>VXBI01007985.1:269258-385334 GCA_013397375.1 Toxostoma redivivum | reverse complement strand
CCCCGCCCCTTCGTCACGTGGTGCGGGCGGACCAATGGGGAGCGAGCTCCGCCCATGACTCGCGGCTGTCCAGTCCGGTCACGTGACCGAGTTCTGCCGGCCGGTGTTCAGAGGATGCCGGTCCGGGCGGTTCTCTGTCCGCTCCGATCGGTTCTGTGTCCGGTCGGTTCTGTGTCTGGTCTGGGCGGTTCTGTGTCCGGCCTGATCGGTTCTGTGTCCGGCCAGTTCTGCCGGGGTTCTGTGTCCGGTCCGGCCGATTCTCTGCCTGGCCGTTCCCGGGATTCCCAGCCCGGCCACTCCCGGGGTTCTGCCCGTCCATCCCGCACCGGACACCGGTGCTGCTGGGCACGGATCCCCGGCTCCGCTGACCGACGGCCCCGCTGGATCCCCGCACCCCATTCCTCCCGTCAGGGCCGGTTCCCTCAGCGGCTCCAGCCCAGGTGTCTCACGGCAGTCTCTCGGATGTCTCCTCCCATAAACTCATTTATTTATTCCTGACACGGATTCAGGCCAATCTGGTGCCTCCAAGGAGGTACCCCAAATGGGAACCCCTGAGATTTTATCCCCTCACAGTCCCCTCACGCACAAATCTGTCTCTTCCTCCCAACCAATTCTCGAGGAAGCCTGTCCCAGTGTTGGATCTCCCTCTACGAAAATGCTTCCTAAGGTCAGTAGGACATTTCAGTTTACAAGAGAGATTTAACTGGAGACAGCATTTTCAAGTATGGCTTCGAAGTCTAATGTGTTTCTGCTTTTCAAGTGTCAGAGTTGCTGTAGCATGAGTAGGGATGTGTCAAACTGGAGGGGTTTTTTAGAACCCAGCAGTGGTTATGAGTGTACAGGTTGCATTCTTGTTTAACCCTCAGAGGAGGGCAGGCTGTCCTGCTTGCTTGGCTGAAGAGGGGAGCAAGAAGCAGCAGCAGGATCCTGGAAAGCAGAAAGTCCAGAAAAAGCCTTTTTGGGGTAAATTGGAGCAGTGGCTGTGGAACTGAAAAGGGGAGAAATATTGCCTTGGTTTGTGAAGAAGCTCTTAAGATGGCAGTACATGGATGTTGTTTTCTTATTTGGGTGATAATTGTGTTGAACTGTTTGCAGGTTCACCCAAGGAAGGGGAAATTCCTCACAGCCAAAGCCCAGGAGCTGGGCCTGCCAGTGTGAGTATGAGAGCCCAGCCTGGGGCAAGGGGCAGCAGGAGCAGGCATGTGGGTGTTGGCAAGCTAAATATTTCTGTGTCTTGTTCTCAGGGGAACTCCAGCAATCCTTCCCATCATTACAGCTCACAGGGCAGGCACTCACTCAGCTGTGCAATCCCCTCTCCTTGGCTGCTGGAGCAGGCTGGACACAGCCCTGAGGGCGCTGGCCTGACCTCAGTCAGAAGGTTGAGCCTCCCAAAGCCCCTCTGATCCACAATCCCCCTGTGATTCCCCAGGCTCCCCCATTCTCTGCTGCTCCTCTCCCACAGAAGCCTGTTCAGGGCCTGTGCACAAATACCCAGCTGCAGCTCTGTTTATTTTTGAGCTCTCCAACCCCTGTGTGAGCTGTCTGGGGCTTTTTGTTTGCTTCAAAAAGAGCCACTTGATGTTACTGTAACCAGAGTATCCCAACTTAAACAACCCTGACCATCAATATCCCTTGTCTCCCTGAGTTCCAAAGGAAAACCTTATCTTTCCCACTGCTTTGCTTTCCAGACACTGTCTCCCTTTATTCTTAGTGCCAATGCTCTTCCCTTTCTTTTCCAGTGATCCTTTCATTCAGAACCTCTCCAAACCCCCAGATCTTGCCATGGTGATTACAGCTGTTCTGTAAGTCTTTCTTCAGACCTGTAATTCTTTTACCATTCTCCTGACTCCCATCCCTTCACAGCAGCTCAAATTAGCCTGGTTTTCCTCGCTTCTGAATGAAATAAAAGGTTTGTTCCTTTGGGTGGCAAACTCTTTGTTCACACACATTTCACATGTGACAGTGCTGCAGCTCAGAGCTCACTCAGGGCACTTGGCTTTGCTCCCCATGTGAGAAGGAGAACACTGGTTTAGATCTTAAACTCTGCCTCACCTCGAGTCCTGGGGGCAGTTTTTGGCACCACAACATAAGAAAGAGCTGAAGCTCCTAGGGAGGGTCAGGAGGAAGGACACAAGCTGGTGGAGAGCCTTGAGGGGCCATAGGAGCACTGCCCAGGCTCCCCAGGGAATGGGCACATTCCCAAGGCTGCCAGAGCTCCAGGAGTGTTTGGGCACTGCTCCCAGGGATGCACAGGGTGGGATTGTCTGTGCAGGGCCAAGAACTGGACTGGGTAATCCTTGTGGGTCCTTTCCCATGCAAGAGACCATGATTCTGTGATTTTTTAATTGCTCTCAAATAAAAGTTTCCAAAGACCAATTGTTTCTGCTCATTCCTGACCCATTGCTGCATTGATCCCTTCCCCTGGCATTGCTTTTCTGGCCAGGTGAATGAGGAAGCATGAAAATATTTTTTGTGTGTGTGCCTAATGCATTTTTTTAATACCTTTGGAAGCACAAGAGTTTTCTTAGGGCTCTGACCAGCTGGCATGGGGGTTCCAGACAATGTTTCTTTAGTGGGTGAAGTAACTAAGAAGGTGTGTGGTATTTTTCATCAAGTGAACCCTGGCAATTCTGTCCAACCTTGCTGGCTTGAGAGTGTGTGCACAGACAAGTATGGAGAGCTGTCACTTCTGCAGAGTGACAGAGGCCTGCAAAGCCTCATCAGTCTTATGAAGATTTCATTGTAAGTGCAAAAAACCTGATCAGAGGCTCACAACAGCAGCACACAAGTGTCCTTTACTGTTTGGGTGCTCTTGCATCTCACAAAGGGGCAGGGATTTCAAAGACTGCGACACAGTTGAGGATGAAATGCCTTTTGTTTCAAGTTTTGGTCCTTGCTTTGGATGAGAGATGTCCCATGCTAACAAATATGTTGGTGGATAAGTAGGGACATCCCAGAGTTCAGTCCCTGTGGTTCCTACAAAGGCAGTGACTGAGGGTGACTCCTGTCCCATTCTGCAGCTGCTGTGACAGTGCCCCAGCAGGGCCCTGAGGGGGACTCCAGCACAGGGAGGACATGGAGCTGCTGGAGCCAGTCCAGAGGAGGCCACCAAGATGATCAAAGAGATGGAGCACCTCTGGTATGGCAAAAGGCTGAAAGAATTGGGATTGTTCAGCCTGAGAAGAGAAGCTTTGGGGTGACTTAATTGTGGCCTTTCAGTACCTGAAGGGACCCTACAAGAGAGATGGACAGAGATGATTTACAAAGGCCTGGACAGGACAAGGGAGAATGACTTCAAACTTAAAAGACAGTAGGTTAGATTGGATGTTGGGAAGGAATTGTTCCCTGTGAGGGTGGGCAGGGCTGGCACAGGGTGCCCAGAGCAGCTGTGGCTGCCCCTGGATCCCTGACAGTGCCCAAGGCCAGGTTGGACATTGGGGCTGGGAGCACCTGGGACAGTGGAAGGTGTCCCTGCCCCTGAGAGGAACTTTAAGCTCCCTTCCAATCCAAGCCATTCTGGGTTTCTATGACACTGCTCCAGAAACATATCTCCTGGAGCAGGTCTCCCAGCCCTTTGATATGAAATTCTAAATTACAGTCTGATTTCCCTCAAAGCCTCATTCCCCTTGCAGTGTGCAGAGATCACACACAATAACCACCCCTAACCTGGAGAGTCTCACAAACCCAGCTCTGCCTCGGGGCTGCAGGGAAATGCTCCCTGTCCTGCCCAGTAATGCTGCAATAACACACAGTAATGCAGAGTTTGGGTAACTAACCCAGCTGCAGCGATAACATCAGCCATGCCACAAGAGAGATTTAAAAGCAATATCCCGACAGGCCCCACAAACAGATGAGGGAGGATCCTTATCTGTGGGATTTTCCCAAGGTGATGCCAATGCTTCCCGTTGTTTGCTGTGTATTCCACTGATTATCATCATCCCCTGGAGTCTGGGGTTTATTAGAAGAGCAGGTTTACACAGAGATTAAAGACAGCACAGGACAATATGAAGAGTTTGGTGTGTCAGTGGCTCATAAAGATAACCAGTCTGGTCAAGATAAGAAGCAAAATTATTGGAAAGTAGATCTTGAGGGCAAAGCAATAACCACAAGATGCTGGTCTCAGGGATAGAGAATCCCCCAAAGACAGCAGGGATCAAGAGAGGACACTCTGAGGGACAGACCTGGGAGCCTGCCAGAGGCTGCTCATGACTTCCCAGGGATGGGGACATCACCCTGAGCCAGGAGAGGGTGCAGCTGGAGCTGGGGCTCAGTGCACACTGCCTCCATACACAACTGGAATAGCTGCAGAGCATGGGCAGCTCACAGCCTCTCTCTGAAGGTGCCCCAAGGCCTCACCCACCACTGGACAGGACCCTGCCACTGAGGAGTGAAAGTGATGGTCAGCATCACCTCAGCACGGCAAGGATTCCCTGTATGACCTACAGCATGACCTTGGGGCATGGATACTCCAGGAGGCTGTCCCAGACTCCTTTTCCACTGGCCTTTGGGCCAGACAAGCTCCTGGCCACCCTGCCAGCCCCTCAGAGGCAAGTCCAGCTCATGGAAACTGCACTAAATGAAATCCCAAGTGGACCAGTGGCTGGAATATCATGCCCAACACAAAGGCATGCAGGGGTGACCCAGGAACTTGTGTGAGTGTCCATAAGCCTTTTCTTGGAGCGAGCTGAGTGTAAACCAATTTTATAAAGCCCAGAGAATGGCATGATATTGTTCAATTATCCCTAAAGCTTCTCCTCTAACATGCCTTGACATGGAAATGCATGTGAGCAAAGGTTCCTGGATGAGTCGAGAATTCCCAGATTCCTCTGTGAGTAACTAGTGACAAAATGCCCAAATCCCCAGGAGGGTTGTGGTGAGCCTGCACAAGGAGCTGTGTGGGACAGCAGGAGGGTCCCACAGAGGGTCCCCTCTTTCTCAGCATTACAACTTACAGCTCCGAAAGCTCAAAGGATTCACATTAAATCCTGCTGAGTTTGGCCCTGCACAGCCCCAGGGGTGGATTTAGCCTGCAAACCTGTGGTTCCTGAGGGATAACTGCAATTACCAATGGCATTGAGTAATGGGGAACAGACAGGGAATCCAGGAGGAGAAAGCAATTTGACAATGCTTCTTTTGCCATAAGGGATTTGAATGGAGATTGTGGGGAGGATTACCTTAAGAGGTGAGATTTCAGGTGGTTCATCCCTCAGATTAGTGGCATTTTGCTGAAAAGGTCTTGTTTCTCAGCAACAAATAATGACAGTACTTGGCAGAAGAGTGGGGAAAATTCTCAAAAAGTGGCACAGGACATGACAGGAACTGCCTTAGCCAGAAAAACATTCAAAAAAACCCCAAAAATAAATATGCAAAGACATAGGTAACTAAATGAGAAAGAGAAAAATTCATTAGGCCTCAGAAATACTCAGAAATTTAGAATTATTTCAGGGAGCCAACAGCAAGGTGTAACCCAGGGAGCTTCATTAAAGAAGAGTTTACTTTTCTTATCTGCAATCTGCCCCAGCCCCCTGGTCCTGTGTCTGCCAGAGGAGCAGATGTATGGATAAGCCTGGTCCCTGCAGAGCCCAGTCTCCCTCTCCCAGTCCTCCCAGTCCAGGGATATTTCCTTCTGCTCTTTCAATAATAGAAAGGTAAACACCCCACACCCAGCCACAGTGGCTTGTGATTATTTTCAATATTGCCTGTCAAAGTATAAATTAAATCAATTCCTGTTTGAGGAGGAACAGAATCCCTCTCCCTGCGATTTGCTCTTTGCCCCCAGCCCACGGTTCACAAAAACCCAGACGGTGTCACCCAGCTGTAAGAGCCAGGTTTGAGGTGAGTTCAGGGGTACCCACTGCTCCCTTGCCCTGTGGGGATGAACTGGGAGGAAGGAGATGGCTCCATCCCCTCCTGGGCCCCCCGGTCCTGCTGGGGCACCTCGGGCACTGCCCGGACAGCGCTGGGCGCAGCTCCAGCTCCGCTGCCCGGGCCGGGACCCCCCGTTCAGTTCGATTCTGTTCAGTTCGGTTCGGTTCGGCCCCCGCGGCTCGGGGTCAGCTCGTGCCGGGTCACCGCGGATCTCGCGTGCCCAGCACAGCGGAGCCGGCAGCTCCCAGCGCCCGCGGGGACCGGCCCAGGTCCGGGCTGGGCACTGCTCGGACCGGGAGGATGCAGGGATATGGTGTCCAGGCACGGTTCCGCTCCGTCCCACAGCCCCTTCCCACAACTCCTTCCTGCAGCCATTCCCACAGCCCACTCCCCTATCCCGTTCCCCCATCCCATTCCCATTCCCATTCCCGTACCCCATTCCTCCCTCTCATTCCCGCACCCCATTCCTCATCCCATTCCCGCACCCCTACATCCCATTCCCCCACCCCATTCCCTTATCCATTCCCCCATCCCATTCCCGCATCCCATTCTCCCACCCCATTCCCGCATCCCATTCCCGCATCCCATTTCCACATCCCATTCCCTCATCCCATTCCCATATCCCATTCCCCCATCTCATTCCCGCACCCCGGCGCTGCAGGGCCCGGGCCCGGCCCTAGATGGCACCGCGACTCCGCTGCCGCCGCTTCCCTCCGGGACCGGGCAGGGGTGTGAGAACGGGACAACCCCAGCGAGTCCCCGCAGCCGCCCGAGCCCCTCCGCCTCCCTCCAGCCTCTCCTCCATGTCCCGCTTCCCTCCGGCTGCCCCCTGGCTGCCCCACTGTCATCTCCCGAGCTGTCCCGCTGTCCCTGCCCTTCTCTGCGCCTCCCGGTTGTCCCTGCTCTGCTCTGTGCCCCCCGGCTGTCCCTGTTCTATGCCCCTCAGCTGTCCCTGCTCTGTGTCCCCCCGGCTGTCCCTGCTTTGCTCTGTGCCCCTCCTGTGCTGCCCCATCCACTCCGTGCTCCGCTCCTTGTCCAGCACTTGCTGCTGTTCTGGGCTCTGCCCTGTCCGGAGAACCTGGACGCTCCCTCCATCCCACAGCACAGAGCTCCCAGCCCCTGGTTGCCTGTCACCTGTCCTCGGTGCCACCTTTAGCATCCCCAGAGTAAATCCTGCGGCAGGGCCAGGCTCCCAGGCTGCCCGGGGAGCAGAGCCAGCTCCTGCAGCGGCACAGGCAGGGCCCTGCCCCATGGGGTGCCCTGTCCCCCTCCCGTGCAGCTGTAACCCTGCAGTGCAGAGTCTGGGACACGGCACCCTGCCCCTCTGAGGATGGCACCTTGCCCATGGGCCAGCTCCAGACACAGCTTGAACAGCCCAGGGCCCCAAGCTCCTGCTGGGTTTTCACCAGCTGACCCATCCCAGGACTCGTGTCACAGGGCCTTGAGGCTGGTGCTTGATGTGACAATTAAAGGGGACCATGGAACATTCATGGAATGTATCCCCCCGTTCCTTCCCAGGACAGTGCTCTCCCAAAGAGGAGCAGAAGGTTTTCCTCCACTCTGAGCTCCAGCCCTCTCCCCATCCTGTTCCTCACACAGTGTGTGTGCTACAGGAGCAGATCCCTTCAGGAACTTTCTGGTTGTTAAATGGATGACCCACTCTGTAACCTCCTCCAGAAACCAGAGCTCAGGATCTATGCTGGGGTTTCCCCAGCAGCTGAAATGGGCCTGGAGAGTGGTGCAGGGAGAGCAGGACAGCTCAGAGCTGTTCTGTCCTGGGAGAACCAGCCGTTCTTGGTCCCAGGTGGGCTCAGTGTAGCCAGACCCCCATGGAGAGAGAGATGCTGGGATCCTATCTCTGCTCAGAGCGGTCCCTAGGTATGAAGCTGCTTCCCCTCGCTCCCAGTCATGCCATGAAACAAACTGGAGAGAGCACACAGTTCAGTGAGTGGCTGACAGTTCACCCTTGACACAGAGCTTGTTTCACTCCATCCCCCTCCTCATTTATTTATGGTCCTTCATTGCAGCGTGGCTTTGCCCTGATGGACGGTGTTTGCACATGTTCCTCTTATCCAGAACATGGGGCTTTGCAGCCACTTCTCTATTTACTGTAATTTTTAGCTCAGACACAACCAGAACTCCCACCCTGTCTGGGCGTCTCAGCGCAGAAAACAAGACTAAACTATTTTGGGATGTTTTTCCCTTTTCCTCATACTTGGGTGCTTTCCCATGTGGCTAAGTCTTTGGAGCCTTGGGGAGGGTGAACCTGTTTCACACACCCCTGAGAGCTGCCTCTGACCCCTGCACACACTTTAACCCCCTCTTCTGACCACAGGCACCTCCCACACAGGGCAGCTTCATGCTCCACTTGGTTTTCTGAGCTAGGAAATGCATCCAGTGTCAAGTATGAGCTGAGAGCAGAGCGGATGGGAACGAACCTCCCAGGCTCCATCCTCACCCTCCTCCTTGTCACCTTGTCTGGTCACACCTCAGGGTGCCCAGAATGCTGCTGCCCCAAGACAAGGAGGAGACATGGGTTTGGCCGTGTTTGTCTGGCAAATGTGGAAAAGAGCCTGGAAAATGCCCCTGTGCCTCCATCACTCCCGTTTTAGTCCCACTGGGTGGCACTCGCTGGGGAAAGGCCGGCAATGTGCAAAGCTTCCCCCCTCCTGCCTCTGTCACAGCCAAGGGTCTCTCCATTGAAGTTTACTTTAAGGTCTAATAAAATTTCCAAACTGGAAAAATCTTTATGCAGAGGTTTGCTTTGTTTAAAGGAAGAGGACCATAAAGATAAAGCCTCGCCTGCCCGCCGCTCCCCTCCCGCTGCCCAGCCGAGGGGCCGCGGCTCAGCCCTTCCCTCCCAACCCGCCTGCAGCCGGAGGAAGAGCTTGTTTTCCTAACGAGAAGTTTGAAGATTAAAAGGGGAAAAAATCAGCCATTTGGAATCCTCTACTGACGCTGCAAATACCCTCGTTAATAGATATGTCTCGTTTTGTTACCTCATTTTAATTAATCACCAAACAAAGACAGCTGCCAAATTTTGGTTCTGGCTTTGAGCCTACAACTGACTTGGAGCCCTTGAAAAATAGACTATTTATGGTGCCTGGGCTTAAAGCTTAAATTTCTTGTATAAACTTTACCCTTCCTAAGAATAGCGTGGGGAGAGCATTGCTGGTCCCATACACGGTGCCCATGCCCCCATCCCCAGCCTGGTGTGGGCAGCAGTGGGGCCAGGAGGGTTCGGGGTCCCTCGGGCTGCTGGCAGCCCCATCTGGCAGCACAGGAGCAGCTGCACCAGTTCCAGGGTGTCCCTCAATAAGTGCTGCCTCGGCCCTGTTGTCCCCACACAGGCAGGTGCCACCACCAAGGGAGGTGCCTGATTCCTTTTGCCAAGTGAGAGTTTTCCACAGGGCACTGCATCCTGGTGCAGGAGAGCATCCCTGCATCCCTAGGGCTGCCTGGGTGCCTAAGGGAAGTATTGGTACCACAGACATGCAGTGTGTGGGGTGAAGAAGTTATTTCATGTTTTAGGGCATGGCTGCTGCACCCACCCCTGCCACAGCCCCTGTGGGATGGGGCTCCTGCCTCTGCTTTGTACACATCCCAAATATCAGAGCCCTGGGGTTTTAGCTGCCCACAGCAGAGACACGAGGCTTCTGTGTCTTCCCTTGGATGGCAGCTTGAGGCTTCACAGACTCTGAAAGGGCGTTTTTATTCCTTTATGTACTTGTTTCTGTTTGGAGTATCCTGGGGAAAGGTTTCAGCTTGTCCTTCCCCATCCCTTCAGATCACAGGCAGGGAAGGAGCTTTCCTGGAGGACTGGGGCTTGACACTGCAGGAGGAGCAGCCCCAACACTTTCTGCTGCCAGGTGATGTTCAGGGGAAGGACAGGCTGCAGCAGGAGCTGTGGTCCTTGGGTGCTGTGTGCCCTGGAGTGCTGCTCTCAGGGCTGCTGCAGGGCCCGCTGTCCTCACTGCTGGCCCTGAGTGGGAGCCTGCACACCCCACACCCCAGCATTCGGTGCAGACCAACCCAGCACTTTTGGTGGTGTTGCATATTCAGTGTGATCCTGAGAGCTCCCTGAGCCCTCCCTGAGAGCTCCCTCCTTGCACACAGGAAGGGCTGAAATATCTGTGTGGGATCCCAGTGCTGCCAGCTTAGTGCTCTCCTGGCCACATCACTCACACACCTCACCCTGGTGACTGGTGGCTTTGGGCAGTGCCACAGCTCCTCCACAGCAGGCCCTGTGCTTGTCACTGGGGTCACACCATGGCACTGTGTGGGATGCTGAGCCTGGAGAGATCCTGGCTGCTGGACTGGGCTAAAGTGATTAGTGAGGATGTGCTGAGATGATCAATAACCAGGTGCCTGCATGGAGCATTTGCCTGGGCTCAGTGCACAGAACCAGCCCGACTGCTGGGCACAGGACATTCGGTCCTTCCAGCACCTCATGAGCGGCGGAGGAAGGGTTGTGAGGAAAAATCACCCCGCATGGCTGCTGAGCACATCCCTGAGCCGGGCAGGAGCTCCTGAGGGTGGGGTTACCCAGAGCTGCACTGGAGCTGAGCGAGCCGGGGCTGAGCCCCTCAGCCTGGGGCTGTCCTGCTGCCCTGTGTCCATCCCATGGCCCTGGGCCTGTCCCACTGCCTGGTATCCATCCCACTGCCCTGTGTCCATCCCATGGCCCTGGGCCTGTCCCACTGCCCGGTGCCCTTCCTGTTGCTCCGTGCCCGTCCTGCTGCCCCGTGCCCATCCCACTGCCCAGTGTCCATCCCACTGCCCGGTGTCCGTTCCACTGCCCAGTGTCCATCCCGTTGCCTGGTGTCCATCCCGCTGCACGATGCCCATCCCGCTGCCCGGTGCCCATCCCGCTGCCCCGTGCCCATCCCGCTGCCCCGTGCCCGTCCCGCTGCCCCGTGCCCGTCCCGCCCCGCTCGGGGATGGTGGCTGCGGCCACTGGGCTCTGCAGCAGTTCCCGCTGCCCTGCTCCTCCTGCCCCGGAGAGGGAGCAGAGCCAGGCTGCAGGACGAGCTCCTCCAGCTGCAGCCGGGATCCCGCAGCTCATATTTCACCCCGCCAGCAGGTCTCCCACTCGGGTGACACCAAACGCGTGTCACACGCGCTGGAGGCACGGGCTGCCGGCCCCCGCCCGCCCACACAGCCTCAGCCGCGGATCCTGCAGCCGGCTCCTGCCTCAAGGGCTAAAATAAACTGTCTGATGCACAGCCGGCACAGCCGTGCTCGGGGCTGCAGCGGGACGGAAATCCAGCCGTGCACACGCGGTGCCACAAAGCCCGGGTCGTGTCAGCACCTGCTTGGGTCCGCGGTGCTGCCACATCCAAACCCCGCCTCCTGCTTCCCCTCATCAACACGCCGGGACACCCCTGAGTGTACACAGTGACACAGCCACTGACACACTGCCACCTCCCTGGAGCACTGCTGCACCCACGGGCAGCCAGTGACCCCATGGACCAGCGTTGGTTGCTCAGTGGCATTGCCGGGGGCAGCCCAGTCTGTGCCTGTCACCTCCCTGCCACCCACTGGTGGACCTAAGTCATCCACACACTTGTCCTGGGCTGCTCAGCCTGGAGGGCAGAGCTGAGCCCCTGTGCTGTGGATCTCTTCAGCTCACAGTTTTGATGGGATAAACTGGCCAGGTGTGGGGCTGGCAGGGAGGAGATGCCCCTCTGGATGTGGTGCTGTACTGGAATCTGCCCCTGAGCCCACCCTGCAGAGCTCCCTCTCCTCACCCTGACCCGGCTGCCAGCCCTGGGCCATGCCTCTGACGTTGCTGCAGAAAGGTCCTGCCCCACCTGAGCTCCTGTGGCAAAACTGTCCTGAAGATCATCCTCTGCAAGGGCCTTCTGGCAAAAGCTCCAGTGTCCCCCATGGGCCTGGGCAGTGGAGGGACAGCAGATGGATTGGAAGGAACCTAAGAGAAGTGCGAGTTGTTCCACTGCTCACTGTGGATTTTTAACTCTGAGCTCTAAGGATAGCAGCCTAAATAACAACACAGGTGCTGTATTGGTACATAAACTTATTAATACAGAAACTCTCACTTCTTCACCCCAGAAATGTCACTGTGCCCCTTTTTGTGCCTGTCCTAAACCCCTCTTGTTTCTAAAGGACATTTTGTATGTACTGTAGCTCTGCCCCGTGCAAACACACCCTGAGCCAACCTCTCCTGGGCAGTGTCTGGATGTGACACTAAAGAACCTTCCACGGGGACCATCGTGCCTGTCTCATTATTGCTGTGGGCCCTTTTGGGGCTCTGGCTCAGGTCTCTCTTGGACCAGGAGCTGCTTTGCCAAAAGGACTTCACTGACAAGCTGCTATGTAAACAAACCCGGTGGGAGACAGGGATTTATGGAAGAGCTGGAGAAGGGCTGGTGGAGATCCCCCAGCTCCCCGTGCCTGCCCGGCCAGTGACTGCTGCACCGACCAAAGGGACGTGTTTGTTAGTGTGAACAGCAGGTTCGCCGGCGGGTGAATTTACAGCGAGATGGATATAAATAAATAGAAGGAAAAGGACTTTCCCTGCCTGGGGAGTGGCATCCTGCCCGCCCAGGGAGGGCTGCCCTTGGCCTGGGTGCTGGTCGGAAGAGGGATTTGCTCCCAGGGACCTCCCTGCCGGTGTCAAAAGAATCTACAGGATTTTTTTTTTCTTTTTTGGAGGGATGGGGCAGGGTGAAAGCTGAGGAGAGAGAAGGGGACTGCCACCAGCACTGTCCCCAGTACCACAATGGCACTGGGGGCACAGATGAGTGGACATCATTCTGCTTGTTCTCAGTGAGGAGAAAGCACTGGGGATGTGCTTTTATAGGGTTTTATAGGCAGGGCATGCCATGCCTGCTTTGGTGGTCAGCCTGCAAGAGGGCCTGCTGTGCTCGAGGTGACAGCACCTCTGGGAATGCTGGGAAGAGCACAATAAATCCTCCAGAGCTCGGGTACGTGGGGACAGACTGTGTGGTGCCTGAGACCACACTCAGGAGAGCAGAATGCAAGAAGTGCCACCTCCTCCAGCCACCTGTGTGAGAGCAACCCCTGTCACTGGCTGAGACAGGCTGAGAGCAGAAGGCTGCAGGGAGACCTTAAAGCCCCTTCCAGGGCCTAAAGGGGCTCCAACAGAGCTGGAGGGGGACTGGGGACAAGGGATGGAGGGACAGGACACAGGGAATAACTTACACTGCTAGAGGGCAGGATTAGATGGGATATTGGGAAGGAATTGTTCCCTGGGAGGGTGGGCAGGGCTGGCACAGGGTGCCCAGAGCAGCTGTGGCTGCCCCTGGATCCCTGGCAGTGCCCAAGGCCAGGCTGGACACTGGGGCTGGGAGCAGCCTGGGACAGTGGAAGATGTCCCTGCCATGGCAGGGGTGGGATGGAATGGTTTTTAAGATCCTTTCCAACACTTCCAAACTTTCCTATGGTTCTCTGTTCCCCCTCCTTCAGCTCACTATAGCCAGCTCTCCCAGTTTCATCCAAGCAGGGGCCCTTTGCAGTGCCAAGGAAACCTGTTCCTGCTCACCCAGCCTGGCCTCCCTGGGCTGAAAGAAATGCCCAGCACACGCTGAGGCAACGAGTCTGGCAGGGACTGACCCATAACTCCCACCCTTGGCTGGGATCCTGCCCCACTCCTCACTGCCAGGGCACAACTCCCTCGGGTGCCTCTGCTCCCCTCTGCCAGTGCTTAGACACTTTATTGGGGTGCAGAGGGACTGGGGGGAATGGGGTGGTGCTGCCCCCTCCCCGTGCAGCCCCAGCACCGGTGGGGCAGCCCCAGCCCCGGGGCTGTGCCCGCACGGGACAGCAGCAGCAGAGGCGCTCGGGCAGCGCTCCCGGGAGGCCCCGTCCCCCGCCTCTGCTCCGCGGGCTGCAAGAAGTTAATTTATTTTTGGAAAAGCAGCTCGCAGAGTTTGTCTAATTCCACCCGCACCAGCTCTGTTCACTCTATTTTAAACCAGTTCTTACTGTGCTTCAAGTTTATAAAACACAATCAGTGCTCCCTGGTCAAGGCAGCCCTAACCCGCGGAGCAGGCGAGCAGTGGCAGAGCAGCATCTCCTGCAGGACGCTGTCACTCAGCCGAAAAGCCCACAGGTAATTAATGAATGCTTCCTACTTCATGTTGTTGTGTGCTGTGGCCGGGTTGGTTTCGGTGACACACGGCACGGTGTGCGGTGACAGCTTTAGGGAGACGAGCACAGCCGGGCATCGCCACTGCCTGCTGCTGCTCCTGGGCTTTGGGGGCATCTCAGGGGCACCTGGCAGGTTGTGGGTGCAGAGAGATCTCTGAGGAGCGTGGCACTTGTTCAGGAGCGGGCACAAGGTGCACCAGGAGCCGGGAGCTGGCAGAGAGAGGAGCTCGGGAGGAGAGGCTGGCTGTGCACAGGGAGGATGGTGCTGATGGGCCGCTGAGTTCCCTAAAGGTTCTCGCTGTGCTGCAGCCACTCGGACGCTGCTCTGGTGGTTCCTGTGGCGCTCCCGCCCCAGCTGACACGGTGGGTCCCCCCCAGCAGCAGTGGCACCTTGTTTTTACTCCTCGTGCTTTGCCATGAGCATGTCACGGCTCCCTTTACTGTGGAGGGTCATTTTGGTCGCACCAAATGCTCAGCGTTCAGTGCAACCTCTCAGTGACTCACCACTGCAACCCACAAGAACTGTTTAGAAGAAGCTCCCGGCATCTCTCACACGCAGAAATCCAGGGCATTTATGGACCGCTTTGCTTCTATTACACGAATACTTTGCAGAACGCTGCCAGTCAGAGCGCACTGATGTCATTCGCTGAGCACTGGAGCGCTCGGGGGAGGTTTGTAGGTTTGTCAGCCTCGTGCTGGCTCTCTGCTGTCTCGGGGTTAAAGCTTTCGAAAGCGCCGCCCTGGAGCCGCAGCCGGGACATCTCCAGCACGGACGGTTCGGCTGTGCCAGGGCTGTGCCGGCTCCGTTCCGCCCGGTGCTGCCCTGGGCATCCTCTCTCCTCACCCGAGCAGCCCCAGGGCACGCACAAGTGTTTTGGGACAAGGGAGGGCTCAGGGTTCAGCTCTGGGTGTTACAAACCCCGCTCCATGAGAGCCGTCTGTATCTTGCTTTACTGCTTCTTGCTGCCTCCCATCATCCAGCTCTGAGTGGGGGAGAAGAACACCCCAAAAGGCAAAAAAATTAAAGTGTCTCGTTTAGAATCGCATGCGCCATCTCTCCTGTAAATGCCATTTGTCAGATGGCCCCAGGTGACCCCAGGTCCCCCTGTCCAGTGCTGCTCTCTCTGGTGCTGCCTTGTGTATTCTGGTGGTCCAGCTTGGAGGGGAAGGGAAATGTGGTTGTTGTGTGGAGTGTTCAGGCTAAAAATAGTTTCCCTCTCGTGCTCCATCTGAATGGGCAGCCACATATGACTGTACATGGATTTGTCTGATAGTCCCGTTTCAGTGTAAGAGACAAAATATCTTAGTTATGGCTTTGTTCTTCAGCTAACAATGGGTAGCTAAAAATATCCGACTTTGTTCCACTCAATAAAGTTCTCTCAAGGGGAGACACTAACGTTACATTTTTGCCAAATCCATGCAAAACACAGCCAAAGAAAATGCACATTTTTGCCAACAACTTTTCATAAAACATGTAACCAGCAGAGAACTCCGTACTGCTGGGCTGTGCTGTCTGCTGTGCACATCCCGGGACTCCTGGCTGCCTCGCTCCCGGGAGCATCCGAGGAGGGCGAGGCACACGGGGCTTCCTCCCACCCTCATCCTCCTCTGGGCACGCTCCAGCTGCTCCCCGGCTGCCAGAGCCTTTGTGCTGGGCTGAGGTGCTGCTGCCTGCTCCTGCTGGCAGAGGGTGACTGCCCCGCTGCTGCCAGTGCTGGCTGCGTGGTGGTCGCTGTGGTCTCGCTCCAATTCCCTTATTTCCCGTGCGATGGCAGCCAGGGCTGGAGGCTGGCCCTGTCCTGCTGTGCTGGTGTTTGTGAGCAGCCTGGCACTGCTGCTGCCGTGCTCTCACAGCCTGACAGCCAAGAGGAAACCAGCAGAGACCTCACCGAGCTGGCACAGCCCTGTGGAGAGGAGGAGATGGACTCTCCTGCACTCATCCCCATCTCCACAGAAAATCTCTCCCTCTGCCCGAGCCCCTGGTGCCTTTTTTCCCTGCTCCAAAGCTGGGATACGTACCTAGAAAGGCTCAGGGAGGCAGGAGAACCATCCCATGCTCTCTGTGACAGTCACGGGTGACAGTCCCATGGGCAGGGCAGAGTGGGGTGACCCAGCTGAGGGAACCCCTGTGTGCACATCAGGGCTGGTCTGGGTGAGAATGAGAGAGCAGCCACACGGTTTGCATCAGGCACTTTGCTTTCCTGGTCTGGACCAGCTGCAGCTCCATTTGGTTTGGGCTGCACACCTGCCCAGCAGGTCTTGTTTTGCTTGTGCCCTACATCGGGAAAAGTGATTTGGCTTCTTCTGCCTTCCATGGTACTGGAGTTTCCCGGGTTTTTGTGTCTCAGTCATTCCTGTAGCTCTTCTCTAAACCCATTCCAGTTTTCCAGCACTCCTCCTGTTGTGCAGGCAATGATTTCCCTCGTTCTGATGTCTCTCTCTGTGCTGTATTTGCTCTCCATGCCAGTGTCAGGCCCAGAGCTCCAACTCCATCCGTTTTCCCTGTGTGTCCTCCTGCAGCTTTGTCCCCCTGCTGCTTTTCTCCAGGGTCCCTTTGTTTTTCATGTCCCCATATTAAACCCTGTTGGAGTTCAGGGAGAGGCATTCCAGAGGAGCAGGGGAGGTTTGGGTGCTGTGGCGGGATCAGTGTCCTGTGGAGCTGGTTTGGTGCTGGTGAGCAGCTGGGGATGCAGATGGAGGAGGGACACAGGCTGGGGGACATTGTGTGGCTCTTCCACCCCTCGTGGCTGCACCAAACATCCCTCTGCCTGCTGTTTATCCACTCCTCCACCACCCCTGGTGTGCAGGACCTGGAAAGGCCGAGCTCCAAAGGTGGGATGCCCACCCCCAGTGTGTTTTTTGGGAAGGAGACGTGGCCCGATGTGATTCATGCAGTGTTTGCAGCTGCAGCATTCCCGGAATGTACCTGCTTTATTTCTTGGCCTTCCTGCCTGTTCCTGGAGAGGAGCTCAGCTTGTGCACTGGGGTTTAGATGACAGAGATCCAGCCCTGCTCTCAGGCTCAGGGTGCCTTGCCCCTGGACAAAGCCCCCGAGCTGGAGGCAGGGACCTGCCAGGATGATGTTCTGTTAGATGTGACACATTGGTGGCAGGGCTATTGTCATCTCCCCAGCTCTGAGCCCCCAGCAGGCTGGCTGAGTGTGTCCTCCACTACAGGCACAGACAGCCTGCAGTGTCCCCTGCTCTGGGGGAGCTCAGTGATGTCCCGCTGCGCAAGGTGGGGACATCGCTCATGTGCCAGCTCCCCTGTGGGCCCACCAGCACAGCCCCACTGAGGATGGGTGGCTCAGAGATGCAGCACAGACCCCCACACCCACCAGAGCAGTGGCAGGAGGCACCAGACTCCTCTGCCAGCCTGGTCCCTGCTCCTCCACAGAGCTGGACGTGCCCAGCCCAGTGCATGCCCCAAGAGCAGCAGCCCTGTCCTCCCTGCCCTTCCCTGGCTCCCACAGGGCTCACCCTGCCCAGAGCAGATGATGCTTGGGGAGCAGCCCCAAAGCCCCCTGCCAGCCCCCTTGCCACACTTTCCTCAAGGAGAGCTCACTCACTCCTCAGGAAGAGGAGCCAGGGTGACTCAGGGTGATTCTGACCCAGAATCAAGGTGATTCTGAACCAGAACTACCAGGTTCCCTAGTATTTCTGACCACTGTACCCAGGCCCTGTCTGTGCCCATCTCCCAGACAGAAGGCAGTCAGCAGCCTGGGCTGTTGGCAGTGCCCTGGAGAAGGGCACATACTGTCAGGGGGCTTTTCTGACTTGTGGTGATTTATGGTCCAGTCTCAAGCCAAAAAATCCACCCTGCCTGCACGGGCATTTTTGGAAGAGATGCAGAGGGCTTATCAGCTGTGCCCAGGGATTTCCTGGCTCTGAACCTTGTTGTGACAGTGTGGCAGCCACGAGCAGCCTCAGGACGGGGCTGTGTCCCCCCTCACAGTGCTGGGGTGTGGGGTCTGCTGATGCTCTGCAGGGATGGCAGTGGGGGGCTGGTGCTGGGGGTTGTGTCTCCCCTCCAGACACAGCTCTGCCTCGTGGGGAGCAGCCAGTCTGCAGGAGGATTGCTTTTGGGGGGACATTTGCTCATCTCCCAGCACGCTGTGGTTCCTGGAGCAGCCCTGGTGGCCAGCAAGTGTGGGGTGAAGGACCAGCAGGTGCCTTTGCAGAGCTGTGAAGGGGTAAAATGAACAAAAGTAAAGTCCAGGCTGAAATGAGCAGGCTTTGCCACTCAGCCCTCGTGCAGAGCAGGGACCAGCCCAGCCTGGTGCACCCCAACCCCTCCAGCCCCTGCTCTTCTCTGGCTCTGTCCCAGCACTGCCCTGTGCCAGCACCAGGACACCTTGGGGTGCCAAGAGTTTCTCTCTGGGAGCCAGGAGGCAGCAGTGGGACCTGCCCAGGTGTGCACAGGCACCGTGGGACACTCACCAGTGCTGGAGCAGGTGCTGAGGGAGGTTCCTCACCCTCTGTCAGTCCCTCTGTCTGTCCCTGGGGGCTCTGCCTGGGAGGAAGGGAGGATCTCACCTGGCACCGTGTCTCAGAGCACCACCCAGCCCCCAGGCAGGCTCTGGCCAGGAGCTGACCTCTGTCCTTTGGAATGTGGTGTCCAGTCTGCCTGGCAGCCTCCATTCCCACTGAATTTCAAGGACAGTCCTGGGAGCTCCCTGTACAATTGCCTGACACCCTGCAGTGCTCTTTGTAGCACTCCTCTGCCCTGGGAGAGCTTCTGCAAAGCCATTGCTGCTCTCTGGTGCCAGGGTGGGGTCAGGATCCGTCCTGTCAGTGCCACTCCAGTGAGTGCCACTCCTGCCCTGTGCCAGTGCCCATCCCTGCAGGCAGCAGGTGCAGAGCTGCTGTGCATCTGCCCTGGGAAAGGCTGAGCCAAAGCAGCAGAAACCCGCAGCGTGTCCCTCTGGCTGGTTCTGGTTTGGTTCCTGCCCTCCCCAGGGCTGTGCCCACGGTGCCAGCCACACTCCCCTGAGCTCTCTGAGTTGTCACCCAAGTGCAGCGTCTCCCACCCAGCATCTGTGGCACTTTGGACTAATCTCCAGAACTTTCTTCTCTCCTGACAGTCTTCTAATCATTTAAACTGCAGGGCTGGTCTTATTTATCCTTTTTGTGATTTTTCAGGCCTCCAAAGGTCAAATCTTCCCCATGTGCTGCTCAGGGCACTGGAGGGGAAGAAAACAGAATGGCTGTGGCCTATTGAGGGTGACATTCTGGGGTGCTGTCACTTCAAAAGGCCTCTCTGCACTTGGGTGAGTTGGTGAATGAGGGAGTAATGCTCTTCCCACAGTGCCTTAAAGTGTAAGGACTGAATTTGCAACTTTGCTGCATTTCTAGAAGACAAACTGCTGCTGGGGTAGGGCAAAGATCAGGAAATAGGGCTGAGCATCTCATCACAGGAGCTGGTTTTGAGGCTTGCTGAAATGCTGAGAGAGCTGGGGATGAGGAGCTGGCGAGAGCACGGGGACCCCGCTGGGATCCTGTGTGGGTGCTGTCCCTGTCCCTCAGGCTGGGCAGAAAATCCCGGGTCAGGGACAAGGGGTGTCAGAGCAGGTCACCCTGCAGGGCTCTGACATGGCCCAGCCAGCTGCTGGACGGGCACGGGGAGTTTGTCTGACTGCCGGCAGAGGCACACACTGCCTTGGGTCCGACAGCGCATCTGCAGTGCGAGGAACAATAACAGCCTTTGCTGCTGACGGAGGGCTCTGATGCCATGTGAGATTAGCTCCCAGCCCAGGAAATGTTCCTGGGAAAGTCTTTTCCCTCCCAGCGTTAGCAGGAGAGGCGCGAGTCCTCTCTGAAGCGGGACAAAGGATGACAAAACCTCCCCGGAGATGCTGGAAATGCCGCGCAGCAGCAGCAGTTCAAAGGATCCCGCTGCCTTCTGTCCCTGCAAGGCTGCAGGGAGCGATTTCTGTCCCGAAAGAGCACGGAGGCATCGCCACGGGGGCTATCATCACCCTCCCGAGGAGCTGTCCCTGCACGCAGTGCCGAGCCCTGGCCCCGGGGCTGACAGGCTGCACCCCGGTGGGGATCGCCCCTCTCTGCATCCCTGTGCCACAGGGCATCCCTTCTCTGCATCCCTGTGCCACAGGACATCCCTTCTCTGCATCCCTGTGCCATAGGGCATCCTCCTCCTGCATCCCTGTGCCACAGGGCTTCTCCTCCTGCATCCCTGTACCATAGGGCCTCCTCCTTCTGCATCCCTGTGCCTCAGGGCATCCCTTCTCTGCATCCCTGTGCCACAGGGCATCCTCCTCCTGCATCCCTGTGCCACAGGACTTCTCCTTCTCTGCCTCCCTGTGCCACAGGACATCCCTTCTCTGCATCCCTGTGCCATAGGGCATCCTCCTCCTGCATCCCTGTGCCATAGGGCATCCTCCTTCTGCATCCCTGTGCCACAGGGCTTCTCCTCCTGCATCCCTGTGCCATAGGGCATCCTCCTTCTGCATCCCTGTGCCTCAGGGCATCCCTTCTCTGCATCCCTGTGCCACAAGGCATCCTCCTCCTGCATCCCTGTGCCACAGGACTTCTCCCTCTCTGCATCTCTATGCCACTCATGTTTCCCAGAGGTGGGTGAAGGGCAGGGCTGGGTGCATGGGGTGCTGAGCTGCTCCCAGCCAGGCCTGCTGCTCCCTCTCTGCTGAGCACAGTTCCAGTGACTGGAATGCTCTTTTCAGTGTTTTTCAGCTCTGTAAACTCCCTCACACGTCCCATGTCATTGTCTCTGCTCTCACTCTTCCTCCAGGCCTGTGTCCCACCAGGCTCCAGCACTGAGCCCAGAGCAGCCAGGGCTCCCAGGGCTGTGGGCATCCCCATCCCACTGCAGCCCTTCCCCACAGGAAAATCCCCTCCTCTCTTTAGCAGTGCAATAAAACAGATGTGAGAAGGTGCATGACTCCTTTGCCCCCATCATTGCAGCAGTGCCAGAGCCCTCCTGGCAGGGACTGTCTCATGTCCAGGTGGTACCTGGTCCTGTGGTGCTCCCAGAGTCCTCCCAGGGCACAAGAGTTTGGATAATATTGACCCTCCACATCACCCCAGAGCTCTGTCCTGCTGTCAGGCTTCATCTTCAGGGATGGTGCTGAAAGGTGACACAGTGCCCTTCAGAAGGGTTCCTGAACACACTCTTAGTTCATTTTGGACAAGAAGGAAACTAAAAATATGTATCTTAAGAAGCAGTGCTAGCATTGGTTTCCTCCTGAGGAAATCCTGCTGTTCCAGACCCTGCTCCAGGTCTTCAGGGCCATGGAGAACAGCAGAACAGAGGGCTGAGGGGCAATGGGGGCCCTCAGCACTGCCTGAGGATGTATCTGGTGACTGCTGTGTCCCCCCTGAGACACCTCCCACCAGTATGGACTTGGATAAGGCATCAAAGCTCCTGAGTCCAAGTTCTGGCTCACCTGGGCTGAGCACAGGGAGATGAAATGTGCCGGGCTCACCATTGTCAAGACACCCAGAAAAAGGGACAGGGCTGGCATTTGACTGAGGGCAGAGGGTGTCCCTGTAGGGGAGGTGTGTTTGGCTCAGCCCTGGGTGTGGGAGGTGACTGCTGCTGTGGCTGCAGCGCAGGGGGAGATGCTGGGAGTGCTCTGAGGAGTGGTGCTCAGAGCAGTTAACCCACAGCACACAGGGGAAACAGATAAGGGATGGCTGAGCCTGCAGTGGGAGGCAGCACCTCCTTGGAGGAGCGTGGGATGTGCTGAGAGCCCTGGTTTTGTACTCCGTGGCTGTACAAGAGCACTGACACCAAGCCCGTGCTGTCTCTTCCCCTGGGGGTGTTCTGCCCCAGAACAATTACTCTGTGCAGGCTCGGTGGGACCCGCTCCCTGCGCTGCCTCCGGGCCCACGCGGCCGCAGCACGCACGCCCTGCCTGCCCAGCTCCATTTGTCACCAAGAAATTTAACTTTCTGAAGTCTGCAAGCTTGCTAAGAATAAACTTAATAAATTAGCGAGCATATTTAAAGTGCAGTGCTGCTCGCTGATCTGGCATTTTAATCTACTCGTGAAACTATCCAGAGTGTTTGCTCAGCGTGTGGCCAAGTCCTGAAATATTTGCATGCTGCTATTGTCAGTACATCTCCTGACCCTTTGCAAAAGGATGGCAGGAGGAGTGAATTTATAAGAATCTTCCACTGGCGAAGGTAGCGGGGCCGTTCCTGCTAACACACTCCTAGAGTTATCTCCCTGAGATCATCCTCGCCTGCTGTTCCAACCCGGTGCATGAGATTCTTTTAAACAATGCAGCTGTGGTTTATGTTCTCCAGGGCTACATATCCTCTTCAGTGACACACATTCTTTGCAGGTCAGTTGTAAAATAAGTTGGATGTTGGCACAGGGGCAACCAAAGCCACTCTTTCCATCTGGGAATGCTGGTGATGCCTGGAGAGTTCCCTGGAGCAGAGGCTGGGCAGTGCTAAAGGAATAAAGCAGGGATTTATTCCAAGCCCTTCCAAGGATTCACCTTGGGCACTGCAAGAGCCCGGCCGTGGCTCCAGCCAAGATGGACCCAAGATGGATCCGAGTCACGACTTCTCACCCTTGGATCACTTTAGCTCCATTTCCATCTTGGCCTTCATTGTCCAATTGCAGCTGCAGCTTCTGCACTCCCATCCTCCCAGATTCTCTCCTCCATTGGCTGCTGTTTGCACTTTTTGGGGCTGAAGCTGCAGCGCTGTCCTTGGTTGTGGGGCTGGCAAAGGATTGTTTTGTGTGCCTGAGCTGTGAGAACTTGCTGACACTTTGGATGGAGTTCAGAGTCACACACCAATGCAGTGCAGAGTGTGGAAAATATGAAAGCTGAAACTTAAGGCATCACTGGCAGTAGCTGCAGGCTGGCCTGGCCCCTGCAGCCCTGCCCAGCTCCTCCCTGAAACTTCCCAGAGGCTGCAGGCAGGTGGGCAGGTGGAAGAGGGACCTTGTGCAAGCCAGGTGAGAGTCAGAGCTGCTCTTCTCCTCCAACCTTCTCCACGGGGTGGCTTTTCTGCAAACCACCTCCTCCAGCAGCTCAGGAGCATTTGCAGAGCCCTGACAGAGCAGAGCAGGAAGCCCTTGGCTCTCTGTAGCCATGGCTGGGCTTTCTGTGGCCATGGCCATGCTCTTCTGGCATAATGTGCAGCTCTGGCTCTGGAGAGCTCACACACCTCCTGGGGCTGCCTTCACCCTGGGCAGGGTGCAGACACATCCAGCTGCTGGGCAGAGCCATGGCCCTCCCAGCTCTGAGCACTGGAAAGACTTCATGGAATCCAGGAGTCCCTGGCCACTTTTGCCATTTTTAGGTTGTGGATTGGCTTCTCTCATTTATCTATTGAGTGCAGGCTGGGTTCCTTCCCAATGCCAGTCACTGACTGAGGCTGCACCTCTCACCCAGCTGGGGACAGGGACAAAGCAGCCTGTCCCCACAACAGGAGCCTCCCATTCTTCCCCGTTTCAAAAAGATGGAGTTTCTGGAAATTATGAGCAATCCCTGATATGTCATGGAATATGGATTACAGCAGCTCCTGCCATGCTTGGGGTCCCAGGGAGCTTTCACAGCCTGCTCAGGTGACAGCTCAGTGCCCTGCACATGATGCTGGTAGGAGCAGCTTGGCACGGTGCAGATGGCACCATGGGAGCATCTGGGAAGGTGGGAAGGAGGGAAGGAGGGAGGGCGGGAATAAGCAAGTGGGAGAGGATGTCACATGGCAAATTCTCACTCTGGGGTCCCAGCACAGCAGGGACCTGGAGCTGCTGGAGAGATCCAGAGGAGCTCCAGGATGAGCAGAGGATGGAGCAGCTCTGCTGGGAGGAAAGGCTGGCACAGCTGGCATTGTTCACCTGGAGAAGGAAAGCTTTGAGGTGATCTAATTGTGGCCTTCCAGGAGCTGAAGGGAACCCACAAGGGCTTGGAGTGACATAACAAGAGGGAATGGGTTCACACTGATAGAGAGCAGGTTTAGATTGGATATACAGAATAATTCCTTCCCTGTGAGGGTGGGCAGAGCTGGCACAGGGTGCCCAGAGCAGCTGTGGCTGCCCCTGGATCCCTGGCAGTGCCCAAGGCCAGGTTGGACATTGGGGCTGGAGCACCTGGGACAGTGGAAGGTGTCCCTGCCATGGAAGGGGTGTCTCTGGGTGGGATTTAAGCTCCCTTCCAACCCAAGCCATTCTGTGATTCTGTTGTTCCATGAAGTTAAGAGCTGGTTTGGGTCACTGTGAATCTGTGTGTTCTAAAGGACTCTCACTGCAGGGCTGGCTCTCTATAATCAAATTCCCAATTCTCTCAACATCCTCGTGCCCACCAGGGCGGGGTGCTGGGCACACCCAGGCACTCAGGTGCAGGGTGTGGATTTCCTGCTTCCCTGGCAATGTTCACCTTCACCTGTGAGGAGGCACAGCCTGCACAAGCTCTGCCAGACTCGGGGGGTCCCACAGCCCCCCCTCCCCAGGACAGAGTGCCCCAAGGTGTCTCTGTGGCCAGTAATCTGTCCCTGGATTATCAGAGTGGCTGCATTAACTCCTGTGCACAGGGACCCAGGCCACTCTGCAGCACAGATCTGGCTCTCCATTTGTTTGTCTCACCAGCTCAGTGTCAGCACAGATGATTTCACACATTTCCAGATCATTGATAAGGCAGTTGAATAGCCCAGGGCCCAGCCCTGACCCCTGGGGAGCTCTGTTCCCCCCTCTGGATGTGGAGTTCCCACTGACAATCGCAGCTGGGACACCCCACAGTCAGCTTTTAATCTATTAAATATGGCCTGTGTTGATTGGGTATTGTTCTGGCTTCTTCACCAAAATGTAACAGCACCACAGTGATGGCCCTGCGGGAGTCTGAGTGTGCTATAACACCAATATTAGTTTATCAATCAAAATCAGAATTTCAGGAAAAGGTGTGTCTTAGTTTGACATGTTCTATTTTCTGTAGGTGTGTGTGAGTTAGCTTTAATTCTTTAATTTAAGTCTTTCATTAATTAATTTCTGTCACCTAAATTTGTCTGTTGCTGTCTGTGGCAGCCTTTGGAGCCTGCCCAGAGATGATGCCCAGCTCTTCCAGTGCCTGATTCAGCCAAATAAATGCTGTGAACACATTTCTTCTGTAGCTGCTGCCTGCCCTGGTGCATCCATCCCAAGTCTAACACAAGCCACAGCCTCACCAGAGCTAGAATTATTCCCTTCACACTGACAGAAGTCGCTGCTTCTTCCCTCAGGTTTGCAGCCCCAACCTTGTCCTCGGCTCTTGGCTTTCCTTATCAGCTTTCTACAGCTTCTCACTTCTCATTCATTATTATCAGTTTCCACTTTCTTAAGTTACATATGGTTCTCTTATTTTTCACTGTTGTCTTCACTTCCCTCACGAGCCAGAGTTGTGTATTTTTTTTAACCAACGTTGCCTTCTTTCTCAATTGTGGGATTGTGGTTTTGGGGCAACGCGTAAAATGTTTTTCAACAATTCCCACTTAGCATTCACATTTTTCTGATTAAATTCCTTCTCCCAATTGATTTGGTTCATAATTGTTTCCAGCTCTGTGAAACTGAATCGTTTTAGCATTAAGTGGATATATTTTCAGAACAGAGCTTCACTTTAAATATTCGCTTTATTGTCATTTTGCTTTTTGGTTAAATAAACTAAAGCACCCTTAGAGACTTTTGGCATGCATTTTAGGATCACAGAATTGGGAAATGGAAATTGTTCCTGAGAAAAGTTGTTTTCATGAAATGCTTTTTGTCAACATATACATTAATTTGAATAAACCAAGGCATGTCTGAAATCCGGCAGCTTTAAGGTGGCATCATCCCTCCTTTGGCAACTGAAAATTGAGACAACAAGTCCAAATTTTTTTTTTTTTTTATTCTCCAAGTTTCCCCAACATATTGCATTTGGCAGTTAAAATTAGAAATTATTTAATCTGGAAATAAAATTTCCTCTTTTTTTCTGTTTTTTTTTTGTTTTGTTTTGTTTTTTTTTAGGGAAAATTAAATTTCTCTTTGAAATTATGAATTTAGTGTCCAAAATACCACATTTCAGTGACAATCATTTGAGCAAGCAGTGGTGACTTGTTCTGGGGAGGATGCCCACAGCTGGAATGTCTCCTGTGGGTCACCCAGCTCGTGGCTGGACTCCTCTGCCCCAGACACAGCTCCCACCCCTCACTCCTGAATGGAATTTTTATCCACAGAAGGAGGGGGAGATCCTGCTGGGCAGCTTATGCTGGAAGGCAGGAGAAGGAGAAGGAGAAGGAGAAGGAGAAGGAGAAGGAGAAGGAGAAGGAGAAGGAGAAGGAGAAGGAGAAGGAGAAGGAGAAGGAGAAGGAGAAGGAGAGAAGGGGAAGGAAGGAGAAAGAAGAAAGAAGAAAGAAGGAAGAAGGAGGAGGAAGGGGAAGGTGGAAAGAAGGAGAAGGAAGGAAGGAGGAGGCAGGGGAAGGTGGGAGAAGGAAGGGGAAGGAAGGAAAAGGCAGGCAAAGACATGACAAGGCAGGTCGCTGCAGATACATCTGGACAGGGAGCTCACTACCCAAAACCCCCAGAAAACTGTGAGGAGCAGGAGAGAGGACTGGCCACTGACACCATGGGCTGGCTGTCTGCTGATGCTCAGATTTCCAGGTGAGCAGAGGAGGGGATCTCAGCACAAGCCCTGCCTGTGCAGCCCCTGGGCAGGACCCCGTGGTTGTAGGAGCCTTTGTGAGCTCCACACTTTCCTCCTGGCTCAGACACCTCAGGGCACTGCCTCTGGACAGAGGATTGCGGGAGTTAACGTGTCTTGTTCTCATGAGTCACTTTCTCATTCACACATTAAGGCTCTGCAGAGCCATTCACTGACTTTCAAGGACAGAAGGGATCATCTCTGACCTCTGCATAGCAGGCCAGGGACTCTCCTCTGCTGCTTCTTGCATCCTGTCTGCCATGTCTGATCAATAAAAAGCATTTCTTTTACAATGAGGTGCCAAGTCTGGAGTTCAAGCCTTCCTGCTGGAAGCAAATCTGCCGCCTTCCCAGCCAAGCTGGCCCAATGGGTCAATAGTGCTGTGTGTTAAAGTGCACAGCATATTTCTGTGCAGAACCTGGGCTCTGCCTGCCAGAGGAAGGAGCAGTGTGCCAGAAGGGCTCCCTCCCACGCTGGCCGTGCTGGAAAACTGCAGACGCTCCCGCTTGCTTACAGAAAACAAAGCCCAGTATTCCTGGGATTGCTTCTGGTTTTCTGAAGCTCCTTCAACACTCCCAAGGCAGCCCAGGCAGCTTCTCCTCCAGCTCCCATCCCTCTCTTCTTCTTCCTCCTCCCCTGAGAGACCTACAAGATGTACACACACTTCTAAGGCAGGATTTCTTTGAGGCTCCCCTGCCCCAGTCCCCACCTGGCAGATTTTATTGACTTGTCCATTCCTTCCTCAGCCTCTTTGCCAAGAGTTGTTGTCCCCACCATTGGCCCTCAAGGGCTCAGCAGCAATGGGGTCCCCAGCCCTGGAGGAGGACAGACTTGGGGGATCCTCCCACACTGGCCACTCCCTCCATGTCACAGGGACTCCCCAAATGTCAGCTGTGCTGTGGGACAGCAGCTCCCTTGGGGCAGCCCAAAAGCAAAGGCAGAGCTGGAGCAACGTGGTCACTGCTGAGTCCCCCATTCCCCAAACTCAGGAGTCTCTTGGCTGACCTTGGGGAAGGAGAGAGGGAGACACACCCTCAGGAGTGAGACAACAAGTCCAAATGACACACTTCCAGGAGTGAGACACACTCCCAGGAGATCCCCCATGGCGACATCCAGGTCTGCTCCCTCTCTCCCCCTCTCCTCACAGCCCTGGGTCACGTAACTGGTGTGCAGCACAGGCCAGACAGACTCTCTGGCAGACTCTCTGGCATCGTTTTTTTGAGCTTGATAAATGGGGCCAACTCCTCCAGATTGAACTCAAGAAAATACCATTATCTGCTGCGCAATGACTCAGAGATTGCATTGCAACATCTCGTTGGTAATGTCAGATCGCAGGCAACGATATTAAAAATGAGCATTTTACCCTGGACAGGGTATTAACTATGAAATTAAATCCCTATTTATTGCTTTTAGCCATGAGCATCCAGACCCTTCCAGAATAAATGTTTTCAGTTCCGTGCAGGAAGGTTCTGTCATGTACAGGCCAGACATTTCTAACCACGTGCAGCATCAGGGTGCTGGGGTGCCGTGCCCTGTGATGTCATGGCAGATCCCATGAGCTCATCCCTCATTTTGCTGGGCCAGTCTGACACACACAGAGCTCCACAGCCTCTTGTCTGAATGAGTGCAGCAAGCATTTCACAGAATCACAGAATTGAAGGATATCTCGGGCTGGATGGGACCCATGAGAGTCAGCAATGCCCAATTTCTGACACAGGACAGTCACAAGAGTCCCACTAGGTGCTGAGAGCCTTGTCCAAACACTTCTTGAGCTCCTGTGTCTTTGGCAAATGCCTGAGCAGAGCAGGACCTGGCAACATGAGGATGCAGGGGTGTCTTGGAATGGGCTCTGTCCCCTGGAACTTGGCTCCAGCCATGGCTGTGCCTGTGACAGGGCAGTGCAGGACAGTCACCAGGTCTCACACCCGCAGGAACCCTGTGACCCTGGCAGGGACAGTGTGGCACCCCCCAGGACAGGAGGTTTACCCAGCAGTGAGACCCCCAGCCTTTCCCCATGCCCAGCAGCACTGTGAGTCATGGGTTTAATTTTCCTGGGGAGAGAGTGAGATGCCCCTGAGCTCACCCTGTGCCATGGGAGAGATGCTTGGAGCCTCCAGGACCCTCTGCTAGCACCCAGCCCTCCCCCAGGTCACAGCAGCCCAACCCTGGCTGGGCTGCACAAAGAGAGGGACAAGGGAGCAGAAGTCCTGCCACATCCAGCCTGGGACAGCCAGGACACCAGCTGGGCTGCAGGGTTTGACCCTCAACCTCCTCTTCCTCCTCTGCCTCTCAGTCCAGGAGCTTTTCTGCTGAACAAGAGGGTTTCACTGAAATGGCTGCTTTGTACAGAAAAAGGTCAGTTCTTGGGGGAAAAAAATCAGTCAAGTGAAGGCAAGTGTCAGGATCAAGGCCTGGTGGCTTTGTCTGAGTGCAAGTGGCTTATCAGTGGCATTTTTCAGTTGGAAACCAACAGACCTTTAAAAGGATGGTGAGAAATGATGTACAGTTTGATTCAGACTGAAATTCCTTGAGTGTAATTTTTTTTTGCTTTTTTTAAAAAACCAAATATTTGGAATGGCCCTTAGGTTGTGTTGAGCTTTTGTTCTGGATGAGTTTCTGGTGCTGCCTGGCTCTCTCACCAATGTTCCCCAGGGTGTGTTTCCTGGCAGGTGCAACCATGCACAGCTGTCCAAGACATTGCCAAATACACCTGTAATTTCCAGACTGGCAGTTCACAATGAAATTCTGCCAAATCAGCTTTCCAGTGATGTTTCCAATGGTAAAGATTGGTTTGAAGGACAGCAAACACAACCAGCTCCTCATTCAGAAGGAGCTCTGTGGTCATACTGGAAGGGGAAAGAAAATGCAACACTCCCAACTCTCTTTGAAAGTCAGCACAGTGTGGTTTGCACTCCCAGCTCATGGCAGCACTCCTGGGATGGGCTGGGACTGAGCCCTGCACCCTGGCCTGGCTGGGGATCCCTGAGTCTGCCTGGCTGAGTCCAGGGCTTGCTGACACCCATCCTCCTCCCACTCCCCCACCCTCTCTGCCTTTTGCCCCATCAGCCAGCTGAAGGCACAGCTCTTGGCTTGCATTCCCACCCTCCTTCCTCCCGTGCAGCTCGGGGTGTCTGCTGTCCCCTGGGACGTGAGCAGCTGTCCCCAGAACATCCCCCCCAGGCAGCAGCAGAGCACAGATTGTCACTCACACCCCTCGGGACCCATGGATTCAAGGGCTTTTCCACAAGGCAACCAGTCTGGAGAGCATGCTTGTTGTTAAGCACAAGAATACTTCATTGTTGTCAAGTGCAAAAATCACTTTCTGTTGTGTTGTGCAAGCACGCTGTGGCCTCACACGGAGCCTGCTGGCACAGAGAGCTCCTGACAGCTCCTGGGGCTGCCTGACCCCTCGGGAGACAAAATACCAGCAGGATGCACACGTGGGCCAGCCCTTCTGCTGGGCCAGCACACCCTGCTCAGTGTACAGAGCTGGGAACATGCTTCCATCCCACCCTGACCACAGAGCTGGGAATGTGCTTCCATCCCAGCCTGACCACAGAGCTGGGAACGTGCTTCCATCCCAGCCCTGGCTCCTGGGGACAGCTCAGTGTAGCTCCTGGCAGGAGGCAGTGATGGCCACCCTTGGGCCATCTGGAAACCCTCGGACCAAGGGCTGCTGGAGGCTGAGAGTGGTTGCCCAGAGCAGCCAGGGATGTGACCAACAGGCCATTAACAGCATCTGGGCAGGCTGGCACTGGTGTCACCAGGAATGTGGTAGTGATGAAGATGGTGAGGGGATTGGAGGCTGAAGGAGCTGGGATTGTTCAGCTGGAGCAGAGGAGATGAGGGCAGAGCTCAGCAGGGGCTGCAGCTCCTCCTGAGGGGCAGCTCCAACCTCTGGGACACGGACAGGAGCCAGGGAATGGCTGGAGCTGAGCCAGGGAGGGTCAGGCTGGAGACCAGGGAAAAGTTCTTCCCCAGAGGGTGCTGGGCACTGCCCAGGTTCCCCAGGGAATGGGCACACCCCCGAGGCTGCCAAAGCTCCAGGAGCTCCCAGGGATGCTCAGGGTAGGATTTTGGGGTGTCTGTGCAGGGACAGGAGCTGCACTGGGTGATCCCTGCATGTCCCTTCCAGCTCAGGAGCTTCCATGATTCTGTGATTCTATTCTGTAATTCTTCATACTGGGCCACCTGTCTGCTCCAAACACAAGTCCAGGGCTGTCCCTTGGTCAGCTCTACCCTAGAACTCTCCAAACTGTTCTTGTTGTCCAAGCTTGTGTGACCATATGAACAGAGCACCCCTCCCTGAGGAGACAAACTCCAAGAGAATTCATCCCCTACAGAGTCTGGGTTGGAAGGGACCTTAAAGACCCTCTAGTTCCAACCCCCCACCACAAACAGTGGATAAAGGATCACAAAGATGCCACTAATCCTTTAAATGCTTTCTCAGCCACCTGTTTAGGAGTGTGTTAAGGTACCACCAGGCTCATCTGGAACTCTATGTATCCTGAGCATTGGCCAGGTCTTTTAGGAGTTTAACCAGGAATTTCTTTTGCTTAAATGGTTGTTTGGGGAGTGAGTACTCCTGTCTTGTACAGTATTTTTTGAATTATTGGGATGTACTTTCAGTACTGCAGCACAGTGTGGCTTTTGTCTGATTTTTGTACTGATTAAAAAAAATCTCCTTGGAACATTAAACAAGCAAGGTGAAGGGAGCGTTCCTCCAGCAGGACATCTCCATGTGCTGATCTAACTTTCTGAAGCTATGAGTACCAAGCTTGCATTTCCAAAAAAAGAGTGAAAATGCCACTTTCATTGATCTGCAGAACAGAGCAGCTCCCACATGGCCTGGAGCAGCAGGGAGAAGGGCATGGGCAGCAGCTGGAGGTGGCAGTGGGATGAGTCCTGCTGGTGCAGGTGTGGAGGGCTGCTCTTCTCACATGGGGTCAAAGACCATGGCCTGGAGGGAAATGTCCCCAGGAGGTGCCTCTGGCTCAGTCTGGCACCCTGGTGCAGTGAATGGCTGGGAAAAGCAGACGGGAGGGAGGTTTCAGCACTCAGCTAGAGTGGACCCGTCGCTGCCAAACTTATCCCCATAAAAAAGAGACTCTGTGCTCCAGATCTGATACCAGCCCTTGATGTGTGGCTTGGAGCCAGGCATCTCTCAGGGCTGGCCCGAGCAGAGCTGAGAGCAGGGGGGAAAGGGCGAAGTAAGAAACCCCACCTGAACTGGCAGAGGGTCTGCAGAGACTCAAGTGACAAATGTGGCTGAGTATCAGTGAGGGCTTCCAGGATAAACTCCCACTGAGCAAGCAAATAGTCACTCTGTTGGGCTTGGAGATCAGTGGAGGAGGCCAAAGACTCTCCAGAGCCTTGGAGTTTGCCACAGATCCCAAATCTTTTCTGGCAGAGGCTCACCTGAAAGGGAGGGAGCTGGGAGGGAGGGAGGTGGACGCTGGTTGAGATATGGAACCTTGTCTGTTATTAATGGCCAAACCCTCACACAGGTCCTGGCCAGGGAGTCCCTGAGCAATTAGAAGAAGTGATATGTCCTGTCTGTAAAGCATCAGGACTGGCAAGGAGGCAAAAATTAAGAGAAGCCGAGGAGTTAGATGCTGGCACCTTCAAAACTCACCATTTAAAGGCCATTTCTGGTTTGCAGCGCTGACCTGAGGGAGGACTGGCCCTGCCAAGGCTGGGACTTCCTGGCTGTGTCACCAGTGACCATCAGGGCTGTCCCCAGCCCAGGCACTGCTGCTGACAGGGCTGCTTGCAGTGAGGTGAGGAAAATACAAACCTGATCTAGGGTCCACACCCCACAGGCAAACCCTGCAGGTCATTGCATGAGCAGCCTTGGGGACTCAAACACTTTTTTACCTCTAGAAATGTCACACAAGGCGTTCTGTAGGTTTATAGATCCCATGATGGGTGCCAATTTCTTCCTGGATGCATCTGGGCTCCCCACACAAGGTACATCCTCAATTCCTGAGGGACATGAGGGTATCTGCAGGGTTTGCAATGGTTCCCTGAGCATTCCAAGTTTAAAGCTGCTCCCCAGCCCCACATCCTGGCCAGTTTTCCATCAGAATGCTGCATCTCCTCTGCTTTCTCACCAGGTCTTCTCTTGCCCCCTCCCCTCTCGTGCCCAGAGCTGCAGAGAGGGAAAGGGAAGGGAATCCTGGTGGCTGGGCAGAGGAGAAGGGAAGGCAGGATCAGACATACTGTGAGGATTGGAGTTTGCCTGTTTTCCTCTCCTGCCTCTCAGTCCCTGAAGAGCAGAACCATCACTCCTCCTGCATTATCAGCAGCATTTTGGGGCCATGGGAAAGCTGCATGTCAGGAACAGCCAGGCTGAAACAAGGAATGGGATGAGAGACTTGTTTGCCACTGAGCTGATGTGCATTTGCCGCCTTTGGGTGGAGCAGGCCATCAGGAAAGTCTGGAGTCTACCCTGAGATTCCCATTGCTGCCCAGAAGGTGTCTTGGGAATAACTTGTACTCTGCCTGGAGCTCTCCTGCCTCGTTTTTTGGAGTTGTTCTTCCTTCCCAGCCTAGGATGAATTGAGTCTGGCCCCAGAAGCCTCTCTGGCTCTGGCACCACAGCTCTTGTCCATCAGCCCTTAACTCCAGCAGGAATTGTGAGGTGCTGCAGGATGTGGTAGCAGGGCTGAGCCCACTGAGCCATCCATTAATGCAGATCTCTGCCTGTCCCTTGGCTGGTGTGGCTGCAATGCCGAGGTCTGGGGTTGCCATCTCACAGGCACTTGTCAGAGTGTGTCACACCTCTGTTATGGGCTCTTATCTCCTCTCCCTTGTTTGCTTTCCCGTGTCCACCGAGCTGATTTACGGTGCCTCCCCCAGCCCTGTGGGGCGTTGGGCACGAGCTGTGGTTAAGAATAGCTTTCAAACTGTCAAGATAATCCTGCATTCAGCTGAAATGGATCCTCATCAGCTCGAGCCAGGAACCACAAGGGACCTCCTGCGATTTCAGTGGGGTTTCAGCTTTCTCTGTTCCTCCCTCAGGCTGGCCCAGAACAGGGTGTGTTGGAAAGAGGAGATGACTTTTCAAGGGCCATCACATCTAGGAGGTGATGCAGAAGCCACCTGAGCCTCCCTGAAATGCTTTTTCCATCCCACCTCTCCCAAAGCTCCTGGCCAGCACCGCTTGGTGCCTGGCAGTGCTGGTGCTGTGTCTGCAGAAAATGCTCTGGGACTTCACCCTGATCACTGCTGCTTCCCCTTCCTCCACCATCCTCATTTTTTCAGACCACTTTTTGCCCCTGATCTCTGGACAGGATGCAGTATTTGTCTGCCTGCAGCAGAGTAAACTTTGCCCTGTGCTGAAACCTCTCCTGGATCCCAGCTAGTGCTGTTCACTCTTACTTGGCACATCCCATCAAGGTCCTGCTGGAGACCCCAGGTATTTCTGAGCTGCCTGCTGTTGTGCTTTCCTGAGACATGTGGGAATACACTTTCTCTTCACTGCTCCAGGGAACACTCATGGCTGGAAAATGGTGTGTGCTGAGTGACCTCCCCTCTGCTTGGGACAGACTTTGTCACACTATTTTTAGGGTGAACAGTGCCCTCCAGAAAACGTGATCACAGCCCAGGGGTTCCTGCCACATGCCCAAAGGTGGTTCACCTCTCTCCATGTTTTCTTCCTTGTTTTTGAGTCCTTTCTCCAACAATTCAGCTGAGGCAGCTGGTCCAGAGCCAGTACTGAATTAGGGCCATGTCAGTCACAGCAGTTGTAGTTTGGCAAAAAAGCCCAGCAAAACCGGGGCACAGTCCCCAGGTGTGTGAAAGCTCCTGAGGGCAGCAGCCAGCACTCAGGGAACTTTTCCCTCACTGTGCTGAGCACAGACCCATGGATGCTTTTCAAGGCTCTTTCCCCAGCCCTTGCAAAGCAACACTGCGTTTCCCTGGAGGGGATCTGGAGGGGATGTGCTGCGTGTGGCTGCAGTGAGGATCCACAGGAACCCTCCTGTGTGTGCTCAGGCTGCCTGTGCCCTGCTCCCCAGGCACACACTGCTGCCAGCACAGCCACTGCCAGAGCTGATCCTTCCCCCTGTGCTGCACCCAAGGGAGCAGCTCCAGCCACCTCCTGAGTGAGGAGGAAGAACTGAAAACACAAACCAAGGCAGCGTGGTGCAGTCCCCAGCAGGCTGGGCTGGCTGGGAGCACCGGGCTGCACAGACACCCTGCAAGCCCATTCCTCAGGGCAGCCCTGCCTGGGGACAGGGGATGAGGGGCTGGCTGGTTTTGCTGCACTGTGTGTGCCTGCACCAACTCCCTCCCTTGCCAAGAGCAGCACAGGCATCCTGTAAGCTGCAGGATGTTGGGAATTGCTGGAGGAGGCTGGTGGAAGCAGCAAAGTGGGAGCTGTGCTGCCCAGTTCTCCTGCCTCACCTGGCTGGGGTCACCCTGAGGTGCCAGCTCAGCACAGCTCCGTGCTCGGGCACAGGAGCACTGGCACAGCTCTGCCCCTGGGCCAGAAGCTGCTCTCAGCCATGTCCCCCATCAGGAAGCCCAGGGAGCCACGGTCCCACTGCTGCCTGGGGCTGCTGGAGCTGCAGGGTGCGTGGGCAGTGTTCCCTCTGGGGGTTTGCAATCGTGATGACTCCGAGATGCTCGTGATGGTTTCCAGCATGAGGGGTGTCAGTGCTACTGAGCAGAGTGGAGAGTGCTGCAGGCACCAAACACCCACACTGGGCTGCACCCTCTGCAGACTCTCTGGGTTTTTAGAGAGGTGTTTGGTGCACTCAGCATTTCCTTCCCCTCCTAACTGGGGAGGGCATCCAGCTGAGGGGATCACTGAGCTCACAAACATCACTGGGCTCTCATACGATTTGGGCAGACCCCCAACACCAGAACTAAGAGATCCAGGTAGGGCCCTGCCTCCCACACCCCATCCTCAGGGGGAGGGCCAGGCAGGAAAGCTGAGCTCTTCAAAGCTGAAGGACATGCTTTTGCCTGGTTCTGCACATCAGGTACGTGGGAAGGAGCTGTGAGGAGTCTTTCTTTCCATGCTCTCTAATTCCAGCCTCCAGCTGAGGTGTCCTGCAGTTCGTGTGGCACCATGGCTGTGTCCTGCAGCTCTTGAGGAGCAGCTGATGGCAGTGGCTGCTCCTGCAGCACAGGGCTGGAAGGACACAATCTGTGGGAAGGTTAAGAGGAATTGCCTCCCCAGGGAAAGCAAATCCAAATGTCTCAGGCTACTGAAGGGTGCATTTATCAGAGTGGTTTCCAGCCCTGCCGCGTGGTCAGGCTGTGCTGTGAGCCAAGCCAGGCCAATCCACAAGGGCTTGGCCACCCACCCTCAGGACACACACTTCCATCAGACTGCATGTTATTACCCTGCCACGGGCTTGCAGAGTTTCCCTTGTTCTTGGAAAGATGCTGTGTTGTACTAATTAGTGGGAACATTTGGAATCGCCGTTGTTTGCAGCCCTGCTGCTCGTGCCAGTCCCCATTTCTCAGCTTGATTTAAGGAGGGGGTATTCTAAATAACGCCTGCTGCTCCCTGCCTGGAGCAGCTAAAGGCACTGAGGCAAAGTTGCATAACCCAGTGCTGCTGCTTTTGTACATGCTTGAGAAGAAACAGCCACGGAAAAATCCTGTAACATTCCTCGGCTGGTCCGTCTCTTGGTATCAAAGCGTTTCCTGCTCTGCTTTCACCTTTGAATCTTAATCCAACAGCTTTGGAGGAGTGGGGAGAGGGGGTGGGCAAGGGCTCTGCCGAGCAGAAGACCCCTCTGAGAAGAGAGTGGGTAAAAGCTGAGTGCCACTGGGTCCCCCAGAGGTGCAAGAGATCCCTGGTTTGGAGAGGAAATCTCTCCCCTGGTTGCAGTCAGTGCAGATGTTGCTGCTCCCCCAGCCCCTGTTCCCTGGGGAGCACCCACAGCTCTGGCTCCCCGTGTTCCCTGGGACCCTCCTCTCCTTCTGCAGCCAAAGGCACTTCCCTGGCACCTCTGGAGAGGGACCCCCCGAACCAGCTTTTAGATCAGAACACATTTCCACCTTAACCTATCCACCTAACCAAGCCACTCCTGCCCTGTGAGCCCCCAGCCCAGGTACAGCTGGCTGGATCAGCCTGTAGTTAAAAACAAGTAATTTTGTTTTCTCAAAACAAGTGATTTTGTTTTCTCGTGTGCTCCTCTGCCCTGTGACTGATGGTTGGGTTTTCCAGGATAACAGCAGCACATGAGACAAAGAGCAGATCCTTTTCCTTCCTGGCCTGGGCTTGTAAGATCCACACTGGCAGGGCTTGGGGGAAATGCTGAGGTGCCTTCTTCCCACAGTGATGGGCACCTTTTGCCCACCTCCTCCTCCTGGGACAGCCCATTTTCTGGAAAGGTCTGGGCAGGGAAACTTGAGCAGAGCAAAGATTTCCCATCCCAGGAAGAATGTCTGTCCCTTGAAGAGGTGCCTTTTCCAGATGGAGTCTGGGAGGGGAAGGGAAGCAGAATGGATTTTGACAGGGTGGTATGAGAGTGGAGAGCATAGTGTCAGTTCTGCAGCCCCCAGGCTGCACTCAGCCACCAGAAGCAAGGTCCTCCTGCCACCTCCAGGACAGGTCAGTGCCTTCCTCCCTTCCTGCATAGGTCTGGCTGGCCAGGAGAGGATGGAGGGCTCTTCACCACTGTCCCCTGGCCTGGTGGTGTTTGGAGGGGTGGCTGGCCCAGCACAAAGCCTCCTCTACTCTGGGAAACTGCTGCCTCTTCTAGCCCTGAGCCTTGCAAAGGCAGCCACGGGCTTGGCTGAAGGCTTGCCACAGCACAGGTTTGATGTATCTGCCTGGCCTGGGGAGAACAACCTGGTCAGATCAGCACTTTGTTCTTACTGCTCTGCCTGGTACGAGAGTTCTGGGGGTGCTAAAGGACAGCCTGGTGCTGGGGACACTTCCCCTGAAGCAGCAGTGGGGTGGTCCTGCCTTTGAGCTGGTGTGGACCCTGCATGGTGGCAAAGGATGGGTGCAGAGAGCCCTCCTGGAGTGCCTCCCTGGAGGCACTGGCTGTTTCTGTGTTCCTGCACCACAAATAAAATGTTTTATGGAACAAGACATGTGAGACTCTGCTGTGGGAAACCTGGTCTGTGTGAGAGTGGGGGGAGTGCAGGGAGTTAATGGGGGCACCCTTCAGCTCACCTGAGCCCCCCACTGCAAAGGGGATTTGGTCCCAGCAGGAGCAGTCTGGTGGTGGCACTGTAAAGGCTGTAAAGCCTTGGGACCCTCTTCCTCCTCACCCTCAGCTGGCTCAGCAGCCCTTCCAGGACCAGGAGGAGCTGAGGTGTGCCTGCTGCCCACAGCAAGGTCAGACAGGCTCTCCATGGCAGGATGCCACAGCCAAAGTGATTCATGCACGTCCCTCTCCCTCCTCAAAATAGGTGAACATATGTGGGACAACTGTCACTAAGAGTGGCTCTGACCCATGAGTCTGAAGCAACCCAGGAAGGAATGAGGCAGTTTCCTGCTCCTGACATTCCTGGCACATCCCTGCAGTGAGGGCAAGGCCTTCCTTCCCTACAGCAGCACAGATGTGTCCAGGGGCCTTCCAGCCCCTGAGTTAATCTGCTCGGAGTTTGACACAGGGAGCCTGAGTGTGCTTCAGATGGAAACCCTGCCCAGGCCTGGCTGACAGAACATCAGCCCACAGCAGCTCCCACACCTGCCCACGTGCCAGTGCTGTAAGGGAATCCACAGCACATCCATAAACCTTGCATCCCTGCTGGATTAAGGAGGTGTGAGGAAGGTTCCCTCAGCTCCATGCCCATCATGGGGATGGCTCTGAGGTGACACTTCTCCTAAAGCAGACCCCTCTCCTTGGAGAGCAGGGATGGCTGTTTATTGCCTTGGACCTTGAGGGTGACATTTGGACATTGCCAGCCCTGCCCCAGAGCAGCACCTTGGCTCAATTGTATAGATTCACATTATGACTCACCCTGCAACTTGATGCATTGTGTCCAGATAAAAGATACTTTATCCCTATGATAAAAACGGACAAAGATGATGTCAAAATAAAAGAATGTTTTCTCATCCGAATAAAAGTCAAAGCTGCCGTTCTTGGGGTTATTTTGCTTGAAAACCTCCAGAGAAAGCAAGACTTTGAGTTTTTACCATTTATAGTTAGTTTCAGAAAATTCAGCATGCAAAGTTTGCTATCTGCCTTCCTCCCCTGGTTTGGAGAAGAGTGTCTCTGCGCTGGTTGCCTGGACCCTGCTCTGACTGTTGGGGATGCAGGGGAATGTGATGGCCTGGTGACCCCAAATCCCAGGGACACTCTTTGGGCAGGGGGATGCTCACAGCCTCCTGTCAGGACAGCTGTCCAACATGTGGCACCTGGGGTACCTGCAGTCAGTCTCCAAGGGTTCACCCCCTCAGGAGGGACTGTCCCTGCCTGTGCCACCCTCCAGCCCAGGCATTCCCGGGTGGGACCATGGCCAAGCACCAGGGCAGTGCTCTGAGGGACAGGGAGGGCCTGAGCCCTGGGGGAGCTGTGACTTCCTGGCTGTGTTTCATGGAGTAGGGGTTTAATTTTAGTAAACAATGCCTATTAGAGAGGGATTGTTCGATGGCTGTGTCTCAATGGAGAGCAAGAGCTGCTGGCAGGGCTCTGAAGGACCCCATGTGTGCAGGGACCCTCCTGGGACATGGGAGGGGACAGCTGAGCTCTGCTCTGTGGCTGCTTCAGCTCCTGCTGCTCTGAGCTCACCATCCCTGCTCCTGGAGCTGCAGGGACTGGGCTCAGCAGTGTCACCAAGGGGCAGTGTCCCCTGGAAGCACTCAGCCTGCAGGCTGTGGCTGCCTTCACTCTCAGGTCTCAGAAGAGCCTGTGCCTCTGCCCACCCATGTTTGCTGCAGCTGGAGAGGGGTTTGGTGTGGCTGAAGGGCCAGAGAGGGGTGGGCAGGTCCCTCTGCTCTAGAGAGGGGGACTGCAGCAGCAGGACTGGCAAACAAGCACAGTAGGAATCAAGGATAGGACCATCCTTTGTCAATTCTCATGGCAGAGGTGAATCAATCCCATTGCTTCAGTTAAATCACTCTTATAAATGCAATTAAACATTTTCTGGAGAAGGATCAGGCATCACCCACACCCCAAGTGAATGCAACCATCAGACTGTGCCAAGGGAAAATGCTCCATGGGAGCCTCGAGGTGAAATCCCAGTCTTGGAGTACCCACAATTTGTTGCCTTTGCAATTCTCTGGCTGTAAAGACAAAGTTCAAGACTTTCACCAAAATCAATACATTTGTGACCTTCAGCTTAAATCTGTCCTTCTGAGGGTGCCCCAGAGACAGTGTGGAGATAAAGGTGGTTACTGAGAAGCCCTCAGAGAAAGTGAAGCTTTCTGGATGTGTCAGGACACTGGGCCCATCCTGGGCAAGCAGACAGTCACTCTTGCTGGCCAAAGGAATCTCAGTCCCACTGCTCGCTGTGCGTGGTGATCTGTGCCCAGCCTGCAGTTAATTTGCCAATGAAACAACTTGTAAAAAAGGTGAAGAGAGACCACAAGAGGGAAAGGAATAGAATCACAGACATGTTGAACTGCCTCATTTTGGAAATGAAAGAGCCTGTTGGCAATGGCAGAGCTTCACATGCTGAGCTGGAATCACAACCCAGGGAAAAAGGGAATGGATTAAACAGAACAAGAACTGAGGGACTCTAAATTCTGTCTTCAACATTTCAGTAGGGGCCTCATAAATCTAGACAATTATGAGATGTACTTAGAGAAGCCCAACACCATTATGTTGGGGCAGGAGGGTGACTCTTTGGAAACAAAGAGTTTCCAAGGAGCTCTGGCATGAGGACATCCCAGAGCAATGTGACCTGTGAGACTCTTTAGTACCTGGAAGGGGAAGGCTGGGTGAATGGAGCAGGCTGGAAACGCCACGTTCATTAACTCATGCAACACAGGACAAGATAAATGTTCCTTGGCTTCAGCCTCTTGCCTTTTTTGGATGCTCTGAATCCCAAATAGCCAGTCCTGGAGTCCCTTCTGGGTGTTGAGGTGACTTGTGAGAGGAGGCTCTGGGCTGAGCCCCTCCAGGAGCTGAGCTCATGCTCTTGCTGCTGGCTGATTTTCCAGCACACTGTGTGGGAGCAGTGCCTGCCTGCCTTGCCCTGTTGTGCAGGAGCCCTTAAAGCAAAAACTAGAATAAACACATTTGAACACCCTGCTCTGTGAGCTGTTCCCCCCAGAGTGCAGCAAAAAGAGCCCTTTCAGCGTGTCAGAGCACTGATGTGGGGCACAGCCCCATGGCAGGGGCTCACCACAAAGAGCTGGCTGGGGCAGGGAGGGTTTTCCTGCGTGTGCTGGCTCCAGGACACTGTGCTCTGCGTGGGACACCAGAGGGGTCTGCCCCTACACCTGCACCAGGGAGGGGAGCACAGCCCTGCTGAAGGTGTGGGCTGCCCCTGCCCCACCCCAGGAATGCTGTTCTTTGCATCCACATCCCCTCCCAGCCTCCTCCAGCAGAAAGGCAGCACTGCCCATGGTGTCTCCTCACCTGGAGGTGGGGGTTTGGCACTTCTTACAGCTCAACAGCATCACTGCCCCAAAATTTGTGCAGGGGAGGAAGGCTGTGCTGAGGGGGAGGCTCTGGACACTGAGGTGCTCAGGCTGGCATCGTGGAAAGCTCTGTTTTGGGGGTACAGTGGGGTGGGCAGTCACTGGACACTAGAAGTGGGATGAGCTGTGCCCTCTGTTGGCTCCTGCAGTGTCGCTGTGCTGGGAGGGACAGAGCAGGTGAAATGGGCAGAGCAACCCAGAGAGCTCCCAGGAGCCAGGAGAGGGCTGGCAGAGCAGGGACTGCCCATCCTCAGGCTCCACACAGAGCCCAAGCCCTGCCCTGCAGCACTGAGAGCACCCACAGCATGCACAGCACAGACCCCAGGGAGTGACAGGATGGCTTTGCCACCTCCTCCTGCCCGGTGAGCTCGCTGCTCTTGGCATCTCCTTTGCCAAACACCTCCCCAGCAAGGGCCAGGCAGTGCCCTGGCTGCCTGAGCAGCTCAGCTCTAGGATGCTCTGGATGTGTGTGAATGTCCACAGCTCCCTTGGGACCCATTCCCAGGCTCATCATGCAGTCAGAGAGGATAAAGAAAAGCTCCCTGGTGCTCCCTGGGAGGAGAGTGCTTCCCTGCTTCCCTTCTGCAGAAGGTGAATGAGCCAGCCACAGCAAGGCCATTCATAAAGTGGATGTGGGCCAGGGGGATCTCATGGGGTCACAGTGCCCTGCCTCATCCAGCCCTGGGCATGGTGGCAGGCACAGCCCCCTGCCAGGACCTGCTGGCAGGGATGGGCTGTGTCTTTGCACGCGCCTTGCTCACACCCCTGCTCCAAGAGCAAACCCAGAGGTATTTTATCCTCTGTACATTTGTTTAAGGAAGTTTAAAAGCAAATTTGGCCCCTGCCTTTGAATCCTCGCTCCTATAAATTCAAACACCTTGGACAGAGCATGTCTGTGCAGTCTTACATGTGACATTTAGCTAAAACCACTTACAAACAACTTGCATTACAAGTTTATTCATTCCCCACAGAATGTTGGCTCCGCTGAGTGTCTCACGAGCCATCTGCTGTGGGCGAGCTGCTTATCTTTGCTATCAGAGCCCTCTTCTAAATATTATGACCAAACAGAATTCCAAGAACAACATCCATCCCGCTGCACTGCAAATGCGCAAAGCTGATAAACTGTTTATATATTACCAGCTAAATAAGTTGGGTTTATCTGGATGGGTTTGCAAAAGAAAGTCTCTTGGGGTGCTCAGAAAGAATGTGTTTTACAGGTGGTGCTGTGAGATGGGGAGGTCATCGGGGCTGCCCTTGGCCAGAGCCAGCCCATGGTGACAGAGGGATGGGGCCCCACCAAGTTCCTCCAACAGTTCCTCCCCAAAAGTGAACCCAGAGCCTGACAAGCTGTGGTGCACCAGTGGCTGAGCATCAGCTCCTTGCCCAAACACAGGGCAGTGGGGCTGGGCTGAGGCACTTGCCCCATCCCCAGCAGTGGGGGAAGAGCTCCCAGCCCTGATTCCTGGGATGTCAGCGTCTGCCTGCTGCCTCTGTGGCTCTGCTGCCCACACCTGGGCCCTGCAGCTCCAGGGTACCCTTGGCCTGTCCTGCTTGTCCAACCCTCCCAGCTTGGGGGGGACAGACAGAGGAGCTGTGTCACCTCCCTGCCTGGGACAGGGCAGGACCAGCTCACCCTGGCGCCTGGGACAGCGCCCAGAGCCCTAACCCCAGTGCCCCAGTGTAAATTATCTAAAGGCTTGTGAAATCCACCCAAAGTGTCCCAGCCCTTCCCAGCCCAAATTGGGTATCACAGGCTGTGTTTATTCTTCCACACTGGGTTCTGCTCGCTGCCTTTCGGTGTCAAGAAACCTTGGGACAAGGCCATGAGCAGAGGTCAGTGTGGGCTGGCGCAGCAGACCCCGGCCGTCCCAGCAGATGGAGAGCATTTCTTTTCCCTGGGGGACTGCAGATTTAAGGACATTTTGTCTGCTGGCTGCCAGCAAGCACATCTCACAGCTCCAGTGGGTTCCTGCTGGCCCCAGCTGCCCTCTCCAGGAGCAGCACAGCCAGCCCATCAGGGTGGGGCACAGCCAGCCAGACTGGCCACAGCTCCTGGGGTGACCCCGGGTTGAAAAGAGGGCCTGTGGCACTGAACATCAGCAGATCTGCCACTGCTAGCTGCTGTGTGCCATTTTAGGACCACGGGGAGTGAGGAACTGTGGCTGGGGTGGGGAGCTGATGGGCTCAATAAACCCCAGGGCCAAGGCAGCTCAGCCTGGCTGAGGAGGAAGAGGAGCAGGAGTGGGGAGCTGTGATTTTATCAGAAGTAGAGCAGGTGACTGTGGGGCAGAGCAGGGCTATGAATGTGTCTGTGGATGGGTCAGTGCTCAGCCATGGTGCCAGTGGGGCTCTGCTGACCCAGCAGTGGAGTGTTCCTTTTGTTAAGACTTGCAGAGGATCAAAACCCCTGGAGAGGGGCAGACAGGGCAGCTGTAGGGAGCCAGAATGGGTCCCATGGCTCATCCAGAGAAGATTCATCATCCAGCAGCTGAAAATTGTCCTCCAGGTGGATGCAGGGCTGCAGGTGGTGCCAGCCAGAGGGAACAGGGGTTTAGGTGAGGAGATGGAGTGAATGCAAGTGGGTGTGGAGGCAGGGCTGGTGCCTGGGTGGGGATCAGAGCACAGAGGGGGAGGAATGTCCCTGTAGGGGCAATGCCCTCCCTGACCCGAGCCAGGGCTTCTCAGGGTGTCTCCAGTTGGGAGCAAACTCACATACTGATTAAAGACTGGAGAAACTGCCTGGAGCTGGGTGATCCAGAGGAGCCCTGGGATGTGCTGTGCAATGGAGTGCCCAGCACTGCAGGCAGGCAAGTGACACCTGGAGTCAGATACACATATCTGGGGACATGAGCAGTGCCTGGCAGCTCGAGACGGCAGCAGGGCCATGGCTGCAGCAGTGACAGGCTGTCCTTGGCCTGGTGGGGTCTGGTGGGGGCTCAGTGCCCCTTCAGGAGGCTGGCACATCATGTCCAGCTCAAGTGTCCTGTCTGTGTGGCATTGAGCAGTGAGTGTGGTACAGCAGTGCTGATGTGGAGCCCTCTGCTCACCTACATCACCCTATCTATGTTTTGTAAAACTCCTCACAGTGTTATCCAGTGTCTCCAACCTGTATTTACGGACAGTGAGGACTCCAGCCAGGCTGGGTGACAGGATCAGGCACAGCTGGGAGCTGTGTAGGTGACAGGGCAGTGCCTGGGGGCTGTTTCCAGGTCCTCACTCTCAGCAGGGCTGATCCCCCACAGGGTTGTCAGAAGGTGAGGAACAACGCAGTTCCTGCACATCAGCATATGGAGGGTGTTTCCAACCTCTTGTGGTTGCCCAAGGGCTTGGCCTCCCTTCTGGCAAGCTCATCATGGTGATCTTGAATGGCTCTTTGCAGTGGCATTTTATCCCCAGGTTGTTCTCATCTGAACCACATTAAAACAACCTCATTACACTAACCACAGGCTGGAGGAGTGCATGGAGGGAGAGACCCTGGGGCTTGGTGGCACTTGTGACACTTGTAGACAAAGCTTGTGACACGAGATCTTGTTCCTGTGAGTGCCCAGGATGGAGGAGCAGGGCCAGACACAAATCCAGAATTCTCTGGAGATGCCACCAGCCTCCACCTCTGCACTGCCCAGCTCTGCCCAGGGCTCCAAGGATCCAAAGCAGAAAGATGTCACTGCCTCCTCTTACTGTGAAAATGGAAACTAAAGCAGGCTACAGCTACAGGAGGCCTGACAGGGACTGTTCCCAGGTGTCCAGGGTTCATCCTTCCTTTTTCTTCCATGCTTTCCTGCTTGGGCATACTACTATTCATTTTCAGAAGAAAACCTAAGGGAGAGGGAACAGTAGCCAATTTTTATTGTGCTGGTACCCAGCCATCAGGAGAATTACTGTCCCTGTGGCACAGAGAACGGGGACTGATGAGGGATAAAGCCAGAAGGACAGCTGAGAGGAAAGCTGCACAAGTTCCAGGTGTGCCAGGGCTGGGGAAGAGGAATGTTGTGAGCACTGAGGTTGGACTGAGCTCCTCTGGAGTGCCCAGGACTCTCTGCCAGCACAGCCACTGCTGGTGGCACTTTGTGCTCATTGTTGCATTCTGGCACCCCTCACTGAGGATAAGGTCCCTCAGGTCACTTCTCTGCAGGGACTCTGGCCACACAATGTCCATCTGGAGCTTCCCTGGAGGCAATGAGTTACTCCCAACCGACCTGCTGGAGTGGGCACCCACCCTGCTGTGCCCAGACCCTCTGAAAACTCCTGCCCCAGGGAAAAGGCTGTCCTTTTCCAGGCTCCCTGCCATCAGGGTGGAGATGTTTCCCAAAGCAGACCTCCAGCACACAAAGGCACTCCTTGTCCTGGAGGTTCAGCCTGGCTCCCAGCCTCATCCTTCTGCATATCTTGTATATATGAAGCAACTCCTTTGCATAAAGATATGGAGTTTATTAGGAGACATTGGAGCTTAGGAGCTGTCAGGAGTGGAAGTCAATTCTGTTCCTGACACGCAAAGAGCCTTTTATAGGCTGGAATGGGCACAGAATGGGGCGGGTGCCTCTCCCTTGGCACTCACTCGCCCCTTCCCAGCCTGATCCTGGCACTGCCTCTGCTCTGGGTCCAGTCCCCATCCCTTGCCATGAGAGATAATGCCACAATCCAAGGAATCTCTTGAGCTGCACTCATTTAAACACACCCACAGACAGACTGTGCTCCCCCAGGCTCTCCTTCTCCCCAGCATGCTGATTAACCCTTGTCTCCTCTCAGGGAGCTCAGGAGGTGACAGGGACACTGAGCTTCAGGGACACTGACCCTCTGCCTGCTCTTCCCCGAAACCCCAGGACTGCAGGAGCAGCTCCTCTGCTGGGGCTCCTGTCACACCTGCCAGGGCTTTCACATTCCCTTGGCTGCTCAGCAGGCTCCCAGAGCTCCAAACAGCCAAATACTGGCATTTTTCTGCCACATCCACTCCTCAGCTCTCAGCCACTTTTACCACAAGCAGTATTTGTTTCTCCATGACTTCTGTCTATCAGAGAGGGATTTTGCATCTCTTAGGTCTCTTGTCCTGCTGTCATTGCACAATGCAGGTGTCCCTCCTTTTCCATCCTCTTCCTGTTCTGGTCTTGCTATGAAAAATTAATAAATGACTTTTTATGAATTTTGTGGTCAGAAGATTCCTTTCCTGGCCTGTGTCCTCCCAGGGAACACCTGGGGTTGCTCTGTTTCTCCAGAAGCACTGGCCATGAGTTTCAGTGCTGAATCTCATGCAGGAGCAGTTTGGGCATGGAGCTCACTCAGGCCCAGGGTCCCGAGCTCAGCTTTCCCTCTGGATCCAGCTGTGCCCCAGCTCCTGACTGCTGCAGATGATCTGCCACCTCTTCCCAGCTGCTGGAGGTGGGAGCAGCATCCAGGCATGTCCCCCAAGCCCTGGGAAAGGCTGGGAACTTTTGAAATCTGAAGAGTGGGAGAACAGCTCCAAAGGAAGAGTCTCGTTTTCAGGATTATTTCAAAGGAAGGTGCCTAGAGTGTTTAAAGCTTCAGCTGGAGTTGCAGGTCCCTGTCCCCCTGTCTGGCTGTCCCTCCCCTGCAGTTTCTGCTCCAGGCCCGTGCCACATCCCACCCTGCCTCTCTGGGATGGTTCCTGCATGGGTGCAGCTCCCAAGGGAGCCTTAGGGACAGAGCTCACTGACTGTGTCACCCTGAACCCTGGGCAGCCTGTGCTCACAGGAGAGCCTGTGAGCTCAAACCTCCTGCCAAAACTCCAGCAGATCTGAGCTGCAGGCTGCTCCTCGGGGACGGAGCCCCGGGAGCGCTGCGCCGTGGGCGGTGGGAGACTCCAGCAGAGCTGGAGACACGTCACTGGGAATCTCACTCATTTGGAGCTCATTCCAGTTGCACAGCTGTCTCCTTTAAACAAAGTTTACTCAGTGTTACTTAAGGCTCGAGCCGTGCCTGTGCCAGGAGAATGCTGAGCTGCAGCGTGTGCGACCGCTACCCACCGAGCCACTTGGGGGATGCTGATCCCACAGGGCTTGGCCATGGATGGCCTTTGGAGCTCATGGAGCTCTTGGGGACTTTGGCCCAGCTCTCCCACCACTGACACCCCCCAGAGAGAGGGCTGACCAGACCAGCTTCTCCTGGGCTTTCCACAGAGGCTGCTCCTCACCCCAGCCAAGCCCTTTATTTCAGTCCTGCTCGCATCCCTTGGCTCACTGGCCAAGACTGGCAGGGCTGGGTGCTGTCCTGGCTGTGGTGAGAGGGGACCAGGAGGGGACAGAGCTGTCCTGGACCCACCAGGCTGCAGGTCCTGAGCTCTCAGGGCTCCTTGCACTATCTCCTATGCCAGGGCACCAGGGTACACCCTGACCCCGCTTTGGTCTGTGGCACAAGGAGGAACCAGGACCAGGCTGTGACTCAAAGTCTGGCAAGATCCAGAGGAAGAAATTGGCTGTGCCTCATTACCCCACTAACAAAGGAAGAGGAGTGCTCTGAAAAGTTCAGGAAAACATGCTGAGTGCTCACATCATCAGGGATGCACATGAGCCTTCTCCTGAGGCCCCAAGGTGCTACTGAAGCTTCCCAGGTGCCCAGGAGGGATGGCTTTAGGATATATTCCTGTAGGATCCTGCCAATGTTTCCAGACAGTCTGTTCATAAGCCTTTTTGGCCACTGAGCTCCCCATCAGGTTGTGCCAGGGTTGCCTCCCTCTGTCCCAGTGATGGTGGGAGTGCTGCACAGAGCAGCAGCCAGATTTATGGCCTTGATATCTAGACCAGCCTGGGAGGACAGGTACATCCTGGTGAAAGGCAGGAGGCCTTCTGGCCCTTCATCTTAGAGCCAAGCAGAGGGAATATGCCAAAAAGCACGAGCAGCATCCCCCTGGGACATGGAGGGTGTCCATCAGGTCACCCTGCTGTGCTGCCTGCTGGGTACAGTGGGGCCCTCCTGCTAAAACTTCCTCCTCTGCAGCACAGGGATGTGGCTAGGGTGGGATCCTGGCCCTGAGAATGGGTCTGCAGGAGCACTGGAATCATCTGTCCAGGGAGGAGCTGGACTCACAGCCCGTGGAAATGTTTAAAAACAGCCTGAACGTGGCACTCAGAGCTGTGGTTTAGTTGACAAGGAGGTGCTGGTTACAAGTTGGACTCAATGATCTCAAAGCCTGGTTAATTCTGTGATTCTGCTGCTGCTCCATCCTTGCTGGGGGCTCAGCCCCAGGGAGCAGATGGATGCAGGGGATGGGCAGAGGTGTGGAAGGGCTGCAGCAGGCAGGGACTCCCTGCAGATGCACTCTGGGGAAAGGAAGGCAGCTCACCCTGAGGGGCAGGGATGCCCAGCTCAGTGCTGCTGGCAGTGGTGGCAGAAGCAGGGGGACACTTCTATGCCACGTGGGAGGTGGGAGCCAAAAGTCTGGGTGCCAGCAGATCTCCTCAGCCCCTGGCAGCTGGCCGTGGTACCCCAGTGTTGCACAGTGTGCTGGGCAAGCTCAGAGGGGACAGGCCCTGCTGCAGCCAGGCTGTCCCTGCCCACTGGGCTGGTGACAGATGCAGGAGTGTCAGGGTTGGTGTCTGGGGTGGGTGGTGATGCAGCTTTGCAGTTCACTTCCTCATTTTTGCCATTTTTCAGAGGATTTGTCACAGGTGGCAGCACCTCTTGGTGTCACCATGAAGATAATAAAAATACAGATGTGAATGTGAGGGAAAATGTAAATATATACAATATTTTCCACAATTAAGAGATGTTTTAGAGCAGAAAAATTTCCATTTTTGGCGTAGGAACATCAATTTTATAAATAAAAAGATTTAAATAAACATTAGCACGGCTACATCAACACATACACACACACACTCACACACACACTCACTCTCACAAGTGCACTTTAAATAGGCTCCCACACTGTAATTTTAAATAGTACAAAACAAATGTATTCTCCAAATATTGTTTAAACTGGCACAGGGGGTTATGATGTCATTTATGTAATAATCATAAACTTGTTTTCCTGTAATGAATATGATTGTTTTTCCCATTAACAGTTTATTAGGGCTTTTGGTGTGACCCAGGCTTTGGCTGGGTTTGATGGCTGCAGGCTCCATCCTTACACTGCTCTCAATTTGGGTTTTCTCATCTTTTTTCTCCTGGGAAATCAGGCTCAGTAGCCAGCTTGGGAGCAGGATGGCAGCTCTGCAGCCTCCATGGGGCTCTGCTGGCTCTAGCTCTGCTTTGCTGGGCTTATGCTCCCCATCCCTCAGCCAGAGGTGGTGAGGAGGAGCCCAGCCCAGCCTGTGTCACCTCCCTGAATCAAGGTGTCACAGCTGAGGTGTCTGTGTGTCCTGGGGGAGCATCCCCACAGCTCAGGGGATGCTCTGTCACCTCTGCTTGCAGGACCCTCTGCTGGAGGGGGAGGTGCAGCCCCTTCCCCAGGGACAGAAAGAGTCAAACTGACAGAGCTGGGATACTGGGAAGGAATTCCTCCCTGGGAGGGTGGGCAGGGCTGGCACAGGGTGCCCAGAGCAGCTGTGGCTGCCCCTGGATCCCTGGCAGTGCCCAAGGCCAGGTTGGACATTGGGATTGGTGCACCCTGGGATAGGGGAAGGTGTCCCTGCCTGTGGCAGAGGGTGGGCCTGGATGAGATTTGAGGTCCCTTCCACCCCAAACCATGCTGGTTCTCTCCCAGGGGCTCATCAGTGGATTTTCACCTGTGGATGCAGATGAGCCCCACTCATGGGTGCCCTCCTGGGACAGCACCTCTGTCCCTGCACCTCCTGCAGCTGGGAGTGACCATGGCACTGAGCTGCAGCCCCAGGGACAGGGACATGCCACACTCCACATGATCTTTTGCCCCTGGATCCCTGGCAGTGCCCAAGGCCAGGTTGGACAGGGCTTGGAGCAGCCTGGGACAGTGGAAGTTGTCCCTGCCATGGCAGGGAGGGGTGGAATGAGATGAGCTTTAAGGTCTCTTCCAACCCAGACCATTCTGTGACTCCATGACAATTCTATGTTTTCTCAGCCTCCCAGTGCAGCCCCAGGGCTGGGTGCCACTGCCCTGCCTGCTCTCCTGGCCTGCCCAGCCCTGGGCAGCACACAGCACTGCTCCTGCAGCTCTGTTCATTCACACCAGCACCAGGACACGGTGTTTCTGAATGACTTAGAATAATATTTGGAAAAATCCATCTTAAGTACATTAGTCCACTAAGCCTTTAAGTCTTCACAAGGGCCTTAATTCCAAGGACGCTGGTGCATGCCTGTGCCAAGGATTTTGCAAGGCAGTGACACAGAGGCAGCCAGGCTTGTTCCACGCCCCATCCTGCAGCCTCCAAAATGGTTAACAAATGTCTTACTGCTGGAAATCTGTTTCTGCTTAGTTGGGAAGCAGTGGGGTTCTGAACCCTGCTTTGTAGCACCCTGCTGGCAGCTTTTGTCATTCCCAGGCTTGGCATATTATTGGAACTATTAAATGATGTTGCATTGCCTCATTGTATTTAGATTTTAAACATATTTGTAAGACTTTGAATAAAAAATTGTTCTCATTATTAAAGCAATGTACCAAATACCTTCTAGTAAATAATCTGTCCCAGAAGTGCTCTGCTCACCCAAAGCGGGTTGGAGAGCAATAAACCAGCAAAAGGGAAGGGAAAATAATAGTCTGGATGTTAGAGGGATGTAGAGCCAGGAGGAGTGAGAAGTGGGAAAGCACGGGGTGATGCAGCTGCACTCCCTGTGAGCTTCTGTTCACAGGCATGGCCACCCAGCCCGGGGCCCAGGCAGGGAGGGCAGAGGCAGCTCCAGAGGGGGGATGGCAGGAGGGGAGGCACACGGAGCTCAGGTGTCCCTGCAGGCTGCTGGGGAGGTGGGGGAAACTCAGCACTCTGCTGCCTTTGCTCCTCAATCCCCCTGTCCCAGCAGGACAGAAAACAGCAGCAAAAGCCCTGGATTCTCCAGGCTACCAGGCTGGCTGAAATCAGGAGTCAGGGCCAGCCTGCCTGCCCACCTGCACATCTCTCCATGGAGATGGAGATGGAGATGGAGATGGAGATGGAGATGATGGAGATGGAGATGGAGATGGAGATGGAGATGGGGATGGGGATGGAGACACCTTGGAAAAGCAGCTTAGCCAGGTCATTCTGGCAAGCTTCCCCTGCCACTGTCACCACCTGCTTTACCCAGCCTGGTAAAACTCTCTTGTAGAGGTTTTCCCACAGTCTGGCTGATTCCCTGAACTTACAAGTGTTTGTCTCCATCCATGTCATCAGAGCAGACCCCCAAATGCAGGGTTCAGTGCCCCCCAGCCCCTGTGCCAGTGTCCCCAGGCTCCAGCACTGCCTCAGCACCGCTGTCCCCAGCCACGAGCCTCAGCACTTGAGCAGCACCAGGAGTTTGACTGGCAGCACAGCCGGGGCCAAGGATATATTAGGTCAATCTTCTAGAAGCTGGGAAAGCACCAAAAAGCAAACAAAATCAAAACAACAACAGCACAACAAAAAGCCAGGAAGAAAGGAAAATAGCTGTGATGCTGTTGTGATGTCTGTGCATGAGTATTTTTGCAGCGAAGGAATGCAGATGCATTTTTGCAGGGTTACAGCACAGACCAGCAATGATGCACTGTAAACAGACCATGCTAAAACACATAGTTCTCTCTAGATCTTTCTGCAGCATTTTCTCTAAATAGTTATTTTGTTATAGGCATTTTATTTGCTTTGCTGAGTCCCTAAATAGTATGAGCCCGAGTTCAGGAACATGCATGTTCTGGCATTTATTTTAAAATGCTCTTTCTTTAGCAAATATTGTGCCAGGAAATGTCCCCTGCCCACCATGCCCACTGCCCAGCCAGGGTCCCTGATGCCCTGCAGGGCCCCAGAGCAGCCCCCTCCCCACAAAACCATCTCCCCTCACCCACAGGGGGAGGCAGGAGCAGAGCTGGTGTCTCTGTGCTGTGTAACCAGGTAGATTTTTCCTCCTCCAGTCAACAGGAAAGGGACACAGAGGATGGGAAAATCAGGAACATTAGAACCCAATCTCTTTTGAATTGTTTCATAAACCACCAGGCTATGTGAGGAGACAAAGTCAAATTCCTTGCCCTGCTGCCCCAGAGCAGCCCCACTGCATTTCATGCCAATAAGGCAGCCAAGGGCATTTCCCTCTGGATTATTCTGGAGGAAATGGGACCTTTCAGGTGTCTGCATCCAAATCCAGGTGATTTGGTTTCAGAGATAGCAACTACAGGTGAACAGCACACCCAGTGTCAGGCAGCTGGAGAGGCTCTGAAATCTGAAATCTCCCTCATAGGCCTCAGGAGAGGGACCAGGATGGGGCCATGGGAAGGGGGTGACAGCCCTGAGGTCTGGAGAGTGAAATGACCTGTCTGCTTCTCTGTGCTGGCTGTGGATGCCAGGCCAGAGGGATTTTTAGTGTGGGGACCAGGTCTGGTCAGCAGTGCCTGTCACTTGGCTGGAGGTGGGACAGAGCCAGAGGGAGCCCCTGTGTCAGTGCTGAGGCTTCCAGCACAGAGGTTTGGACATCACCCAAGCTCTCCTGCCTGCCTTGGGGCACAGGAAAGGCAGCTCTGTGTGAGAAGGAACAACAGTCCTACAACAATCAGTAGGATTTTTCCATGTCTCCCCAATATTACTATTTCGTGTGTGTGTGTGTGAGGAATACAGTTTTAAAACTACCTTATTTGAGACCTTTAAATCCATTCCTCAGTGGTTGCTCTCTGATTCCCCCTTCAAATCTCAGTGTCACCAGCAGGAATTCTTTTTGGGTTTGTAGGAAACAAACTGCAAACAAACTACAAAATATTTTCCTTTTGCAAAAAGGGGGAAGGGCAAACAAAAATGAAATGCAGCTCATGTACCCCAGGAACAGAGCTGGAAAGCAGCACTTGGGGCTGGTGAAGCTGTTTGGGTTTGGAGATCACGCTATGTAATTGCATGGCAAAGGGGAGCCTGCCCTTGTGGTTACCAGCCCCAAATGGGAATGGGATGAATAGCCAAACTTCTCACAGGCGTTGTAAATTGTCTTTCCACAAACCAACTTCCAGGAATAACAGCATGCTTTTCTAAACGATGCTTGTTTGCTCTCTGCACCCTATCCAGCCCTCCCCCTCCTCTGCTCTGCTTTTTATTCTTTTTATTCATTCAAGTGATGAAAACTTAGGGAATATTTTGGTGACTTTCACAGACATTTGTGATTTTTCCTCCTGAACTGCCAAAGTAAAAGTTGGCCCAGACCAGCTAAGGCACTTCCACAGGGATTTGAGGATGGTAAATCAGAGAGAGGCAACAGCACAGTGAAATCTTGGTTAGGAATTACAATGCCATTTCCCCCCTTGCAATGAACGGAAAGACAGAAATAACTCCAGGAAAGGCTTTCCTGCCTCTGCAAAGCCCGTTGGAATGTGCAGCAGACCCAAAGCCTTTCTCCCGCTTCCCGCTTGCTCCACATTTTGCTTGTTAGAGAGTGCCTGACACGAGACCTCGGCTTTATCTGATAGGAGAAGTGGAGCAGCTGCTGGATGTGAGCAGCCCACCTAAGTCGTGTGAAAACTGGGGCTCTGGCAGGGCAGCATCACTCAGACCCGGGCTCTGAATCATGCCTGGAGCTGCTCCTGAGCAGGCCAGCACTGGGGCTCTGAGCAGCCCGGCTCTGTGCTCAGCAGCAGCTCAGCCCTGTGCTGCAGCCAGGGCACTGCCATCCACCCCAGCACAGGGACAGGGTCCCTCCAAGGGGTTGCTCCACCTCTGTCCCAACACTGCTGGGTGGAGAAACACTGGGTGTGCCCCTGGGGACAATGGGGGGTTCTGGCTCTTTGGTCACTGCAGTGACAGGAGATGCTCTAGAGCGACACTGGATCCTCACACCAGAGGCTTGCATTGGGGAGGAGCTGAGTAAGGGCTGGAATCTCCTCCTGACTCTGCCATCTGCTGAAGGGAGCCTGGACAGGGCAGTTAGTGGATCTGGCTAGAAGAGACAAGGTGATCATGGTGCTGAAAAGAGGAGTTCCATTTTTTACAGAAATAATTGGTGGGTTTCTACAAGGAAGCATTGAGATATTATACTTTTAAATTACTTTAAGTCATGGTTTTGCCACCAAAAGAAGGATCGTGCTGGAGAAATCTGTGCTGAGTAAAAATGTAAATAAAGGCTAAAAAGTGCAGTCGAAGCTCAAGAGGAACATCACCTCCAGGAGGTGAGGGAGTCCAACCCTCCCAGTCACTCCAGTCACTCCAGGTGGGACTTAGATTCCAGCTGGGAGGGGTTGTGAAGGGAATAAACTCTGAGTGGAGACAGTGGAATTGCAGGACATGCCTGTCACAGGACAATCCAGTCACAAACAGGGAAGTGTAGAAGGTGTTTTCCAGGCATCAAACCAGGAAAAGCTTCCAAAGGAGAGAAGTAAGGGACAAAAAACCCCTGGTGCCACAAAGCTCAGGGACTGGAATCAAACAATGTTGGGTGGGTATCATACCCCATGGACTCCGGTAGGAAATGGAGCTCAGGGCTGAGGCTGGGCTGCCACAAACAGGTCACACTGGTCACACTGGTCACACTGGTCATGCTGGCCTGGGACAGTCCTTGGGGCAGAGGAACTGTGAACCAGCAGTCACATTTTTGTGATACAAACACCCCAAACCCACTACTGTGGGTCCAGCAGGTCTGGGTCAGATTCTCCCCTGAAGTCAGATCCTGACAAGCTGGACTGTCCTCCGTGGTTAACCCTTTATTTCAGGGAGTTCATGGGTAGGAAAATGCTGCCAGGAGCAAGGGTTTGCTGGAACCAGACCCAGTCTGGAGGCATGATGGTGTCAAGGGACAGATCTCCCAAAGCCCTTATAGGTGTGATTTTGAGCCATTCTTTGAAATTCAGGAACCAATAAACTTAGTTTTAGAGAAGCTTCTATCATAGTGATGGATCTTTGGCACACAGGGCTTTAAATAAATTCAGCTAAGACCAAGCTGGGTGATCAGAACCTTCTCATGACAGTGCCCACCCCACCTGGTGCTGCTTGGGGCAGGGGAAGAGTCCATGAGGAGAAGCCCAGCCCAGCAGGGGTGGGTGAGGAGGGTGTCAGTGCCCCCCTGCACAGACCCCCAGCTCCCCACCACGTGCAGACACATCGCTGTCCCCTCTGCTGAACAAGGCAAAGCATTGTCTGGGGACTGGGGACTGGCAGCTTCCTATTCTCTGGTGAATTGCCCTGCCTGAAGATCCAGTCCTGTTTCCATTTCTATACCCTGCTATAACATCAGGTCCTGGGAATGCTCCCCCCTCCTGCACTCTTTCAGGGGGTATCGATGTTTCCAGTTAATGTGGGGTTTTTTGCCCTCACTAAAGAATTTTACAAATTGTTTGTTTATTGTGTCAATCTCTGCCTTTGTGAGCAGAAGAGGGAGCATCTGGAGAGCATCATGCACTCTTGGCATGGGTGTTCCTGGGAGGCTGAGCTCTCCCCCAGCGTGAGAGCAGCAGCCCATCCCCACTCCCCAAACCCCATCCCACCCTCAGATGGGGTCGTGCCTGAGCACATCTCTGCTCCAGCTGTGCCATGGCACTGCCAGGCTGCAGTGGATGGAGAATCACTTCCCCTGCCCTGGGCCACGTCCCCCAAATGAGTTCACCTGCCTGCTTGACAGCAGAACAATGTCTCTGAATGTCTGACCCTCCTGGAATCAGCCTGGCTGATGCAGCAGATAAAGACCTGTCTGTCCATGAGTGCCAAAGCCAGGCAAGGCTGTTGTGCCCACCCACCCTGGGGATTCAGCAGAGCAGCAGCCAACAGCCACAGCACTGAGGAGAGCAGCAGCTTCACCTCTGCATCAGAATTTTCCATCACAATAGAGTTTCATTGGAGGAAAACATGAACTCGTTGGTTAATCAAGAGGAAAATGTCACACAGGAATGCACGAGTTTGAGTTAAAGTTTTATCTGAGAAGGTCAGGGGTGCTGGGGAGGGATTGTGTCCTGGAGGCAGGGGCAGACCACCCTGCAGTGGCCCATCACCCACTGGATGGGGTCACAGCTGGGAGTGGGACAGCAAAGCAGAGACCAAATCCAGCCCCTGTGACCCAGGGAGCACAGTACTCATACACCCCAGGACTAGCACATGCCTTCCTGTCCTGCTGGGGCTGCTCAATTGTGTCTGGTTAATTAATATTCATTAAGCCAAAGGGAAAGTTGGATTGCAGTCTGCTCGTTAAGGTACTGACCTGGGCTCAAGTTCAAGTGATTATTCCTTTATTTATGCTGTGGAAAGTTGCAGTGGGACAGGCCGTACAAACAGGCTGGTCTAGAGCTCAGCTGGGGTCTGGGACACTTCCAGCCAAGTCCCCCCTCTGCCAGCACTGGAGAAGACCTTGGTCCTCCTTCCCACACCCCAGCTGGTCTTGTGCCATGGCAATCCATTGGGGAACGTCTTTGGTTTTTCATGGAAATTTCTCGAGTTTTTGGGTTGATCCTGGTGTGGGGTGGGAACATTTTCTGATGTTTTTAGAGGTTTTGTTGGAATGGTGAGGATCTTCCTGCCCAGCACTGTGGCCAGGGCAGGCTGCTGCTGGCTTGGCAGCCAAGGTAGCGCTGTGAGACCTCAGCTCCTCGTGTGAGGTTTGCAACAAGCAGTGCCACAGCCTCGCAGCAGTGCCTGACACTGTGGGAGGCTCATCCCTTCCTGGGAACTGCTGCTCCCAGCCTGGGAGCTCAGCTGAGCTCAGGGGGGCTGGCACTGCAGCTACTGCCAGTGGTTGGGCTCACCTGGGTTGGCAGGGAGATCAAAGAATGGGTTGGGTTGGAAGGGACATGAAAGATCACCCAGTGCCACCCCTGCCATGTCAGGGACACCTCCCACTGTCCCAGGCTGCTCCAGCCCCAATGTCCAACCTGGCCTTGGGCACTGCCAGGGATCCAGGGGCAGCCACAGCTGCTCTGGGCACCCTGTGCCAGCCCTGCCCACCCTCACAGGGAAGGATTTCTTCCTAACATCCCACCTAACTCTTCCTTCTGGCAGTGGGGAGCCATTCCCTGTGTCCTGTCACTTCATCCCTTGTCAATAGTGTCTCCCCATATTTCTTGTAGCCCTTTCAGGCACTGGAAGGCCATAGTGAGGTCACCTTGAAACTTGTGCAGGCTGAACAATGCCAGCTGTGCCAGCCTTTCCTCAGGAGAGGTGCTCTGTGCCCACGGAAGGATCTCCAGCCTGGAGGAACACACACACCCTTCCTGTGCCCCAGGGCCCAGGGAGGGATGTCCAGGGCTCTCCCAGTGCCACAGCAGCTTGGCCCCTTGCTGAGCCTGCAGAAGGCCATGGCCATGTGTCAGTGCCACAGGGGACATGGCTGCCTCCTCCAGGGAGGATGGACATGGAGGCTCTGGCCTTCTCCAGTGCTCTCTGTGAAGTTTGGGCACTCTGCCCCTGCCAGGGGTGCTGGCTGGTTGTCACTCAGACAGAACACAGGTTGCCACCCAGCAGGGACATCTAAACCCACCAGTCTCCATGCTGGCTGACCCCACAGCTTATCCTGGGGGCCCAGCTCAGACTGGGAGCACTGGTTTGGCAGGGGGCAGAGCCCATGGGCTCATTCCAGACTGACAGCAGGGCCTTCCCATGGGCAGGGAAAAGAGAACAACCTCCCTGAGATGATGCTCAGCTCTGAGCCATCCTGTAGCAGGTGTTTCATGGTTTGGTGCTCCTGGCACCCAGTGCCAGGCAGAGAGCTGCACCCAGAGCTCGAGTTCAGCTCCATCACAGGGATTTCCAGGGGTTCAATCTGAGGAACATCCTGGACAAAGCAGGCAGGTGCCTGTGTGTGCCCCAAGGTGGGCTGTGCACCATTCCTCTGTGCACAGCCAGCCTGTGCCTTGCCAGGAGAGCTGGCCACACATTTCTGCCAATTCATGTCAATGGAAACTTTCCATAGTCTAAATCTGTTTAGAAAAAACATTGAAATGAAACATTCTGCTGATGTCAAGATATCTGGCTTTTGCATTAGCTGGTGAAATGCCCTGACTTTTTGTTTTGACTTTTTGTTTCTGTATCCTACTGACTTTATTATTCCAGTATACCTCATAAAAATAAGAAGTAAAGCAAAAAAAAAAAATTCAAACTGAATTACTTCAGTTGGCTCTAGTGCCACTCTTCAAATTGCATGAGACTGGCCAGTTTTTAAACCTGTTGTTTTCATCCTGATTAGAGACAAAATCCAACCTCCAAAGGGTGTAATTTTCTTTGGATTGGGATTATGATCATGCCAGCTCAAGCTGCAAGTGTGCTGTGCCCCTGGAGCTGGGCTGGGAGGGGGCTGGGGCAGAGAGGCCCCCATGGGTCAGGGCTGATGCTCTCAGCAATCCCCATCTCCTGCTGAAGCAACAATTGTGGGGGCACAATAAATTGTCAGCTCCACTGGTGGGCACAGGCTGTGCCAGGGGAGGCTCAGCTTGGATATCAGGAAGAATTTCTTCCCTGAAAGGGTGGTCAGGCATTGGCAGGGGCTGCCCAGGGAGGTTTGGAGTGCCCATCCCTGGAGGTGTCCAAGGAATTGTTGGATGTGGCACTGAGTGCTCTGGGCTGGGAACAAGGTGGGGATGGGGCACAGCTTGGACTGGATGATCCTGGAGGTCTTTTCCAACCTCAGTGACTCTAGGATTCTGGGATTCTAACCCTGTTGAGGAAGGCTTACACAAGACCATCCATCCCTTCCAGCTCCCAAAACTGGGTCACCATCACCCAGAGACAGGCTCTGGTCCCAAGCCTGTCCCACTGACTCCTCTCAGAGCTCATTTCTGCCCACTGAGGAGAAGTCATGTGTGGTTTCCTCCCAGACTGCCTCTGCCCCAGCCTGATCATGCAGCTCTGGGGAAACCCTTCCTGCCTGGAGGCCTGGATTTGGGCTTGTGTCCTTCAGCAAAACACTGGGTTTGTTTATCCACTGTCTGCCTGGGTGCTTGGTGGCCCGTGGGGACAGCTGGTTCCAGAGGGCTGCAGTAAGGGAGCTGACAAGCCCTGCATGGAAAAGCTGAGGGCTGATGACCCCTACAGTCAGCCTGGGAAATTCATCCCTGCCCCAGTGATGCCTTAAGTTTCAGCTTTCATATTTTCCACACTCTGCACTGCATTGGTGTGTGACTGAACTCCATCCAAAGTGTCAGCAAGTTCTCCTCACAGCTCAGGCACACAAAACAATCCTTTGCCAGCCCCACAACCAAGGACAGTGCTGCAGCTTCAGCCCCAAAAAGTGCAAACAGCAGCGAATGGAGGAGAGAATCTGGGAGGATGGGAGTGCAGAAGCTGCAGCTGCAATTGGACAATGAAGGCCAAGATGGAAATGGACCCAAAGTGATCCAAGGGTGAGAACTCGTGACTCGGATCCATCTTGGGTCCATCTTGGCTGGAGCCACGGCCGGGCTCTTGCAGTGCCCAAGGTGAATCCTTGGAAGGGCTTGGAATAAATCCCTGCTTTATTCCTTTAGCACTGCCCAGCCTCTGCTCCAGGGAGCTCTCCAGGCACCACCAGCAGCTCCCACTGGCAGCTCTCAGTGTCACCCAGCCCCATCCTGGCACACTCTCTGTCCCAGCTGCATTCCCAGCCCTTCTTCACTTACCAGGAGTATCCTGGCCCAGCCCAGCCCTCCCAGCTGGGTGCACTCCTCGGGGTTTGGTGCAGCTCAGTCATTGCTGAGACACTGAACAGCCCATAGGGACCCCTGGGCTGCCCTGGGGTCAGCAGAGAGACACAGCCCAGCTCCTGGTCCCTGCAAGGCAGGAAGGGTCCAGGAAAGGGAAAGAACTCAGCACAGAGCAACCAAGAGCAGAGCCTGGAGGGGCCTGACCCCACACCCAGGGCGTGCAGGGAGGAAAGCAGGAATTCAGTGTTTGTGGCATTGCTGCAGGAGGTGTCCATCCTTCCCATGCCCACCAAAGGGACATCTCCACTGCCCTGGAGGCACAGGAACCTCCCAGCAGTCATGCACCCCATGAGAACAACTTGGTTTTATCTGGGAAGTGTTTACTGGGGAGCCCCTGGTGTTACAAAAGCAGAGACCACACACCAGCCATCCTCCAGCATTTATGTGTCTGCCAAAAACCCCTTTGCTCAGAGTTGTCTTCTTGTTGGAAGTAGCAGACCAGATCTGGGGGTAATTTTCTCATTAGCACAACGAGGAGCCCCATGTCCTGCTGTCTGCCACCCCAGCTCAGAGAAAGGCCTAGAAATCCTTGGAGTGTACAGGGATTCTGTGACATTCTGCCATGGATTCCCCACTCTGTGCAGCACAGACACGATTCCTTGCACTGCCACCTCTGATTAGCACGGCTCAGATGGGATCAGAAGCAGCAGATCCATCCCATTTGCAGTACAAATTTTATCCCAAAGGGATTCCTGCGTTTATTATCACTTTGTGCACTGTGTGTGTTTTTTTGTGAGAATGTATTTGCCAGTTTTGGAGGCACCTGTGGAGTTTATTCCTGCACTGGCTGTATTTAATGCAGGAGCTGCCCAAGGGAATGCTGCTGCTGCTGCTGCTGTGTGAGTGCAGCCAGAGCAATGCTGAGCCCTGTGAACCAGCCCCAGTGAGAGACAGGCCCTGCTCTGGATTGTGTCCCACACCAACAGGCTGGACAGACAGGACCATGGCTCTTACCTCATTTCTTAGGAGGGAGCTGAAGGAAATCAGGAAAAAAAAACCCTGCACATAAAGAAAACATGCTCTGAGAGAAATAATTGTTTTTCCATTAAATCTTGCCAATTTTTGATCAAAGTATGAATGGGCTGGAGCTGAAGTTTGGCCCCTCATAGTGCATCTCCTGGCAGATCAACTGCTTGGACTTCCCTGTCCCCATCCCCATCCTCCTCCAAGGGCTGTCCCCCTGGCCAGCCTCACCCACGCTGGCCAAGGGCAGCACAGGAGCTGGAGCTTCTGGTCATCAATCCCTTCCTGAGAATCAAAACTTTCTGAGAGAATGAACAAAAGGCTTCAAAACAGTTTCAGGGTGTGTTCCTGAGGGCCATGCCAGCTCCCACAGGACGGTCTGACAGGGCTGGGAGCTGGCTCACCATGACAGACAATTTGGGAAGTTTGGGAAAAGGATGAGGTTGGGGCCAAGGCTCAGGTGAGCAGGACAGAGGTTGTTTGATGTGTGCTGCAGCTGTGGGCACTGAACTCCTCCAGTCTGCCACCCCAAACCCTAGGTCAGGGTTATGAGAAGATTATTCCTCCCTCTCCAAATGGTCCAACTGGGCAGGGAGCTCTGGCTGCTGGTGGCAGACCTGAGAATGGCCCTGGTCCCTTTCCTTGCTGACCGTCCAAGGCACAAGAGCTGTGCAGGCACTGCTTGGCTGGCTGGAGGGTGCCAGGTGCCCAAGGAACATCCCTTTGTTCTTGGGGGGATGGCAGCAGCTGCACAGGGAGCTGCTCCTGTGCCTGGGACACGGGGACACCTTGGCACGAGCACTGCAGGGACAGTTTTTCGTCCCTGGTGTCACTGCCAGGCACAGGAGGATGGAAAGCAGGGTGGTGGCATCAGTGTCATTCACCACAGGCTGTTTATCAGTGTGGCCATGATCCCAGAGGGTTTGAAGGTTCAGCTGAGGTGAAATTCCACCCAGCACCAGCAGCCAGTGCCACACACAAGGGCACAGCCCTGGCCCAGGCACCATGGGAACAGAGCTGCCACCACTGTCCCCACCCTCACTTGCAGGCCCACAGCCCAGGCTGCTCCCCTTGGTGCTGGGATGGCCACAGGCAGGCTGGGGTCTCACTGAATCTGGCAGGAATTTTGCCCATGACATCAGCGCAGTGGAGACTTCTCATCGTTCTATTTGCAGAGATTATCTAGAGCAGCCCTTGGCAGTCCTGCACGGGTGGGATGCCAGATTTTTTCCCAAATTAGAGGTGAAATGTGCCAGTAGAAACGCAGTGAGAGCCAGGCTCTGCCTCCTGACAGGCAGGGTGCTTATCAGGGCAATATCCATCACTGCAGGGGAGCAGGGAGCTGCTGACACCTCACCCTGCACCTGCTCTGGCACCTGCCAAACCTCACACCTGTGCTGCCCTCACATCCCAAACACCCCCAGCACATCAGGCTGGGGGCTGATGAAGGGTGTTTGGCTCCCTCACCTCCCAAGACCTGATTGCATGTTCACAAGGAAAATGAGAGTTGAGGGAACCAACCAAGAAAAGTGAAAAAAAAAAAAAAATTCTAGTTAAATATACTGAAAAATGGGTGTGAGATTTTCAGTGTCACCATAATTCTTCCCCCTTCAAGGTGTATTTTTCCCCCCATGAAAAGTCTAGGGCAAGGAAAGGTTTCTGCTTTGGGACCTTGTGGCCCAGGAGGACAGCTCAGAGGGTCCATGGTCTCAAGGCTCATCATGAGTTTTGTGTTGAGCATTTTCCCTTGGATGCTGCTGTGGAGAGCACACAGAACTGGCTGGCTTTCCATGCTCATTATTGTTACAAAAATGTCTAAATGAATAATTGAAGTTTGCATGCTTTATATGCACAAATAAAATGTTAGAGGCACTTCAATCCAAAAGTGCTGTTTCATTAATTTGCTGTAATCTTATATTTTGGTTTTTTTTTAATTTTATAGTACGACATTAGGTATTACTGTATACAAGGCATCACACTGTTACCTTTTGTACACTAATCAGACAATATGGAAATTACTTTTTCGCCTTTTTATCCATGTTGCGTAAATGTTGAGACTTTTAGACATCAATTTAATAAGAATCAGAAGAAACTTCTCAGTGTTGACATTTCTGATGGTGTTCTTGTGAATGCCTTCTTACAGTCTGATTTACTGGTGCTCTGATTTGCCAGCATATAAGTCATGTAAATTCGGATAGGGGAAGTTTGAATGGACCTGTGCACATGTATAAGCCAATGTCTCTTCCAAATGCCTGTAGTACTAAACCCAGTGTTAACTCTTCATTTCTCCCTGCCTCCACAATAAAACAAGGCTTGTTTTATAAGGAATACACTGAACATTCAGCCTGGAGCATCTTACAGATGTGAGAGCATCACCATTAGGTGCCCTCAGAAGGAGGGACCAGCACTCCCTAATCAAAAGCTGGAGAAGAAAAACCCTGACAGGGATTTGGAAAGCGTTTGTAGGAATCCTCTGCAGAGCCCTGTTGAGATCCCATCTCTGCTGAAAGCCAAACAAAATGAGAAGGGGCTGACAAGCCTAAAGGGCACAAGAGCTAAAAGTGGGGAAAACAGCTGACCAGAAAGGTCACTGCAAACAGGCAGTTTGGAGAAGCAGGGAAGAGGAAGAGATGTAACTGCCTGGGGCAGCACAGCTGAGAGCCCCACAGTGAATTTCACTGGAGGAAAATGTGGGCTGGATATCAGCAAAATCCTGTCTTCTGGGCAGCAAGATTATGGGAGCAGGGTTGTTTCCCAGGGGACAGAGCAAGCACTCTATTGCTGGAGTAATTTAAAATTGGATGGGACAGAGTGCTTGGGAACAGGCTGCAGAGGCTAATTGTGGGCTTGGACTGTGCGAAAATCTGGCATGCATGGAAAGTACAAGTTTGCTGCAGAGGGATCTGTCATCAGTCAGTGGCACAAGGATCAGAGGATAAGAGCAGGGTAGAGGATTTGGGTCTGGGGGAGATGAGCTGCACGGGGTGCTGAGCTCCAGGATCACTGAGAGCCTGGCAGTGCCCTGCAGAGGAGCCAAGGGCTCCAGTGCTCCTGCTACCCTGCAGAGAGGGCCTTAGCAGTCCCTCCATTGCCCTCCTGGTGGGGTTTTGGGGTTTCTGTGCCACAGAGGAGTTTGGAGAGGTTTCATTATCCAGGGAGAAGGTGTGATCTGTGTCCAGAGCTCAGCCTCCACCCTGCCCTGGCAGCTGATGGACAGAGGGATGGCCACTCCACTTTCCTGGCTGATGTGGGCTGCTCTCCTCTGGAATATTCTCCACGGCAAGCTGTCCCTCTGGCATGATTTATAGTGCCCTGCTTGGCTCCTGGGATCTCTGCACTTCTGATCTCTGGTCACTTCATGACCAGCAGCAGGGCTGGGGAGCATTGAGCAGCTGTGCTGGTGCTGGCCCTGCCTGGGACCTTGTCACAGCATGAGCTGGAAGATGCAGACACCTTCCTGTACCCTCTGTGTCCTTGCAGCTGAATCCAGGCTTAGTGTGGGCTCTGGGGTGGAGGAGGCACCTCTGTACCCCACACTGGCACCCTCTGGGTCATCAGTGCTGGGTTCAAACCATGGTGTCCCTCCCCCATGTGGGGACAGGCACCCTGTGTGATGGAGCTGAGACCCCTCCTGGCCCTGTCCTGCTTGCTCTGGGCTGGACACAAAGCTCTGCCGTGGCATGTCCCCTCTGTGGTGGTCAGCAGGAGGCACCACACTGCCTGTACCCACATCTACCCCACCACCCAAACCCAAAAGTGTCTGCCAGGACCCCAGAGCTTCAGGCTTGTTGTGGGGACTGGTGGCAGCCCTGACACACTCTGAGCCCCCTGGGCTGTGTAATGACTTCCTCGCCCCCTCTCCCTGCAAGACAAACCCTCTGCCAGGCCTGGCAGAGTTAAAAATAGAGCCTTGCTTATGGAAACTTCATGGTGGATAAGAGACTTAGCAGGACGCCGCCGAGATCCTCATCTGAATGTAAATCAATCGCTGTGCTCGGGCGGGGCTGTGGGCAGGAGCAGGGCAAGACCCAGCACACATCTGAGGTGTCCCCTCAAATCCAAACTCTTGGGTCACTGCTCCTCTTCCTCCCTGGGAGGGTGGGGCAGCTGCAGGCCATGGCAGCCAGGCTCTGCCAGGTGCAGGTCCCCCCATCACAGGGCACAGGGTGGCTGTGGGTGACACCCTGCTGCTGCTGCTGGGCTCTGTGGGGACAGTGCCACAGCCAGACCTCTGCCAGGTGGCATTGTCAGGGTTTGGCTGAGCCTGGCACTAGGATTTGTGCCCATGGGTTTCAGCACGGTCTGAGGGGAAAAAAGCCTTTGTGTTGCTGTGCCAAGCGCTCTCCTGTCTGTGTGACAGCGTGGGTGGCTGGGGTGCAGTGGGACAGGGGTTAAAGCAGCCTCCAGTGTGCTGGGGGTGGGTGCTCCAGCCACTAACAAGGAATAGTAATGAATGGAAAAAGTGAAGTGTTTTTTCCCTAAAGCAAACAGCCCGGTCAGATTAGAAGCTCGGAGTGCGCTTTACCCAACTATTAATACATTCCTCGCTCATCTCAAACTAAACAGCCACACTGAGCTCCAAGTTCATAAAAACAGCATCAAATCCATGAGAGCACAGAACATTTATAGTGTCAGCCAGTAAAGCTGCCTGCTGGAGGTGATGGTGCTCTGGCTCCCCGCCTGCTGAGAGGGACAGGCTGGGCCAAGCAGAAGGAAGGCTGGCAAAGGGACCCTCACCCTCCTCAGCAGGGACTGCTGGCAGGACAGCAGGGAGCCAGGAGAAGCTCCTGCCCCTGCTGGAGTTGCCCTGTTTAGAAATGCTGAACCATGGCAAGCTGGCACTGCCAGGATATGGGGCTTGTGTTTGTGGCTGCCAGCACATGAGATCATCAAGGATGTTGAATGGGCTCAGTGTTCCCAGTAAACACCCTGCAGGAATCCCCCCAAACCCCATATGTCCGTGCTCATCCCCCCTCCTTCTCACAGGCCAGGGCAGAGCCTGGGTGACATCCCTGTGTGGCACTGCCAGCACAGAAACGTGGGCAGGCTCACACTGCCCTGCATCCCTAACAGAGCAGAGGAAGCATCCCTGTCAAGGACCCTGCAGAGTGCTGGGCCAGGCAGCTGCTCTGGGGCCCTTGGAGCAGAGCAGGTCCCTGCTCAGCTCTCCTTGCTGACAAGTGTGAGGCAGCAGCTGCTTCCCAGATCCCCCCAGCTGTGCAGTCCATCTGCAGCACACGCTGGGGATGTGCTGCCTCAGCCCCATGCTGCAAGGGAGGCTGAAGGGCAGGGCCACAGCATCCCTGTGCCCCCACAGCTGGGACAAGCACCTGAAATGGGATGGGGACAGCAGCCAGGTGGGCTCTGCCATGGCCTTGGGCTGGGCAGGGCTGTGAGCTCTGCAGATCCCCCCGTGCATTCCTGGCCTCTGTGCCAGCTGCTGCAAGGCAGGTGCAGGTGTTTGGTGCCTGAGCTTTGGAGCAGAGAGGTCTGCAGGGACACTGTGTAAAGCCTTCCCATGTTTGGCATCTAGATGAATTCCAAAAAATGGTATCTAGTGGTGCTCTGCTTCTCACAGTGTCTTTCAGTTCAGGAAGAATTTCTTCCCGAAAAGATGGTCAGGCATTAGAGGGGGCTGCCCAGAGAGGTGGAGTCCCCATCCCTGGAGGTGTCCAAGGAACACCTGGATGTGGCACTCAGTGCTCTTGGCTGGTGACAATGTGGGCACAGGTTGGACTTGATTACTTTGGAGAGCTTTTCCAACCTCAGTGATTCTGTGATTTCTATTGGACTGCTCCATGCTCTGTGTTTTATCTGTTGGGCTGGGGTTGTTTAAGGTAACCCAGCCTGGGGCAGATGCTTGCACTGGACATCACTTGAGGCTTGCAAATATCCAGAGAGCCAAACAGAAAGTGTGCACGAGCCAGGATTAGCCCAAACTCCCTCGAGGAGCACAGGGCTGCTGCTCCCCCTGTGGTGTTGAGACATCCTCCTGTGGCAGCTGGAGCTGGGCAGAAGGTTGCTGGTCTGAAGGAAGCTCTTATCCCTTTGTCCTGCCTCACTCTGAGAAAACTGGGTGGTTCTCAAAGGGTCTGGGGCTCCCTGGCCCGAGGGCTGTGCCCTGGTGTGCTCAGTAGCCACATGGCTCCCCTGAGGCTCCTCCATCTGCTCAGTGGCTCAAGCCCACCGTGGGCAATGAGTCCAGCTGACTGGGCAGACCAGGAATGCCAAAGATGCAGTGCAGCAGCTGAGATGGATGCAGGGTTAATCCCAAACAGAATTGCTGGGAAAGAAAAAAATTCCCCTTGGAAAACTGTGATTTTGGTTTTGCAGAGCAGCATTTTCCTGCAGAAAGAGGATGACTGTGGCACAAAGCTGAGCTCACGTGTCCTGTGGAGGAATGGAGTTTGCTCTGGTTTATTTTGTGCCCAGAGTCACATCTGCAGACCCCAGGTGAAGGTCACTGAGGTGGCTCTGAGCAGGGTGGCCTCACTCAGCTCTGGTGGCTGGCAGAGTTGGCACAATCTCCTCTGGCTGGTGACACTTGCCAGGGGGTGTTTGGAAATCTCAGTTTGCTTGTAACTGCCTGTGTCAGGGAATAAATGAGGCTTCTCCAGTGACAATTTTATATACATTTCTGAGCAATAACAGTGCAGCTGCTTTACCTTGCCAGGGACCAGACCCACACTGCAAAGGTTTCTTCATAAAGCTCTTCATACCTAATACAGCTAGGCTGGAAAGATCCTATAAAATATGCCAGGACTCAGGGCTCGTTCCAGAAACTGTTGCTTATTAAACCATCAGGGTGGCAGAGGAAGAGGCTGATCAGAGATGGGCTGATAAAGCGGGGCTCTGGGAGCTGCCTGACCTCGGTGTCACATTCTGCCCTTTTTTATCTTTCCCACACATTGCAAAAAAGGCAGAGTCTGAAGTGATGCTATATATACAGGCTGCTGTGCCAGCCATCTGGGCAGCACAGAGCCCGGCTCTGCACGGATCTGTCTGGCATTAGAGGATGAAAGGTTATGTTATTGGTACATTTCTGCACATCCCAACCATGAGTCATCATTTCCAGGAAGCCAAATACTTACTTAGAGAGCTGTGATGCAAATTGTGTTTCCCAAATATTTTATTCTTAATGCAGCCCTGGACACCGAATCTGGGCACACAGTTTATGAACAGCTGATCTACAGCAAAAGGTTGAGGCGAGGGGTCAGAGCTGCCTGTGAGCTTAGCCTGATTTATGGACAAAGTAATTTTGTTATGAAAAATAAGCATATAAAGTACTTGGATGCTGCAGTAAAACCATAAACAGTGCACTTTGCCTTCTGTAGACAAGAACTAATTGCAAATATGCAGCAAATAGCAAACATGCAGAGAGGTGCTTGCTTGTATTTTATACTGAGACAGCACTGCCAGACCCTTATATTGCTAATTGTTATTGTTGTTATTATTATTATTATTATTAATAATAAGGGTGAAATAATTTTGACTGCATGTGTTTTGAAACTCTTTGTGCCACCCTGTTCACCGACACTAAACATTGACCTTGTTCCCCTATGAGCTGTGAGAAAAAGCTCAAAAAAATTCAAATCCAAATATCTGAACAGATTTTAAAGAGGGCAAACCCTTTCCAAAACCATAAAATTTCAAGAAAATGGAAACATTTTCCAGGTGGCTGTTTACAGGCTTGATGGCATGTCCACTTAGCTGGCTCTTTGCTCTCGTGGCAGTGGCTGTCACATTGCTGGGGTGGTGGCAGCAGGGCCAGGAGGCATCTGAGGTCTCCCTTGCCATGGAGGGAGCAGGCTCTGTGTGTCCCAGGGATGGCAGGGGCTCAGCCTGACCCCAGTGCTGCCTTGTGGAATACTGATCATGCATCAAGGAATCACAAAATAGGATGGGTTGGAAGGGAACTTTCTCTAGCAGGGACAACTTCCAGTGTCCCAGGCTGCTCCAAGCCCTGTCCAGCCTGGCCTTGGGCACTGCCAGGAATCCAGGGGCAGCCACAGCTGCTCTGGACACCCTGTGCCAGCCCTGCCCACCCTCCCAGGGAGGAATTCCTTCCCAATATCCCATCTAGGAAGCCATTCCCCCTCATCCTGTTTTTCCATCCCTCATCTCCAGTCCCTCTCTAGTTCCCTTGGAGCCCTTTTAGGCACTGGAAGGGGCTCTGAGCTCTCCCTGGAGCCTTCTCTTCTCCAGGCTGGACACCCCCAGTTCTCTCAGCCTGTGGTACCTGAGTAGGAAATGCAGACGGGATGTGTCAGGGAGATTAGGCCCTTGTAGCTGAGACTTTCCAGCCTTTAAGCCAAGGGGACAAGATCTAGGCCCTCTTCCAAAAGCTCACATCCATAATTCAGAGCTGCAAAGCCCTGAAGTTATTTTTCTTTGTTCTGGTTAAAGTTCCTGGGAGCTGCCAGCTTAGTGACTCTGTTTCTAGCAAACATAAGAGCAGGGCATCCTGGCTTTTAGCAACCTGTGCAGGGTGAGGTGTGATTCCCCTCCTCCCAGGTGTCCTGGTGTGTGCAGGGTGGAGGAAGAGGGTCCCTGTCCCTGCCAGGCTCAACCAAGCTCTGGTTGTCTGCTGGGCAGGAAATGGCCCAGGTGCTGAGCTGCAGTCACCCATGGTGTGTGTCCATGGAGCTGCAGCCATCCCAGGTGTGTCCATGGAGCTGCAGTCATCCATGGTGTGTGTCCATGGAGCTGCAGTCACCCATGGTGTGTGTGTCCATGGAGCTGCAGTCACCCATGGTGTGTCCATGGAGCTGCAGTCACCCATGGTGTGTCCATGGAGCTGGAGTCATCCATGGTGTGTCCATGGAGCTGGAGTCATCCATGGTGTGTGTCCATGGAGCTGCAGCCATCCAAGGTGTGTCCATGGAGCTGCAGTCTCCAGTGTGGTGCATCCATGGCTGTCCCCCAGCATAGCCCTGGCACAGGCTGCTCTCTGGGCAGTCTGGGGCCAAGCACAGGTGAGGGACACTTCCCAATGTGTGGGACAAAACAGACCCTGCGTTTTGAGACAAAGAGAATGTTGAAGCTTTCACGTGTAGTCACAAACCATGTCACTGCAATGGTCAAAGTACAGCCCAGAAACTTTTATTTACAATTTATCCTGTTCAGAAAATGCAACCACCTGTCCAGGCACCTCACCAGCCTCGTCCTCAGTGGACATGTGGACAGACAGGCAGCTGGAGCAAAACCTGGCAGTGGCTGGGCTTCTCTCCAGTCACTGGGAGGAATAAATAACAAGGGTGTGATGTGCAGCCCTGCCCTGCCCTGCCAGGCTGCTGCTCCTCATTCCCACGGAGCAGCTCTGGGACTGGGCAGCCCAATGTTTCTCAGAGCTGAGCTGACAGAGCTGCCTGAGGGGGTGGATAAGCCTGTTCTGTCTCCCTGGGATCCTCCAGGGTGTCTATTCTAAGGTTTGCTGTTGCAGGCTCTGGGAATGGGCTGCCAGGCTGCCTCTCGTGCTGCCAGCAGCCCCTGGGGACCTGCTTTTCCCAGGTTGAGTGGCCCTGGTCTGTGATGGGGAGATGCTGCTGGCTGGCACCTCTCAGCTGTCCTGAGGCTCTGGGTAGCAGGCTCAGGCTCTGTTTCCTCCTGCCTGTCTGGACACCCCCTGTCAGATGTGTGAGCCGTGTCCTTGGGTCACTCTGGCAGCGTGGGCAGCTTTTCTCTGGATGTTGGGGTTACTCATTGTCCCACTTATTGCAGGTGTACAAAAATCTGGAGCATTAAGGCTGAGAGTTTCTAAGAGTTTCTAAGTTCCTTTTCCTCTCATGCATGTTCTTTGAGATCCTGTCAGAGAAGTTTTGCAGGGACTTTCTGGCTCCATCTCTCATGGTGGGGGATCTGCTGGATCACAGAATCTCTGTGACTTCTGCAGTCACCCTCTGTTGGACCTTGCTGGGCCCATGACCGAAGAGAACTTCACCCAAAGAGCCAAGTCCTTTTAGGACTGAAGGAGAAAAGAAAAGAAAAAGAAACAAAATCTAACCCAAAGTCTAATTTTAAGAATGGGAACAAGATAAAAATACGAAAGCAGTTGAAAAGGAATTCAAAAGAAAAGCTAAAAGGGTAAAATATTTACAGAAGGCATAAAAACTGTTTAAAGACAAAGTATTAGAGGCTTGGAATAAATATATACAACTAATCTAGAATGTGCTAAAATACCCAGAAAAAAAAAATCTGCCATACTTTAGTTGTGAAAGAAGTTACAAGAAGAATGAGAGATTCATCAAAATTGAAATAATTTCCAAAGAAGGAAGATAGAATGGAGTACAAAGTATGTCTGTAAGATGTAATACCCGTAAGGACAGGCCAAAAATATTTTTAGGAAAAACTTGCTAAAAGCATAAAAGCCAATATTAAAACATTTCTCAAAGGATAAATAGTAGAATGCTCATCAGAAAGTGTCCCTGGCTCAGACCTGGGTAGGGAAGGACAGAAGAAGGTAAATGTTGCAGTGTAAGAGCTCAGGAGCCAAAGTGCTGCTCGCTGGGAGGGGGAGGGAAGTGTCCCACAATGTGCTCATGGTGCACACAAATCCCCCAGCCGAGGAACCTGCAGGATCAGTGGCTGTTCCTGACACAAATGTCTGGTCTGGACATGCTCCTGAGCATCAGCTGGAGCTCCATAATGAACCATTTGGGGAGATGTTGGCCTGAAACCCAGCACCCCACCATGAGGCACTGGCACTCACATCCCCAGGGATCGTCAGCTGCCCCCTCCCCACCCCTGTGCATGTCCCCACCTCAACGCCACCACCCCTGTGACACCACCATGGGCTCCACCTGCTGTGGGAGCTTCCTGCCCTCCTTGCTGACCTCTGTCTTTGGCCAAAGTGGAACAGCCAGGCACGGTGTGTGATTCCCCTTTTTCCATAGTGGAGGACTTGGATGCTGTTCCCAGCAAACCCTGTGGGTCCCCCTTTTCCCTGCCATGCTCCTCTGGTTTCTCTCACTGCGTGTCCCTCAGCTCCTGTCCCCAGTGCCACTGTCAGTGGTGCTGGCCAGGCATGGCAGAGCACAGCCAGGCAGCTCCTTGGCAGCTTGGCAGGGACACAGGGAGAGCTGTGCTGGGATGGAGAGGGGCCAAGGAGAAGGGGACAAGTGGAGGGTTCGTGCTGTGGCACCTCGTGTGACCCCAGGCTGGCTGTGCACATAAACAGGTAATGAACTGGAGTTAGCCTGGCCTGGAACTGCAATACCTTCTGTCCCAGCCAAGCCCAAACTGGAACAGAATGAAAAACATGCAGTGGTTGGGCTCCCTGCTAACTGAGCACTGGGCTCTGAATTAGCCATTACCACTGGGGAAAGAAATCCAGGGTTCTTGGGCGAGATCATGGAAAACATCAGCTCAGTAGGGGGCAAGAAATGGAATCAGGTTTTGGGAATGATGAGGAGAGGAACTGGGAACAAACCAGAAAATGCTCTTCTGCTGTGGTAAGTCCACAGCATCCCCACATCCCGAGCTGGCTGGAATATCCATTCCTGTCTCCTCATCCTCAGGAGAGTTCTGAAAACCAGGAAAGGACTGAGCACAGGCATGTAATGGTGCCCACAGGAACCATAAAATAGACAAGGGCTTTTGGGCTTCAGCAGGAGACATCTGAGTGGGGTGGTGAGGCACTGTAGCACAGCCTGGAGCCCTCTGTGAGTGGTTGGGGACAGTTGGGTTCTGATTCCTTCTGTTCAGGAACAAGGATGCCAATCCATGGAATTGTTGGGTAGCAGATTTAAAACAAACAAGAGGGAGCACTTTTTCACACAACTTGTAATTCATCATGAAACTCATTTCCATGGGACAGTGTAAGGCCAAAACTGTAACTGGTCTCAAAAAGCAATTACATCGAGGAAGAAAAACATGAATTATATTGATTTAATCATTGAAACTATTAAACACAAGGGCCTGGTGATAACCTCCTGCTCCCAAAATCCAAGGACTGGGAATTGCACAGCCAAGCATCAGAGCAGAGATCCAACCTCCATAACTGACCAGCAATGGAGAGGACAGACTGGGATAGGGGGTATAGGGCTGACTCAGCACAGCTGCTGTACGTTCTCACCTATTCTGAGCTGTCCTTTCCTAACTCTCAGCCTGAGGAGAATTAATTTTTATCTTCTCCTTCAGTTTTGGTCTTTAAACCTCCCAAAGACAGCCATGCCCATCAGAGAGAAATGAGCCTCTCCAGTGCAAGATTCCTTTGGCTGGGTGTACAAATGCCAATGCCCCAGACCTCTGCAGAGGAGCTGGAAAACCTCATCTTGCCAAGGTTTTGCCTGACCTTTTGTTCTGCACAAACAGGATCTCCTCGGGCTCTGAATGTCCATTAGGTGCACAGGAGTCATCCTCTCTCCTTAGCAACACATCTGTGAGGCCAAAACACAGATCCAGTCACGTGCTGGGAGCTCATCAGCAGACACTAGGAGCTTGTCTTAGGATCTTCCCTCTGAGGTTGATGTAGGAAGAGGAATGAATCCCCAGAAGGATCTGTTTTACCTGCCATGGCCTTCAGGTGAGATGAGTCTCTCTGCAGGAGCACACCTGGCACCTCCCTGCCATGGCATTGCTCATGATGCTCTGACCAGCTCAGAGCCCCGACTGCAGAGAGCAACAGAATTCAGGCTGGAAAAGACCTTGGAGATCATCAAGTCCAACCATAAACCTAACACCCAAGAGGGCATCTGGTGCCCTTCCACTGGGGCAAATGCCATTTCCTGGCACTGTGGCCTGGCAGTGCTCTGACCCAGGGCACTTGGCTTGGGCATGTGGAAATGTGTGTTGGGCACACAGGGCTGCACTGGTGAGGCCACACCTCGAGTCTTGTGTCCAGGTCTGGGCCCCTCATGACAAGAAAGACATTGAGGTTCTGGAATACNGGTTTGGAGTGCCCATCCCTGCAGGTGCTCAAGGAATTGCTGGATGTGGCACTCAGAGCTCTGGGCTGGGGACAAGGTGGGGATGGGGATCAAGTTGGACTTGGCAGCCTTGGAGCTCTTTCCAACCTCCAGTTCTGTGAGTCTGTGACTACTGTGTGTGTGTGTGTGTGTGTGATGGTGACTACATGACACCAGGGGAACCACAGCAAGCCTCACATGCCCAGGAACACACAGGAACACATAGGAATGTGCAGGAACACACAGGAGCACACAGGAGCACACAGAAGCACACAGGAACACACAGGAAAACAAAGGAACACAAAGGAACACACAGGAGCACATAAGAACACACAGGAGCACACAGGAACACCCCTCACACCTGCCCCAGGCCCTCTGGACAAGCAGCCAGTCCGTGGGGTGGCAGGTGACAGGGCAGCACTGGCCCCAGGGCTGTCACCAGTGCTGTGACCACACGTGATCAGTGCAAACAGACATGGCCAGGCACCCAGCTCCATGGAAACCAACACACACATCTTCCAAGGACATTCAGTTCACTGCCCTGTTTCCCATCCGCCCCCACATGGGTGAATATGTAAATAGAGGATATTCTTAGCAGAGAGGATTCCCAAGAAAATGCCATGTCTCCTTGATGCAAGCAAGGATTTAGTACAGTGGCATGGGGAAGCACTGAGGTCTTCCCAGCGACAGGAGAGCAGCCTCTGACACTTCCCAGCCTGCACAGGGATGGGGCCAGGCTTTGGGAATGTTTGCTCTGCTCTCCTCCACACTGTGGAATTCAAAGATGGTGGTGCCACCTCAGCGCTAGCCAGTGCTCAGCTCTAGAGCTGCTAGAGCAGATCTGCTCCCAGCACCTGCTGCTCCTGCCTGGCATCACAGGTGCCTTGGGGACCATGGGAATGCCCCCATGGAGCAGCTGAGGGCTGCAGGCAGAGCCAAGACCCAGATTTAGCTGGGCAGCAGGCAGTGCCCTCTGGTGTGACAGCACTGCCAGCCTGCAGCACACCACTGCAGATCCCCCAGGTGATGGGGCACGGGGCAGGGAGAGGTGCAGGGCAGAGAAGGGCTGTCTGCTCTCTGGCTCAGCCCCCTGGCCAGGCACAGCAGCGGGGTCAGCACAGCCAGGCTGGGACAGAGATGGCTCAATTTCAATCCCCCAAAATAGGGATTTCTTTCTTTCCCTTGGGGCTGCCGTGCAGGAGCAGAGCAGTACATTCCCCAGGAGAAAGGCATGACATGGAAGCTGTGAAATCTGGGCACAGCTTCTCTCAGCATGCCTGACAAACAGGACTCAGACTTCTCTGATGTAACACGGGCAGAGCTGGGCTGCACAAGCACAGCAGCCTGGGCACTCCTGGGCTGCTCAGGGCTGTGTCCCTGCTCCTGGCAGCGAGTGAGGCTGGTGGGGGGTGAGCTGGGCTGTTGGTGGGCAAGGATGGGTGTGGGGTTGGGGTCAGAGAGCTACCACAGGATTTTGCAGCACTATTCTTCAACCCCTGGCTCTCCCCACACCTGGGACTGCCATGCTGAGCAGGTGTGTGCAGAACCCCCCTAGGACTGAGCACGGTTTGGAAATGCAGTCAGGACCTGAGCATCCTTAAGGCAGCACAAGGTTCAGCTGGGGTTTAGTATAAAGTGCTTGATTGGCACGTGATATCACAAGAAATAAACAATGTTTAAACAGCATCTTTGTATTCATTTCTGCCCCGGCAGAGCTGGGCACTGGGGTCATTTCCAGCTCTGCTGCCTCAGGCCTGCCCTGCTGTGGCTGAGCTCTCCCAGGTGCAGAGGTGGTGGTGGGGCAGGAGAGGCTGTGCCTGTGAGCTGTCTGTCCTGCCCCCAGTGTGGCTGACATGGCTGTGACCCATGTGTCACCCCTGTGTCCCACCTGAGCCCCCGAGCTGCACCAGCCATGCCCTCGTGCCTCACCAGCTGTCCCACTGGTTGCAATGTATGGGTCCCTACAGCTCTGTGTGTGCTGCTTTTCAACCTCCTACGTAATGTTTAGTCACATTTAATAACAATAAAATTCTCCTTCACAGCTGCATTCTGGAAAATGGGGCTGATTTTACTAAAAACAATGAATGTGAATAGTTCATGGTCTTCTCACATTACCCAGAGATTTATCACATCTCTTGCATAATTTAATCTCTACATCTGTGGGACACAAATGTTTTACATTTCTTACATTTATGGGCAGACATCGAAAACATCTGTGCAGACCCAACACACAAAAACATCTGGAAGACATCTCTGCCTTTTTATGACATACATCTCCTGATCTTTTGTCTGGAACAAGTGTGCAGCTATCAGTAGTAGCTTTATGTGTCGGTTACTGGGCTTCCCGTTTGGGCTCTGACAGGCACAGGGGAAAATGTGATCAGCTCTGAATTTCAGCCCATTTCAGCAAGTGGGGAAGCAATTCAGGGAGCTTCCCACCCACCCACGCTGTGAGAATTTGGACCAGGATGAGAACAAGGCAGCCAGGGTTTGCTGCTAAGCTTGTGGACAGGACTGTTTCCTGAAGGTTCAGGCTTGGAGCTGTGCTGGGCTGCTTCTCTCCTCTCTGGAGGAGCTCAGAGAGGAGCTGGAGGAGCTCTCAAGAGCTGGTGCAGCTCTTGCCCCAGGATCAGACACACTGCTCCTGTTTGTATCCCAGCCCCTTGGGAATAAGTGCTTTGAGCAGGTGGGATGGGAGGCAATAACCCCACCTGGAGATCTTCTCTTCACTCTCCACTTTCTCTCTGGTGATAGCAGAGTGCCTGGGAGCTGCTGGCTGTGTCCAGGTGAGCAAAGAGATCCTGCCATGGGCAGTGAGCACACCTGGGCAGGGTGAGCTGGGTTCACCAGCCTGTGCCCATCTGTGTGCAGTGCCTGTCACAGCCCAGCTCTCTGCCCAGTTTGAAGACATTGAGCCTCTTCTGGCATGAATAAATGTAGTCATCATTCCTGGAGACTTTAGGTCCTGCCATTTGGCCCCAGGGCTGGGAACAGGCCCTGGCTGGTTTTACTTTAGGAGTAAGGAAAGAGCCATTGTGATCCCCAGGTGGGCTGGGGCTGTCCCTGTTGGCACTGGAGGTGTGGCTGGGAACCTACTGTGGTGGATGGCAAGCAGATGATGAATCAAAAAAGTTGTTCTTGCTGCACGGGCATGAGGCAGAGCAGAGGCTGATGGAGCGACCCAGAGAAGTGAATGAAGAGGCTTTGAGGCACTGAGGGCAGTGATCCCAAGGGTGATGGGCTGTGTGGGATGGAGCAGAAGGTGTGTCCTCAGGAGAGTAGCAGGGATCCAGTGTGATAACCTGAGGAGAGTGAATAAAATATGTGACTGACAGCTGATAATGGAGAGGGAGAGCTCAGCAGGGCTTTGGGAGAGAAGCACCAGCAGCAGGGATGTGAGAAGAGAGCAGCACTTGAGGGAATTATCCTGGCACGTGTGAGCAGCTGCAGCAGTGATCAGCTCAGGTGTGCTCAGTGTCAGAGCTGGCTTCAGCAGAACTGCCAGCTTGGTGAAACCAAACCATGAAACCCTCCTCAGTCTCTGCTCTGGCTCAGACCCACCTGCCTGGTGCCTGTGCTGTCCTTCAGAGCTGCTCACTGGGGCTGGGCGGGGTGAGCAGAGGCAGCAGCTGCCCTCAGCCTGCATGGGCACCTGCAAACCAGGGCTGGGGAAACAACCCTGGCTCCTGCAGCCGAATGCTGCCATTTCTGAGCCCCTTGCCTGTCCCAGGAAGGAGTGCTGGTCACTACCAGTGGCATTTCTGCAGAGTTTGTGCCCCAGAGAGGTGCATGGAGGAGCAGTGTCCCATCCTGCACCCCCCTGGGGCACACAGCTGAGCTGTGGTGTCCTCACAGCCAGCCCTGGCTCCTCCAGAGGGGTTTCCAGGGTGGCACAGCCTGTCTGGAGGGGCTGCTGAGGTCAGCTATAGCAGGGCCATGTGTCCCTCCTGGAAATTCATGGAAATCTGTCCCTGTCCTGTGGAATGCAGGTCCCTGGCTCCTGCACCTGCTCAGGGCAGCGTGTGCAGCTCCTGGTGAGAAGCCCTAAGGCCATGCTGTGCTCCCTTTCATGCATCCCCTGCCCTCCACAGATCTGTGTGACATCTTGGGCTGCTGGTGTGACCTGAGCCACCCACAGAGGGGGAGAGGGTGGAGGAGAGCACTGCACCACTGGGGTTTGAAATCACAGATGCCAAGTGCTCCTCTTGTCTTTGCCAGTTGCGAGACTCCTGGGGCAGCAGTGACACCCTGTCAGCAGCCCAGGGGATGCTCATGGCCCCTGGGCTTGTTTGGAAATTCCTGAGCTCCCCAGGGCTGGCACAGGGTGGGGAAGGCAGCCAGCTCCTGCAGCTGGGAGCTCTCCCCTCGTCCCTGCAGCCAGCAGGGTGCATTCATCCCTAGAGGGGCTCCAGGCTGCCTTCGAGCACAGGATCCACTGAGACATCCCCTGCCACAACGGGCTCTGCACCTTCTAAACTTGTGTGAAACTGATGCCTTTTGGGGGCTACCTAAAAGCAGAGGCCAGACAAAATTAAGGGAATAAAAAGCAGTTCTATTTATTGAAGGGCCTTCAGGTACATTGCAGACAGATGAAGCCCCCCAGGGGCTACACCCAAAATGGACAATGGGGTTTTCACACTTTTATGAGTTTGGTCCATTTTCATATTGGGGGTGAATCTTCCAATTACAGCTTCAGGTAATGAAGGCATTTACCCCCAGTTTGCTCCCCACAATTCACTTTTGTTTCCATCTCTGGGGCCTGAGGCAGTGAGGTGTCCTGGATTCCCAGCCTGGAGAGGAATTGTTGTGTCTGACCAAAATGGGAGAGCAGCAGCTCACACTGTATGGAGTTTAGAGTTATATATTAAAGAATTGCAGAGTTACAAATATATGAAAGTCATAAAAGCTAAAATCCTAAGACATCAACACAAGGGGGCTTCTCCCCCTGTACAGAGCTGGTGGGGGCTGGTGGTCCCCCAAACACCTGCCTGGCTCACCTGAAAGCAGCCTGAGAGGATGTTCAGCCCAACAGGCTCCTGCTGAGACCCCCAAAGCCCCTGCCTTGGTTTGGGCAGGCCTACCAACCCTGCACACTGCTTGTGCAGGAAATCTGAAATGCTTCACATGAGTTTGAGGGTTTTTATCATTAAAAAAATCCACTCATAATGCAGCAGTTTGAACCTTTAAAATATGTGTCATTGTGAGAAGAAAACCTAGGAAGGTTTTGCACAGTTGTGTACATGGGAGTTCTTTCATCATCTTCAAATTTACACCTTTCTCATTTTTAGTGAGAAAAATAACAACTAAATAATAAAGGTTTTGTGTTCCTTTAAATTTTAACAGATTAGTGTTTTCCAAAATTTACTCAAATTTTGTGGATTAATTCCCCAACTTTTCTGATGGCCTGGGCAATTTCATTTGCCTGCACTCTGATATTATGTGGGATTACATGAATAGCTGTTACTTTTCCATGGGATGCGATGTAAACCCAGAATTCTGGAGATATTATTTGATCAAATGTCAGTGAATGTTCCCAAAGACAACTAGTTGGGAGCTCTTGCTCCGAAATGAAGTGGTTTGAACTTCTGAATGGTGGCTTTGAGAAGCTTTTCATCAAGGATAAAGAAAAACATTTTTCCCAGGGTCTGTTTCAAGGAATCACTGACCTGTTTAAGCTGAGTCCTTGCAAAATCCTCGAGTGGAAGCAGACATCCTGGCAGTCAAACCTGGGGTTTGGCAATCCCTAAGCCATAAAGGGTTTAGGCAGAGAATTGACTGACATAACCTGTCTGTGTTGTGATTTGGGCAGGAAGGAGGGAAGGGAGAAGTGTCCATTCTGAATCGTGCCTGATCTCAAGATGTTTTGCAGGAGTCAAGGCCAGGTTGGGCATTGCCAGGACAGGGAAATGTGCTTGGGAAGATCCAGGGGCTCCTCCTGCTGCTCAGGGGCTATTGCTGATTAAGTCATGCTCTGCCATGGAACAATTCACCCTTGCAAACAGCACATGTGTTGGTAGCAGCAGGATCAGAGCCTTGGTTGCACCAGGAGAGGCTGACCCTGCCCAGCCTGGGCTCGTGCCCTGGGCTGGAGCAGAGCCCAGAGCTTTGGCAGGCATGGGGCTGATCTGACTCCTGAATCACAGCCCTAAGATGACAACAATTTACAGCCAAAACTCAGCCAAAACCCAAATATCACCCTCCAAACCCCCAGACCAGCAGGTCAGGGTGCCAGGGCCAGCCTGCCCGTGTCCCTCAGTGGGGCTGTGGGATGGGAGGGACCCTGGTCCGTGTGCTGTGGGGACAGCGAGGCTGGGGACGTGCCCATCTCAGCCTCCTGCAGAGATGGGGCCTCCAGGGCTCTGGGAGCTGGCAGGAGCAATAAAGGCAGAGCTGAGACTTGGCAGGAAAGGTCTGCAGGAGGAGAGCTCCCCGGGGGCAGCCACTGCTCCCCCCAGACACAATACTCCACTGATTCCAAGCACATTTTTCTCAGGCAGAGCTGCATAATCTACGGGAATGTTAAACACCAAAATGAGTAACAAGCTTGGCTGCAATTCCTCTGCAGGACAAGCATTGATCTCGTGCTCCTCTCCAGGGGTAAGCAAGGAAGAGGTCAGTGTTCCCAAGTCACCCACATGGCCCAGCCCACAGGGAAAGTGCCTTGGACACTTTAGGGGTTGAACAGTCTGGGGGACAGTGCAGTGTCCCTGGCAGTGTCACATCTGTGCCTGTCACTACCTCACTTTCCTGTCAGGAGCAGCAGTTCTTCTGCAAGGTGTGAAGATTGCTGAGCTCGCCTTGCCAAGCTGCTCTGCAGCTCACAGTTCTGGAAGAGACTTTTGTGTCCCCAGTAACAGCAGTCTGCCCAGGGGACAGCCAGGATAGTGGGATCCTGGGCACAGAGATGCTCCAGGCCCTCCCTCAGCTCCAGGAGCTCCTGTTCCTGCTGTGCTGAGGATCCAGAACTGGACACAGCACCCCAGATGTGCCCCAGGGCTGGGCAGAGGGGCAGGATCAGCCCAGATGTGCCCCAGGGCTGGGCAGAGGGGCAGGATCAGCCCAGATGTGCCCCCAGGGCTGGGTGGCAGGAACATCTAGTGGATGGAGGGTCTCCTCTCTGGGACACATCTCAAACAAAGAAATAGTCATCCTGTCCCACGGGAGTATAGGTCAGGCCTCCCAGCAAGACAGTTCCTATCCCCATCCCAACATCCCTGAAGCTCAATAGGGACACTAAACATTCTGGATCCCAAAATTTTGGGACACAGACCAGCACCACAAGTCACTCAGGAATGTCCAGGCTCTGCTGCCAAAGTTGTAGCCACTGTCCTCCCTTCCCACACTGGGGGACAAGCAGTGCCTGACCCAGTGTGATGTCCCATCCCATCTGATGCCTTGGGGACATGTCCCCAGAGGCCATTTCTCCTTCCTTGGTGGGCAGCAGTGAGGGGTGCAGGTCACCACACACACAAGGCAGGTGAAGCTCTGCACACAGAGCCCCTGAAACCCCATGGTGTCCATGAACCCCATGCCCAGGGAGGTTCCTGGGGACCCCAGAGCCCCAGTGTGTCCATAGGACGTGGTGGCAATGCAGCTTCCAGCACTGGAGCGAGGAGGCACATCCAGCCAAGGCCAAAAGCCTCCAGGGCTGGGGGAAACTTGTGTGGAATTCATTTTTTCTTTCACAAAAGCATAGTGTTTTCATCTTTATAATAAAGTGTTCCTGTTTGCATGGGAATGCAGCAAGGGTTGTTTATTTATTTGCTTTTAATAACTGAGAAGTGTTTACTTCTAAAGTGTTCTCCTGGTTTTCTTCCCCGAAAATCCTCCCAAGAGGTCAAGGGGAGAAAGATGAGGTGTTTGTTTTTTCATTAAAATTTCTACTTTGGCAAAAACACCTCCCTCCAGTAAGGACCAAAATAAGTGCTCAGAGCTGTGTGACAGATCTCAGCAGTGCCCAGAGGAGCTGCAGGCATTTGCAAATGAGCAACAATTCCCCAGGTTGGGGCACTGGGACCAGCATGTCGAGGTTGTTCATGTTCTGAGCCACTCCAGGAAACCTCCCTCGGATTCTTGGCTCTGTGATCTGGCATTGACCCCCAGAAAGGCACATGGAGGCTCATTATCATTTGCTGACCCAACTCCTGTTTTCATTCCTCATGACAGAAATCTGCACAGTGTTTAATGCAAACAGAGGAAACACATTTATTGCCCTTTCTAAAAAATTCTGATGTTTCAAAGCCATGGTCAGAAAGCTGGAGTGACTAAATTCTTCTGTCTCTGCACACCCAGCTCTGAATACTTTGTGCTCTCTGCTTAGGAAAACATCTTACAAAATTCTGCCTAGGAGATATTTCTTTTACACATACTGGTCCTTCACTGAGGGGCTGCAGAGCTCAATTTAAGGTCAGTTGGACTGTCTGCTAATAGGAACAGCCAGTTCCGTGCAGGAAACTCTGTTTCTGCTGTAATTCTCCCCTACAGAAACCAGATTTGACAGCATCTTGTTTTTCTCATGGGCTTAGCCAGATGTGTGGGTCTCAGCTAACCTGCACGGCAATGGGGCCATGCTCAGCCATCCCAGCAGCAAAAATGTGCTTTCCCATCCTTGAAAAGAGTAAATAATCATTACAGCACAACTGAGGAGAATCTAGTGGTGTACCAAACCTGGCCCTGGGGGTGCTCTGAGGGCTGGAGCACCTCTGGAGCCAGGCTGGGAGAGCTGGGGGTGCTCACCTGGAGAGGAGAAGGCTCCAGAGAGACCCCAGAGCCCCTTGCAGGGCCTGAAGGGGCTCCAGGAGAGCTGGAGAGGGACAGGACACAGAAAATGGCTTCCTACAGAGGAAGGTTGGAGGGATATTAGGAAGAAATTTCTGTTTGTAAGGTTGGTGAGCCCCTGGAACAGGGTGCCCAGAGCAGCTGTGGCTGCCCCTGGATCCCTGGCAGTGCCTAAGGCCAGGTTGGACATTGGGGCTGGAGCAGCCTGGGATAGGGGAAGGTGTCCCTTCCATGGCAGGGGTGGCACTGGATGGGATTTAAGGTCCCTTAAGGGGTGGGGGGGAGGGAGGGGGGTGCTGTTGTAGAGTGCAAAAATTTCCAAAATAAGACTTCTCTTGTTTTTAAACACTAACAAAGTGGATTCAGCTCTAATGATATACCAGTTTTACTCTGATTTAATGCCACTCAGCGATGTGGAGTTAGACTCCATAGGCTCAGGTGAGATCAGGATGTGATCCAGCCAGCACAGGCTGTGGGACATGCTCTGCCCTGGCAGGAGTTCAGCCAAAGGGGACCTGGCCACGGTGTCATTTACCTTGCCATGTGCTGGCACAGAGCTTGGGACTTGCCCTGCTGATTTGCAATCTGAGCAGATGTGAAAGGAAAAGACCATTATTTTAATCAAATTAGAGCTCTGTGCATTGCTGCTGAGAGCAGCCTGAAGGATAACACATTGTTCTGAGGGCACTTCCCTGCTGTGAGTGCTGTGACCTGGTAAATCACGTCAGGAAACCCATTCTGAGCAGCTTCAAACACATCTGGCATCTTGAGGGGTTTGTAAATTCCAGCTGATCACAGCACAGTGCTTTACACTTGCATCCTTCCAGAAACTGAGAAACTGAAAGGGTGTTTACAAGAGCATGGAGTGACAGGACAAACTGACAGAAAGGAGGTGTAAATTAGATATTGGGCAGGAATTGTTCCCTGGGTGGGTGGGCAGGGCTGGCACAGGGTGCCCAGAGCAGCTGTGGCTGCCCCTGGATCCCTGGCAGTGCCCAAGGCCAGGTTGGACATTGGGGCTGAAGCAGCCTGGGACAGTGGAAGGTGAATGAGATGAGCTTTAAGGTCTCCTCCAACACAAACCATTCCATGATTGTATAAAGTACTATTGTATAAAGTACTATTTCAATATCCAGCAGCTCACATTTGCAGGAGCTGTCAGGGACACTCAGCCACTTCCTTGAATGCTGCAGAGCTGGGAAATTGGGCGGTGAGTTGGTGTCCCTGATAAATCCAGACTGACACAGCTCTGCTTTTTCTTGCACAAATGAAACTCTAGTCCAGAAGAAAACAAGTTATCAGCCAGGTGGACAATGACTTTCTGTAGCTCCAGGATGTTTGCAGGACAGAGTGGAAGCAAAAATTTCCTATGGATACAGGTGTGTGTTACATAGGGCTGCTCAAGGCTCTGGGACCACCCCAGTGCTCCTGGATGTCTGCAGGATCCCTGGATGTTTGCAGGATTTCTGTCTCACTAGCTCTGAGCTATTTTCCCTCTCCAGCTGCCTCTGCAAGGGGCAGTCTGACAGTGATGGGCAGCACATCTAGGCTGTGCTGCTTACAGAGCACACAGCTCAAATCCCTGCTCTTCAGTTAAGTGAATTGTGTATCTAACCAGGATTGCAGATGAAATAAAGTGCTGTCATGCTGAGAATGGCTTCACAGCCTTACCCTGTCCTCAACATAAAGATTAAGGGAAAAAGTTCTGGTTCAAGTGTTTCAGTGCCTGTATAATTGAATTTCATGCTCGTTCATTCCTCTGAAGTGGTGTACACAGGCAGTCACTCGAAAGGGGGGAAATCTTGTTCAAACCCTCTGTGAACTTTCCTACATTCAGTGAGGTTTTTAATAGTGGGTAAATCCTGTTCAGACCCCTTTGACCATGGGATGTTGATGAGAAAGAGCTTTGTTTCATAAATGTTTCTGGGGCAATCCTGATATCCAAATGACCTGAAATGTTTTCATAGAACCAATACTGTGAGTTGGAAGGAGGTGTGCAAGGAGAGATCGCCAGCCTGTCTTGTCTGCATACAATCACAGGATGTCCTGTGCTGGAAGGGACACACAGGGATCACCCAGTGCACTCCTGTCCCTGCACAGACACCCCAAAATCCCACCCTGTCCATCCCTGGCAGCGCTGTCCAAGCTCTCCTGGAGCTCTGGCAGCCTCGGGGCTGTGCCCATTCCCTGGGGAGCCTGGGCAGTGCCCAGTACCCTCTGGGGGAAGAACCTTTCCTAAAATCCAGCCTGACCCTCTCCTGACACAACTGCATGCACAATTCAAAAATAATGAAGGCATATAAATTAATTGCAGTTGTTTCCTGTAGCTGAGTGACAGAATCAGACCCATGAACAGGCATCCCCTGCTTGCCTGGCCCATGTGTTCAGATCAAAGCTCCTCATCAATATTCCTGTTACTTGCATTTATTGTGCAGCAAAGCCTCTGTAACCTGGATCCCTGTTGGGGTGGTGCTGTAGATGGGCCATGTGTGGGCTTTGTGACATAACACTGCTTTGGGGACATCAGGGGCTCCATGGCTGTGAGGTGTCCCCCTGCTGCAGCCCAGCATCTGCTCCATATCAGGCACCAGCAGGTGCAGGGGCAGGTTTTTGTACCTCAGGAACTCCGGAAGAATCAGCAGGTCAGAGGTGACTGGGGACATGCTCATACACCAATTGTCAGTTAAGGATCATTGCCACTCTTGGCCATGGTGGCCAGTGGGATGAGGTTCATCCCCTGTTCTCTGTGTGAGTGTCTGCAGCCTCAGAGCACACCTGAACCCCACTGGTTGCACCTGCAGTGGGTTTGAAAGATTCTTATCCCCAGTCTGTGCCCACCATCATGGAAATAGGACAGTCCATCAGGGGATGGAGCCAGTAAAAGCAGAGTGCAGGGCCACAGGAGTGCCCTTCTCCCTTGTCCCTGTCACCAAGGAGCTGCAGCCCCAGGGCATGTCCCTGAGGCAAACTGGCTCCTCAGTGCCCAGATGAGGTGAGGCCATCCCTCCTCACTCAGGATATCTCAGCATCCAGCAGTGCCAGCACTGGGGAACCTGGCAGGGTCACCAAGGCTGAAAATCCACCCCTGCATCTCCCTGCCCCCATGCCCACCCAAAGAGCCCTTCCTGCCCCATCCCTGCACAGAGGGCACTCCCTGGCACCACTGCAGTGCTGGAGCTGGTGTTCCCTGGAGAAGGGCAGAGCTGCTCTGCTCCAAGGGGCACTGGAGCAAGATTTGGAGCTGCACTGCTGCCAGCAGACGTTTGAGCAGCACCCTGCACATGACATTTGTTTGTTCAAATGTAACACGATTCATGGGCTCTCGGGGAGCCGATGCTGTGACATTAAGCAGCCGATCACTCCTGTGCTTGGCAGGAGCTCAGTCCTGCTGAGATATGGCTCGTGCCCAGCCCCTTCCCCAGCAAAGTGTCTTGGCATAAAGATGTGAGTAATGCAGGTGACAGGCTCTGTGGCTCTGGCTGATTATCCCTTGCTTTTATGTAATTTATGCTCCAAAAGTAACTGTGCTCAATCTTGTCCATGGATTTGATTCCTTTCATGTGGTTTTCTGTGCTAACGAGATTAAATCAGTTTCAATAGGCACCGTTTTAATGGAGATGATAAACTTTTATTGAACTCAAGCACATTAAAATGAAATGTAAGCAATAGGTGACTTTAGCATTAGTCTAGAGTCCTTTCCAATCTGGATCAAGCCAGCATACCTTCCCTGTTAAGCAACAGCCAGAACCCCAGCACGTTTTATGAGCTTCTAAAAGAGCCGAAAAATCCTTCCCCCACAGCGCTTCCCTGTGTCAGTGCCGCTGGAGCCTGAGGTGGAGCATTAATTGGAGCAGCTCCATGACCTGGTGGTGCAGCCACGAAATGAGGCATAAACACAACTAAGTACAGGACTTCACATCTCCTGAAAACAGGAAAGCAGGGGATGGGTAATTTGGTGTTTTACAGCAGCGTTGTCTGCTAATCTGTGATCTGTTTGGTCTGCCAGTAGGATTATTATGGTGGGTTTACTGAAGAAGTGCCAAAAATGATGTTAAATAAACTGTTTACACAATGTAACTAGAGGCTGAAAAGCTAAACAGAGAGTCCCAAGCTCGGCCCCATCGCAGGTTTGAAGAAAAATAAACTCCTCAACACTTTCAACTGGATGCTGCTGCTCTGCAGAGTCTGCTCTGTTTGTTGAATATTAAAACATAAAATTAATGCATTTCCCCCTCTTTCTGGGGCTCTTTCCAAAGGCCTCATGGTTGGAAACATGATCGGATCATTTTGAGCTCCTTGGCCTTCCTTGGAATTTGCTGTGATCATTTCAGTCGTTATAAAATATTCAAGTTTCAGAATGACTGCAAGAAAACCATAATTCTTTAGAAGTGGGTTGTGTAATATTATTCCTGAAAGGACAGGAAGAGCCAGTGCTGGTTCTGTGTTCTCCAAGGAATTATCAGGGACACCTGGGGGCCAGAAGTCCATGGTGGTCTCCAGTGTAGCAGATGTGGAGGGAGGTCATAAAAAAATTCATCTGCACCAGGGGTGGGTGATGTGGAAGAGCTCTTCACCAATTAAAAGAAAAATTTGGAGGCACACAAGAACTTTCTTACCTTTCCTCCACTTCTGCCTGTCTTCTTCAAGGGTGTTTCATGCCTGAGGACAGAACTTGAGTGGAATTTTGAAATATCAGTGGTGTCAGCTTTTTGGCTAGGGAATTGCATGGAAATCTCTCTTGAATTCTGAGTATTTCTGTTTGCCATAGCCTCCCCCAGCAATCCAGACAGTTCTGCAGCACATGGGATAAGCACGCAGTCTGTGCAGGGGCCCATCAGTTACAGCCAGTGTTTTAGTCCTTGTTTTAGTGCCTGAGGGTGTGAATTTGGTTTTTTTTTAACTATGTTGAGATGAACAGGGCATGAGTGGCATTGGCAACAACTTCAGGGCCCCATCCAGGATGGGCCTTTAGTGCTTGTGTGGGGTTTGTGAATAACAAATTCCATCAAGATCAAGGAACCCCACGTGTGCTGGCCATGGAGGACAGCAGGGTAGGACAGCGTGTGCCTGGCACCGCTTGCACAGAGCTTGTGTTGATGTTCTCTGAGCATTTCAAAACAGTGGGCAATGAGGGATCACTGACAGAGCGTGCACGGGCTTCCAGAATTCCCTTGTCAGAGTAGCTGGATCATCCATGGCACAGCCAAGGCTCAAAACCTCGAGGCAGGATGCAAAATCAGACCTCTTTGTCCTGGTGCAGACCTTTCAACAGGGCTGCCAGGTTTCCTGCCAGGTTCTGTGCTGTCAGCTCTCCAGATTTTGTACAAAAATGAGGGAGATGCTGTGAAGGTGCAGTGTAAAATGCCATTTGAACATGCCTGTGTGGTTTGGCTTAGTCTGATGTGTATGCTCCGTGAGAGAGCTTTGGGCATATGGAGACACAATTTATTTATTTTTTCTATAGGAACCAGCTTTTCTAATTGCACAATCTTGCTTTGTTCACTGAGATCCTGTGGTTAGATAAGGCAAAGCTGTGGTGACATTGCACACACAATCACGTAGACACTGCAACATATGTTCAATATGTTTAAAAGCAAGGGGGAAAAATTCAGTAACTAAATGTGATTTTTTTTTTCTGAAAAATACTGTAAAACCAGCAGATGTGCCTTAGAGTGGTGCACAAAAGGTCACTACAGAGTCAGTGTCCCAAACACAGTGTGAGCAAGGGCATCTCCTGCTGCCACCTTGGCCACTTGCTGGCAGCAGAGGAATGTGGAGATGTGAGAGCCAGGCTCTGCAGCATCCCAGCACCAACAGCCAGGAGGGACAGTGTCCCTGCTATCCACCCCAGGGACAAAGTGACAACCTCAGGGGTCAGGGGCAGGGGTGGGGGAGTGCCAGGGGCTGCAGGCTGGCCCCTCTGGTGTGGGTCTGGGCTGGGGGAAAGGGGCAGTCACTGGCTGCAGTCACAGCACTCACTGGGACAGCCCTGGCACTGCTCTGCATCGGGGGGCTCAAGAAAAACTGCTTTTGAGACCCTTCTGTATCTGGGGGGATTTGTCACAATACACACAAGAGTAGAGACACAGACCTGACACCACACACCCCTCCCCAAAGCTGTCCTGCAAAGCTCTGAAGGAGAGGCTTCCCAGCAAAGCCTCAATAAGAAATCAAGTGCTCCCCCCTCGTTTTTCTTTTCAGAAGGACTGGACTTGCTGAAAATGTCCCGAGTTATTCAGCTCAAAGGGTTAAAGTTTGGCGGTGTTGCAAGCGACCGAACAATGGGTCATATCATGGAAACTGTCAGGCAACCTTAAATATAGCTGTTATGATCTGCATAGTCTGCAATGCTCTGGAAACCAGGATGAGCAGCAAGGGGAAAAAATTCATAAAGTCCATGGAGTTGTTTAGGTTATACAGGAACAGAGAGCATTGCAGGGAGTGCAGAAAGCCAAAGGGCGCCCAGGGAAAGGGGCGGGCAGTGGGAGGGCAGGAGCAGGGGAAGGAGCCCACCGGGAGGAAGACTTGGATGAGCCAGACTGGAATGATGCTGGGAAGGGGTGATGCTCTGTGTCTGGCTGATTCTGGAAGCTTAATGGATTTATCTGACAGCAGCTGGTGACCCCCTTTCCCCCAGACATTCTCCTTTGGCCACTCCAACATGCCCAGACACTGGAGAACTGTTTTGGTGCTTGCACAAACCAATCTGACAACGAGCCAGGAGCCAGGGCCAGGCCCAGCATTGATGTGGGGGTCCCACATCCTCACAGGGACCCCCACCCCTCACCAGAAGGGGCTATAGCATGAGGATATCAGCTCCTTCCCCTGCAGCATCCCAAGCATCCCTTCTGAGATAGCCAGCAAACACAGCCTGAACTTGGAGCCCAGAGCTTCAAAGTGAGTCGGAAACTATTTTATCACAGCAAGATCAGTGCAGGCTGCTGGAAGGCAGCGGGGCTGGGGAGCTCTGTTACGGGAAGCGACTCTCACTGCGCTGTCTGGGTGTGAGCCTGGCACGGGGAGTGAGCCTGAGGAGCGCTGAGCTATGCAGGAGGTCACAGCCACCATCTCTGCAGCTCTCCAGCTCTCCAGGCAGATGCTCAGCTGGAACGGTGTTATAGCCAGGGAGCCTGAGTGATTTATTCTGCTAGAAGAGTTTTTTGTTTGCCTCCTTCCTCCCTGGTGCTCTGAGTCCCTCCTTATCCAGCAGCACCAAAGGGCTGTGGGAGCATCCAAGGGAGCACCCAGAGTGATGGCCCAGCTCAGACATGGCACAGGGAGTGGCACCTCATGGGACACCACGGCCCTGCTGCCCCCTTGCAAGCACCAGCACAGCAGCTTCCCTGCTGGCCATGACCTGCCATTTGCTGGCCATGTCTTCCGAGCCCCATGGGGACAAAACCCACCTCTGGCTGGGCAGGGAGTGATCTTGGGAGGGAGTTTTGGCTCCTGTCAGTGCCCTTCCTGTCCATCCTCCAGAATCCCCACCCGTCTCCCCATGAGCTGTGCTCATTGCCCCACGGGCTCCTGTGACACCCCTGACACCCCATGGCCCACACAGCCTCCCTTGTAGCCATCTGCTCCCCTCGTCTCCCACTGCCATCATGGCTGAGATCAGAGTCCTGAACTCCAGGCAGGGACAGCAGCTGCTCTTGGACAGCCCCTCAATCCTGAAATCATTGGAAAATTTGCAGGGACTGTTTGGGGCAGGTCTGTGCCAGGGGAGGGCTCCAAGGCATGGAGGGACACCCCCTGTGCTACATGGCACAGCGCTGACCTGAGTATTTCCACTGGCCTTTTCTTGACCATTTTTGGTCCCTTTCATTTGTTTTTGAATCTGTTCCTCCTCTTTGCCCAAGTTCTTTTGCGCTAATTGGGAACTGGCTCCTCTCGGGGTGGGAGGTCTGTCAGGACCGCCTTATGACAGATTTACTTTGTCTCTCTGTCTCTGCATTTTGGCAGTTTGGTTCTTCTGCAATGTTCTGGATTTGGATTTTACTTCTCAACGCTGATATCCTCACAATAGGCAGCCTATGGATTGAATAAATTAAAACATAACGAGCTGGAATGCAACTGGCAGCTCTGCAAGATCCCCATCAGCACAGCAGGGCTCGTTAATGCACAGCTGAGCTGTGTCTCTGGGCAGGCACGAGCCCATGGCCACAGCCTGGCTGGATGGGTGAGCCCAGGTGGGATGTGGATGTGCTGGACAGTGTCCTGAGCCACAGCAAAGGGGCTGGCAGGTGGGAATGTCGCCCAATATCAGATTAGGAGGAGGACAAGTCTAGAAGATAGACTTCACCCACGTTGATCCTTACACTCTGCATGCTCTGGGTTCATCAATCCTCTTTGCTCTGTGACTGGAGCCTCTCCTCCCTCCCACTGCCGTGTTAATGAGTGCCACCAGAACCTTGCAGCTGGGTCTCTCCTGCAGCACAGTGGCTGTGTGCTCATGCCAGCCTTGTCCCCTGCAGAGGGGTGTCTGTATCATTTTTCCAGCTCACTTCAGCTGCAGAGGATCCATCCAGGGGGTGTATCTCTCTTTTCCTGCTTCTGCTTTCCCTGCAGAATTTCTTCTTTTGTGAGCCCGAGCACACCAGGCTCATTTTCAAAGAGGCTTTTGCTAAGCCATTGCTAACTTGGCTCAGCCTGGCATGTCAGCAAATGCAGTGGCCTCAGAGAGCCCCATCCCTGTCCTGTGGTGGAGGTGACACACAGGACACCCGGCTGTGACACACAGCCAAGGAAGGGAAGAAAAGGAAACTGCGGGTGGCAGTGAATGTGGGAGTCCATGGCCAGCATGGAATGTTCATCCCAGCTTGCAAGGCACCAGGAGGAGATCCAAACCCAGGGAAGGCCCTTGAGAAATGGATACCACGAGGACTGGGGCCAGAGCTGTGATGGGAACTGAGGCAGGGAGCGAATGGGAAGTGGGGAAGCAGGGTGGGAAAGCGGTTTTCTCTCCCTCCTGAGGATGCTGCTGCTCACTGCAAGCCAAGACCCACGAGCTGTGGGCAGCTCTGGCACCTCCCCTGCTGCCCTGGCCAGCCCCTGGCAGCTGCCAGGGGAAGTGCTGTGGAGTGCATGGCACAGGTACTGTTTGCTTTGGGTCTGAGGAGTGCATGGCACAGGTACTGTTTGCTTTGGGTCACACACGCCCGTCAGCAGCACAACAGGAAAACGAATGTGACACACACACGCGTCACGTTTCCTGACACAGCTCTGCCCAGCAGGGCTGGCCAGCACCTGCTTTTCATTAGGGCACACACTTTCCCCAGTGCCTGTCTGCAGTCAGCCCCAGGAGCAGGAGAGAGACCAGCAGGTCAGAAAAATCTGGGATGAACAGAGAGGTCTGGTTAGGGTCTGCCCAGGCACAGTGAGAGGAGCAGATAAACACTTTTTCCTTTCTGGAAGGAGAACAAGCAGGCTGAGGGTGAGGGGCATCTTGCATGGACAAGCAGGAGGACTTCAGAGGAGTGAGATGAAGAAACCACAGCAGAACAGTTTCTCTGGGTAACCTGAAGTGTGTCAGGGCATTTCCTTCTTTATTCTCCTGAGTGTCTCACAATTAGTGAGATTCTGTTGTTGAGACCTGGGCTAAATCTGTGCCCTCTCTCCCTGAGGTCTGGGTACTCACCTTGCTCTATGGGAAGGGAATTTCTGCACAGAATCCAGTTCACCTCCAATACCAGCCATGCTCCTCTTCTCAAGGTAGGACAATAGTAGGGCCACAGCCAAAGTTTCCAAGATTGGTTTCTCATTTATTACTGTGGGATATGTCTGAATCTTAACAGTGAGGCAGGGAACCATCAAACCTCACCAGTGCCCTATAATGCAAATTAGGAACTGAAATAGGTGATGAAGTGAAGCCAGAGGGATGGCTGGGGAGGGGGCTGAGGTTCACTGCTGGTTAGTCCAAAAAGGGATGTCATCTGGCTTGTCTTCCTGCACAGAGAGGCCAGAGCCTTTCCCCCAGTGAGTACTTGCAGAGCACGTATTTTGGTGGTTGTTTTGTATTGATTTTCGAGTTGGCAATAGGAGGAACTCCTCCCATGTTTGAGTTGTTCCAGTGCATTTCATTCTACATCAGATCTTCAAATTAACCTAATGATCAGCTTGATTAAATTATGGTAAATCAAGTAACATACCCGTGTCATCTTTCTGGAAAGACATCAGTCTTGTTCAGCTCTGAACCTCCCAAATCAGCTCTCATTTGACTAGCTGTGTCTCTTCCAATCCAATGGGGATTTGGGACTAGACACCCTGCTGAAGTCCATCCAACCAATATTTCTTTTCTTCTATTAATAGTTTGTCCTAGGAGAGTCAACCCTTTGCGTGGGCTTCAGCTTTTCTGGGGACCCCTTGGCTCAGCTCTGCTGCCAGGATGGAATAGTCCAGCTCCTCCCTTGCACCCAGCATTGTGCACACCAACCCCACCCAACCCCAAAGAGTAGAGGATGTCACACTTCACAGTCTAACAACAGACCTGTGTGAAAAATTGTTTCTTACATGCATTAAACATATAATTTCTTAGGTACTCTCTATGTGAGGGAGACAAAAAAGCAGAGAGAGAGGATTTGTTTCAGAGGGCAAAGCTCACATGTTCCAGCTCAGTCCCAGCTGGCCAGGCCACTGCACAGGTCAGGAGCCAGGGCTAAGGCTCAGGCAATGTGGTTGGATGATAGGGAGTAGGAAAAGAAGTATGATCCTGAAGGTGGAATTCTGATTCTGGTCCTTGGATCCAAAAATATTCCCAGTGCACAGGACTGTAATTCACAGAATCAGAAAATGACAGAATGGTTTGGGTTGGAAGGAACCTTAATGTCCAGCTTGTTCCAATCTCTTAGCATGGCAGGGACACCTTCCCCTGTCCCAGGCTGCTCCAAGCCACAATGTCCAGCCTGGCCTTGGGCACTGCCAGGGATCCAGGGGCAACCACAGCTGCTCTGGGCACCCTGTGCCAGCCCTGCCCACCCTCACAGGAACAATTCCTTCTCACTATTGAGACCTTTCAGGGGCTCTCAGTCACCTTTATGAGCCACTTTCACAAAACAATTAAGACATGCAAATTTTGTATCATTTTCTGATTTCATCTCAACTTTTCACAGCCACACCTGGGAAACATTTTCAAAGCAACACCCCTACTGTATCCCAGGTAATGAGAGTTCCCTATTTGTTCTGTGCTTTGGCTGCTCAGCCCATGCACAAGCAGAGTGTGAGCACACAGGTAGCATCCACTGAAGTCTGAAGGCTTGGAGCTCCACCTCCAGCTGCTCTCTTGGCAGCCTGTTCAGCTGGGGTCACTGTTGCAGGTTTGAGGTTTCACTGTTCAGGGGTCACTGCTTGGGGTTTGAGAGGTTTTTCTGCCCCTCAGCACACACATCTTCCCCGAGCACCCTTGCCTTCCCCTCAGGGAGTGGCTGCCTGAGCAGCCAGGGTTGTGCTGGTTCCTGTGCTCATCCCTGAGCCAGGTGTCCACTGAGACTTCAGCCAGAGAAGCACTGGAAATCCTGCTGCTCTGGCTGGGGGGATAGAAAAGAGAAGGGGCACCCCACATCTCCCAGTGTGGAAAATCCCCAGGGTTTGGAGAGAAAGGAGGCACCAGATGGTTTCACGTGGCAATGTTTGCCTGACACCTCCTGCCCAGCCCACCCTGGCAGGAGCAGGGCAGGAGCTGCTCTGGAAGACAGTAATTCCAGCTTCCAGGAGCTCCTCACACAGCCTGAGGAGCCCCCAGAGAATGGCAGCGTCCAGAGGGATGGAGGTGGGGCCGTGACCCGGTGCTTTTGGAGAAAGGCAGCAGGAATTAGATCTGTTCCATAAAATAAACAGCACGAGTCTCTAATTTCCAAACAAGCCCCAATGGCCCCTTTCCCTGAGCTGCTCTGCTGTGACTAATCGTACTGGTAGGTGTTGGGTCAAAATCAACAATGGTTCTCCACTAAGGTCACTCACTTTCTCTGTTTACACTTCTAATTTTATCACTGCTCAGAGTGGCTAATGGGATTATTTATACGTTTAGCAGAGATAAATGCTGATGCTAAATAAAGGCTCCCTGGCACAGGCAGGTTAAGGACTGATATGGCACATCCAGAACTTTATCATCAAAGGAATTAGCACTGTGGGTAAGAGCTTTCCTGCTTTTCTGCAAAGCTGAACATTTATGAATGGAGACTGGTGACAGCAATTAGCAATGGTGGTGGTCATAGCAATTATTAACAATGGTGACCTTTAAGAGCCTGGGTTTTACACATCTCCCCAGGAGGGCAAAGGGAAACCCCCCAGCCTGATTTTCATGATGAAAAGCTGCTCATAGCTGCAGGTGTGTAAAAAAGGGAGAGCAGAGACAGAGCTGCACCCCAGCAAACACCCAGCCCTGCACCTGAAAGCTGCTGGGAGCAGGGATGCACAGCCCAGGGTACCAGGGTCACCCTCAGGGATGGGCAGCCCCAGGAGCAGCACTGGGGTTACTGCAGTGCTCACAGAAGGCTTCTCATTCCTCCGGAAAAATGTTTATTCTCTAATGAAAACCCACAGCCCACGTTATTCCAGAGAGAGCTGGCTAAAATCCAGGCAGTGTAACCCAGGGATGCCACTGAGGTGACTCACTGAACTTGCAGTTTTGGAAACTCCTGTCACTCATCCTGTCTGGATGAGTGTTTGGACTACATCACCCAGGATGCTCCATGAGGTCTTCCCTAGGAGCTGGGCTGATGCATGGTGAAAGCCCTTGGCTGCAGCCCAGCCTGTCTCAAACAACCATGAGGCCTGATGTGTCTTTTCTAATTAGAAAACTCACCCTTTTCCAATGAGAGATGATATTTTAAGAAACTTTTTGTGATACTTGATTCCATCTTGAGAGAAAACTCTTGGCCTTTTTTCATCTTGGAAAAAGGGACATGGGAGCATGAAAGGGGTCTCAGGGCCAGGGAGTTGGGAAGATCTGTTCTGGAGACATCATGGCTCTGGGCAGCAGAGAAGAGACAGCACTTAATGTGGATTTTGGAGAGGGAAATCAAACAGAATTGCTGCATGGCAGGAAAACAAGCAGCATGCAAGGAAAATGGGCAGGACTTGAACTTCACATCAAGACAGAGCCCACAGCTATGCTGGAAGGCTGCTGGATGTGCTCTCAGGTCCTCATTCCTTGTATTATCCATAACTAACGTGCTGCAATGCCCACAGCATCCCAAATCCAAAACTTAATCATTCTGAGAATTCCTGGATCCTGATCTTCATTCAAACTAAATCCACCTTATACAGACACTGCTCTCCCAGGTTAAATAAGTGTGAGCCCAAGCCAAGTTCAGCCCCTGCTTGGAGCCCCGCTTGGGTTCTCTGCACATCTGCTTTCATTCCTGCCCTGCACATCCCACTGCCAGTGTCCCCTCTGTGGTAGGATGGTGACAGTGACTCTGCAGGATCATGGGCTGGAAGGGAGACAGGGAGCAGAGCCTCCATGTACTGAATTGTCCCAGCATCTGCTGGGATTAGGGTGAGGTTTTGGGTGTGCTGAAGGCCCAGGATTGGGGTGATTGCAGAGACTGGAGGTGTCTCATGATGGATGTTGCCTTGGGGTGATGCCTGGAGAGTTCCCTGGAGCAGAGGCTGGGCAGTGCTAAAGGAATAAAGCAGGGATTTATTCCAAGCCCTTCCAAGGATTCACCTTGGGCACTGCAAGAGCCCGGCCGTGGCTCCAGCCAAGATGGACCCAAGATGGATCCGAGTCACGAGTTCTCACCCTTGGATCACTTTGGGTCCATTTCCATCTTGGCCTTCATTGTCCAATTGCAGCTGCAGCTTCTGCACTCCCATCCTCCCAGATTCTCTCCTCCATTCGCTGCTGTTTGCACTTTTTGGGGCTGAAGCTGCAGCACTGTCCTTGGTTGTGGGGCTGGCAAAGGATTGTTTTGTGTGCCTGAGCTGTGAGGAGAACTTGCTGACACTTTGGATGGAGTTCAGAGTCACACACCAATGCAGTGCAGAGTCTGGAAAATATAAAAGCTCAAACTTAAGGCATCAAGGGGAAGCTGGACCATGTGCAGTAACCACTGAGGCTGCAATAGGTAAGCTCACAGCTGCTTCCAAATTCACTTCAGGGCAGCAGTGGGCCAGGGGAGCTGATGTGGTGCCCAGGGGAAGTGTGACCCTCCTTTGTGCGTGAACTCACCAAACCCCTGCCCAGTGCACCATGAAAGGGGGGTGATGGATCAGTCTGGATGGATCCTCATCCCCATAGATTTGTTCATGCCTTATACCAGTCTCACTGAGATCAGGATTGAACTGACAAAGGTCTGGATTTATTTCCAGGGTTCCCCTGGGCTTGGATTTCCTCTGCACAGGTTGCCTGCTGCTCCCAGCAGGGTCTAGGGCCAGAACCACATGGTTGCCACAGCCAGGATGTGTGGGGAAATGTATCATCTATATCCACTGTGCCTCCTGTGGCAGCGCTCCTGTCTGGCATGACAGATTTTGGATTAACTCAGAACCAGCCAATAGTTTTGGCACTGGGCAGCTGAGCACACCCACCTCCTCTTCTTTGAGAAGACAGGACTTTCATATTCTCTGGAAGTTTCTCTCTCAGAGTCCTCCATAGATGTTTCCATCTATTGCTCTGCCAATGTGCAAAGTCAGGAACAGGATCCCCCTCTATCTGCCATGCCATGCCATGGGGCCACTCTCAGCCTTGTGTAACGCTGCAAATTCAGAATAATTGGTTTCCAGTGGTGAGAAGGGCACCATGGTTGCATTTATGTGTTTGGAGCAGGCAGCTGGCATCATTTTCTGAACAGCTTTTCCTCTCTTACCACAATGAAGCCATTAGAATCCTGCAGAGGATCACTCTTTGTTTTCAAAACCATGGATGCTTTGTGCCATCGAGCCTAGATAAGTGTTTTTGGAGTGAACAGAGTACTTGTGAGGAGGGAATTAGAGTTGTAAACCCAGGTGAGGAGACATCTGTTTGGGACTGTGGTGCTTGGTGTTCCTTCCCTGGTATGCTGAGCAGGGTGGTGCTGGGCCAGGCAGCCCTGGTGTCCTGCTGATGGGCCATGGGCCACAGAAGGGTGTTAGGTTTGGCTGGGAGGTATTTTCATGTCTTCACAGGCTCTAATAACTGGTACCTGCTTTGGGTCACGTGGAGATGATTCCCCTGTGGTGATAACAGAGCCTTCAGAGAGGATTGCTCAATGCTGTACATGGATCCTCTTCCCCTCAGAAGGGTGAGCACATCCTTGCCCTCCAGGCAGTGATGGGGTGCACAGAAATTTTGGCACAGAGCTGGCTCAGCCCTTGTCTTGGGGCTTCATCCAGCTGGGAGGTGGAGGTGAGGAGCTGGAGGAAGGTCAGTGCCATGGAACAGGAGGTCCTGCTCTATCCAGCCCCTCAAACAGGGGCCAGTGGGCACATCCTCTGTTACCAAAGCCCTGAGGAAGGGCTCTGCCAGGTGGAGCTGCAGCCACCGGGCAGCCCAAGCACCTTCTTTGTTGAACTCTTCCCCAGGGTAAGCACAGCCCAGCTGAGCTTGGGTCCTGTCCTCAGGGCTGGAGTCAAGAGCTATACATTGTGTTCTGTGAGCCAGCACATGAATGTAAACAGCAGGCTCCAAAACAGTGGCAGGAGAATTAACTGATGCTATATGCTGCTGCTTCATGTTTTCTTTGGAGTTGAGGAATAGGTTTTGGAGAGATTTTCCTCCCCATTTTCTTCTCGTGCCCTTGGACACAGCTCTGTTATCCCCAGCTGACTTGCCTAAGCCTATAATCCCTGGTGCTCAAGAGAGTGAGAAGAAAATAGGATTCAGAGTCCAAATGCCTCATGTGTCGGCCTCTAGAAGATTCCTACCATCTGCTCTGGCCACCAAGCAAAGGGACTGAGCTCATTTTGCATCCTGTCATGTAGAGCTGTTGTGCACAAGGAGCTGGAAGGGCCATGGAGGGATCTGTCAGCCACAAGTTTGGCCTGAGGAGCTGGGAGTGCTGCACACCCCCAGGGAGAGCTGCCCCAGGCACTGCATGCCTGAAAAGCACCTGTGCCTCACCCCAGAAAACCTGAGACTGACTTCCCACCTCAAGGAGGGACCTTGCAGTTTGAAAGCATTTATCCTGCATGCTTGGAGCTGAAAACCTGCCAGCAATCTTTCTGCTGTTTGAGGTCAAGTTAACAAATCACCCAGCACATTTACTCAGAGCAGCCACTGACATGCAAAGGAAGGGCCTCCAAGATCATACCCAGCTCTCTGCTTCTGGCCAGCCAGAGCTCAGAAGCATCCTGATCTGCCAGAGGCACTGTGTTTGCTCCTCTGTGCAATGCCAGCTGCTGTCATTCCCTAGGAATGCCCAGCCAGGAAAATCCAGCTTCTTTCCTACCCTGTGTATTTCCACATCACTCAAAAGCTGTCAAGCTGCAGCAGTAAGGATGGATCCCTATTATTTTCGACAATCTGTGTTGGTTTCCATGCTGAGGTACAACCTAAGCAGCTGTTGGCATGGAAGAAATGCTTATTTATTGTTAGCTGAGACAAACTCTTCTTGCCAATGAAGTCGGTTGCTGCCTTATATTGCAACAAAGATGAATTCACAGTCTTAATTTAAGATGCTGTCACATACCTGGACTCAGAGCAGCCAGTACTTCCCATAGCCTGCAAATCCAGCCATCACTGCTGGGGTCTAATGCATCAGGGTTATGATTCCTCTGGATGCTTTCCAGCATCACAGCACAATTCCAGGGAACAGGCAGCATGACAAGCATTTGCTTTTCAGGCCAGGTTCACCAATCCCTGGCTGCAAGCCAGGGGTAGCCAGGGGCAGGGATCATGCCCAGGGATGTCCCTGTGCTGCTCTCCAGGTGGAAAATGGGGTCCAGGCACACTCCCCAGGGAAAAGGAGCAACCACCATACCCCTGGGCTGAGGGGCTGCTTCTGTGAGCTGGACACTTCTGTTACAGCTGGCATCCTCTCACTTCCACCAGCAGCCATAAACCCTGTTCCTTATTTTTCCCCTAAATCAAAGATTCTGCTTGTAGAAATGTGGCCTTATAAACACTGCTCAGTCACTTCATCATATTTCCTTGGATAAGTTAAATTAATTGACCTACTTTAATCTCTCACTAAAACATGCCCTTTAGACACGATGTTTTTCTGTAGCTCGTTTCAGAACCCTTTCATTTTTTCATTTTTCGGTATCTTAAAAGAAACTCATAAGGCTAAAAATGGGAAGGCTCTTCCAGTGCCATAAACAGATAACTTTGACACCATTCTCAGAGTCAGTGTTACCCAGTCTCTGCAGGCAAGATTACATTCCCACACGGGGACAGAGCATCTCTTGGGCAATATTTGCTGATGTTGTCAGCAGTGACCCCGAAGTCACTTTTAAGGTCATGGCTTTCCAGGGTACAATGCATTGTCCTGCCCACAACATCATCATCTTCCTTCCTGAGAGTATAAAACTGATGTGGCTTCAGTCAGGGAAGGGAATGGAGCTGGGGAAGGGGCTGGAGAGTCAATCATAGGAGGAGGGAGCTGGGAAAGGGGCTCAGCCTGGAGAAAAGGAAGCTCAGGGGGAACTTGTGGCTCTGCACAAGTCCCTGCCAGGAGGGGACAGCCGGGGGGGGTCGGGCTCTGCTCCAGGAACAGGGACAGGAGGAGAGGGAACGGCCTCAGGCTGGGCCAGGGGAGATCAGGGCGGGCACCAGCAGGAATTTCCCCATGGAAAGGGTGGGCAGGGATTGGAAATGCCCAGGGAGGTTTGGAGTGCCCATCCCTGGAGGTGCCCAAGGAATTGCTGGATTGGCACTCAGAGCTCTGGGCTGGGGACAAGGTGAGGATTTGGCAGAGCTTGCACTCCGTGGTCTCAGAGGGCTTTCCCAGCCTCAATGATTCTGTGATTCTACATCCAAATGCACTCTCTGCAATGCCCAGCTAACCAAACCCTCAATTGCCTCCACCTTTCAAGTGCTGTGAGCACTAAATACTGATGTTTTACTACTAATTTCTTCAGCTTTGAAAACCACAGCAGCAGATATTTTTTCCTAACAAGAATAATTTTCCCCAGATCAGCATTAAAGAGCTTGTGTTGTGTGTGGTTTAGAGCAGGACAGCAATGCTCCTCTCCCCAGAAACTCCTTCAGCACCATCAGAGGATGACTATTAGCAGACACATTTCAGGGTCTGGCTGTGCAAATGTAATTTTTGAGCAGTGAGACTTTCAAGAACAAAATATCACCAAGTTTCAGCCTTTAGGGAAGGCCAGAGTGTTTACAGATCAAACTCCATAAAATTATCTATTGAATTCATGCTTTAAGAGCAGAAACAGCTTTTGATTGTCTCTGAGTAGTCTTGTATCAGCTTGCTACAATTTCAGCTGGGACTGATGTCAAGTTAAGAGGCTGACAGTTTATTCTATGCTCTGTAAATATTTGTACACTGTTGGCCTCTTCCAGTCCTTTGGAACAATATTCCAACTTTTATTAAAAATAAACATGAATGGGGCGGAGCTCAAGGACCAATTCTTTATGAACTCTTGTGTGCTGATTTTCAGGTCCCAGCCATTTGTAGGGGAGACTCTGTTTCCCACATCTCAGTTTCCCAACCTGTTTCCCAACAGTAATTGCATGAGTGGCTGCTGTTTCCAGCATGCAGATGCCACCTCAGGGTGTGGGCAGTATAAGGACATTAACCCCTTCTGCAGCTAAAAATCCTGACCCAAGAGACCTCTTCACACTCCCAGGTTACTTTTTAAGTCTCACCTTCCACAAAGAGACTGCCAAGTGCTGAGAGCTGCAGCCTGGGTCAGCATGAGACAAGGGAGACAAGGTGGGAACCCCCTAAAGGTTGGCCAGAGCCTAGAGAGGATAGGAGGAACATCATCAGGGATGGGGTTGAGGATGTGAGAGCTCTGGGATGTCAAATACACAGGCAGGAGGAAATCTTGGCCTCCAAAACTGTCAGAATTCAGGGCTGAGATTTTTTGCAACTTTGTCATTACTGGTTAGGATTTCGTGCCAAAATTCAGAACTCCAGTTCTGCACAAAGGCTGAGTGAGCCTGAGAAGCTAAGGAAGCATTTCCTCTGTCCTCCTCAAGACTAAGTGCTGAGTTTGCCAGACTAACCAGAAGAATGTGGGAATTCATATCCCCTTCTTCCCCACTGCTTGTTCATGGACACTGTAATCTCCCCAGACAGTCAAACTTGCTCCAAACCTGTTTGAAACCCAAGGATGCAAAAGGGAAAGTGGAATGCTGTGTTCTGTAAGAGTCCTCCTGTGCCATGGGCACCAGGATAGCAATCCCAGCTGAGGAGGGTGAGAGCTGCTCCAGGAGCTCAGTGCTTCCCTGCAGAGATCCTGCTGCAGCTGCTGGCTTGTGGGGTCAAGGTGCTCACTGGCCACCCCTTGTAAGGCACAAACCCTGGCCACAAAAGCCCAGGGAGCCTGGGGGAGCATGGACACCTTGTAGAGACCCATGAGCCAGGGACTGGCTTGGAAATGGGAGACTCCCCTTGGTTCCTTCTTGGCTTTCACTGCAGAGCAAGCCAGAGAGAGCCACCACGGTGTCTTCTGGCCTCATCTCTGTGTTTGGCACCTCTGAGCTTGCCAGGGCCATGCAGGGTGGATGTTCTGCAGCTGGGGATGTCCTTCCTCCCCAGAACAGAGCATTCCTAGCACAGGCACAGAACACAGGCTCTGCCTGGCTGGAGAAGACTGACAGGGAATGAGGATAGGAAGGCAGGCATGTGCCAAACCCCAGGGAAACACTGAGCAAATAGCTGAAGAGCCTGGCACTATTATTCATTATGTTTCTGGTATTATTTAGTGGCATGAGGTTAAAATAACACACTCAAGTAAAGAAAAAAATGACCAATCAGATACCAAAGCAAAACACATAGAGAGAACAAGCATGTTTGGCTCTAAATCATCCAAAAGAAGCTTGATGGGGGAACCCTCCTCAGGCTGCATCTCCCCAGGGGTTTCATGCAGTCTTGCTCTGGCTTTAACATGTGAAATACCGGATGCAGGCATAAAACCATGCAAGTTTTCCAGGTGTGGGCAGGAATGCAGGCAGGCAGCTGGGCTTGGGGGAGAGGAGGGGACCAAGCACAGCCCCAGACACTGAGGAAGGAGGCGTTTCAGAGAGAGCTGGGTCTTGTCAGGGCTATGAGACATCCCAAGACAAGGCTGCTCTTTGCCCTGAGAGTGCTCAGATGCTGTGAGCCAGAGCCCCAGTGCCATGGGGGCAGTGCTGCTGGGACAGTCAGCTCCTTCTGGGGAGGATTTATGAGATGTCTGAGGTGTCAGCAGCCCCCCACCCTTGGCACTGCAGTGCACGGGCCATGCAGCTCATGTCATAAATCTGGGCTGTCTTCCCAACCCGGTATAGCTGCATCCAGGCCTTGGGGGTGTGATCCCCATCCAGGGCCAGGATTTTCCTTTTCAGCAGGAGAGCAGGGGACAAACACGCTGGGCAGGACTGCAGTTGTTGGAGCAGCCCTTGTGGGACTGCGGTCACGTTCCCGCAGAGGCAGGACATGGTGGCAGATCCATCCCTCAGCAGGGATGGCTGTGCTGTGCTCTGTGCCTGGCAGGGCCAGGGAGGCTTTCCCAGGGACACATTCCAGTCTCCTGGGTCACCGCAGCTCGCTTGGATGTTGTTTTGAAAAAGCTCCCAGGCAGATCTATGACAAAGTGCAACCCAAAAGGGCAAGTGAGACCCTGGCTCCCTTGAAGCCAGTGGGATTTCTGCCTCCCAGAGCCATGGGGTGAGGGCTTCTCCCAGCCTCCCCCACTCCCCCCTTGGTGTCAGTGGGCACAGAACAGTGCCAGCTCTTTGGGTACACAGTGATTTGGGGTGCATGCAGGCCCTACAGAGATGAGATTGGATGGAAAACTGCAAGCAGCCATTCTGCAAATGCTCCTCTCCAGAACCAAGAGGCAGTGGCACAAGCAGCAGAGCTGGGAAATGCCAGGGTGCATCCTCCAGGGCAGAAAGGCATCAATAGTGCACAGTTCCCATGGCCACTGGAGAAGCCAGTCCAGAAGGTCTGGGGGGGCAGGATGGGCAATCACTGCCTCTCATGCTGGCCAGTGTGCAATTCCCTGTGTGCTCACTCCTGCAGACACTCCCCAAGCTCCTGGTGCTGGGATGTTGTGGCCATGGCAGGGGTGGGTGGCTGTGCTGTGCCCGTGCTGGCCCCTCCACAGCCCCCTGAGCTGAGCCCAGCACAGCCCTGTCCCACCACAGAGCCCAGCTCAGCTCTCAGGAGGGGATGTCCCCTCACTGACCTCAGCTCACTCCAAAGCAAAATAACTCTGCCACAGCACCCGAGCGCTCCCTGCCAGCTCTGTCACGGGTCTGCTCCCTGTGTCACAGCTCCCTGTGTCACAGCTCTCTGTGTCACAGCTCCCTTGTCACATGCATTACACTGCGGTCTGCACAGCTGAAATGCTCCCCCTATCCTTTTTATCCTTTTCCCCAAGGTAGGCAATAATTTCTTTGCCTCATTGCTGGATGGAAAGTCTTCTCCTGATGTATAAGATGAGGTGCAACTTCCACAAACCCTCCTTTCTTTAGCAGGAAATATCTCCCTGTCTCCAAATCTCCTTAGCTGGATGATCATTTATCTTTGGGTTTCCACTGGGTTCATGTTTCCTGTTTTCTTCTTCCAGATTGTGATCCCTAACTGGAGATATTTTACAGCTCTGCTTTGCTTTCCACATATTACTGCAGAGATAATCTCTGAGCAGACAGTTTCTTTTTCCTTGGAAGTTATTGGGGAAAAAAAGTAACCGAGCTATCAAAACATGAGTGTGTCTTTGAAACCAAAAAAGCTCCTCTCTGACTGTGCATCCTCCTGGCCCCAGCACATCACCCAGTAATTGAGATTTCTGCCTTTCCAAGTACTTGCTTTCTGTCTGCTTCTCCTTTAAATTCCCAGGAGCCTTCTGGCAGTGCAGGCAGTGCTGATCCCATTTTACCAGCAGAGAATGCCTTACACTTGGTTTTGTTGATTCCTTTAATCTAAACTAAGTCATTCACCCAGAAAGTTCAAGGCTCTGGAAAGGTGACGCTTTGGGCCCCGTCCCAGGTGAATGTTCCCATTCCCTGCCAGCTCCCAGATGGGTAAAGGCTTCCCAGCTCCACAGGCACAGCACTGCTGGAGTCAACTCTTAGAAACCTGCCACGGGGGATGAGAGCTCATGAAAGGAAAAGGAGCCTCTTTATTGTCTGTCTGCTTGCTTGCCTGCCTTTGGTGCTGCTTCCCATCAGCACCGTTATCCTGGGAGTCCACACGAGATGTGCAGCAGCAGCAGCACAGAAATGCTCCTAGAGAAGCTCAGAAATGCTCCTAGAGCTGCACTGAAATGCTCCTAGAGCAGCTGGGCCCAGCCCATGGCACTCAGCCCTGTCACTGTCCCATTGCTCCCAGTGTCAGGGACCTCCTTTCCCTCTCTTACTTTCTCAGGCACCAAGTGGTGACAAATTTCCTGGTGGCACCTCTGCAGAAGGCAAGTCATGAGACACAGAAAGCTGTAGTGAATGCACTGAGGAAAGCAGTACAGCTGGTGGCATTTTTCTAGAAGCTGAACTCAGCTGCTGTGACACTGAGGTCTTTTCACTGTTTTTCCAGAACATATCCGAGTAGGAGGTATTTCCATATTTTCCCCAGAAAGTACCAAGGTGGCTGTCAGGGAAGTGGGGCATGTAGGGATGAAAGGGAGTGGGAGAAATCTGGTGTCAGATTATCTTCCCAAAATAAAAAATAAAGCAGTGGCTCTTTTCTTTAGATAGTTGTGCTCCAACCCCAACTCCTGGTCATGTTTACATCTCTGCTGTTGGAGAACCAGGATCCTGGTGTTGAGAACCAGTTCAGGGTATTTGGGATGCTGGATTCACGTTTTCAAAGAACTAGAGACCTTCACATGGTGTGGAAGGCATCTCACAGCACCTTTCTGGGAGCAGCCAAAGATGTTTTACAGACCAGGAATGGCTTTCACGCACCTGTGGTGCAGTCCAGTCCTTGCTCTCTGGAGCAGTCCAGGGATCCATCACCCTCTTCAGAAGGTGGGAAGGACACACTGACAGCCGCATTCTTGTGCCAGCCCCATGCCTCATGTTATGCATATCCCCCCTCTCCCTGCTGCATCTGGTGTTGATACTCCTCCTTGCTGGATTCACAGCTTTCATTTGGAAATTCCCCTTCAGTATGTTGGCAGAGTAGGGCAGGTACTTCCTGGGCTTGGGAAGAGAGGCTGTGACACATGTGTGGGGTGTGTATGGGATCCCCAAATCACTCGTCCAGATTTTTATTGCAAACAGTTTTGTTGCCTGTCAGTCATGTTACACCTGGCACCTCTCCTTGCTGTACACAGATTTATTTTCCCAGCTCATTAAAAGGGCCCTTCACAGGGCAGGATTGCCAGCAAAGCACTGGCAGCAGCCTTGAGAGTGTAGGTGGGGATAAGCTGCAACCTGGACCTTTCCTGAGTTAGACTCTGTCCCTCCTGCAGGGAAGCCTCAGCCCTAATCAGGGCTCTGACACTGAAACCCCTCTGTTCCTGTATCAACATTTTAACAGGGGTCTAATTAACTAATTTATCCTATTAATAGATTAGATACATTTGTCTAAGTTTTTTCTAATAGCACCTGTTTCTACAACCTCTCATGGCAGCCCGTGCTCAGATATTCATTAGTGGTTGTACAAAGAAGTGATTTCATCTGCTGCTAATTGGTCTCCTGACAGGATCATGCCTTGCCCTGCTTCTAGCACAGTAGGGCTGGGGGAACAACAGCTCTTGGTGTTCCCATCACCCCCGAGAGTCTGTCAGCCCTGCTGGCTCCTGCCTCCTCCTGTACCTGCTCACACAGCAGCAGCTGCATCCCTTCTCCATTTCCATCACTGCCCTCCCGGCCCTCTCTGGTTCAATGATGTCCTAAGGAGAACATTTCATGTGTTCTGGTCACTTTCTGTCCTGTTCTCTGTGCTGTCAGAGCTGCCCCAGGCTGGGGTGTGTGTTTTGGAGCTGGGCTGGGACATCTCCAAGCTCTAACCCTTTCTGTGCCAGCCCCAATGCCAACACACTGCCTGTCCCAATGTGCCACCAGGCTGCTCCCAGGCAGTACAGCCACTGGCTCCTGCAAGTGTTGAATGGAACCAGTGTCCCCAGTGACCCCCAGCATCTTCTAAACTGGTTCTGGACCCCACAATAATCTGTGTTTCTCCTCTGTCCTGCTAAATGGAGGCTGCAGGGGGGACAGGGGTTCTGGGTGGCTACTCCTCCCCAGGTCCAGCAGGATGGAGAGGTGCAACCCCAGCACTCACCCCCATGATCCCCTCCAGTTCCATCTCCAGTGCCCTGGGCCAGAGCAGGACATGCAATGAGCCCATCAGTGCTCCACAGCAGAGCCAGGAGCACCCCTGGCCAGTGGGCACCCTCAGGGTGCAGCCCTGAGCTGAGGTGCCCCCAGCATGGGGCAGGTCTGGCAGAGGGCACAGCACGTGCAGACAGCACCATGGAGCACAGCCCCAAATTCTTGGCAGGGCTGGCTTCCACCTCCTCCATGACCACAGCAGAGCTGGAGTGAAATTTCCACACATGGTCCTTGTCGGCCTTGGGAGCGTCTCTGCCGCCCGTCACGTAACTGCCTGCCTGCAGGAATGTGCTGCTGTTTCTTTCAGGGGATTACTGGGTCTTTCCTGTCCTGTTTTTCCTTGGAAAAGCCCTTTCTGTGTGCAGGGCCAGGCAGGCTCCCTGGGCTGTGTAAAGCCCTGCACCCCACGGCACAGGCAGGGCCATTCCCTGCGGCCTGGGTGTCGGTGAGGGCAGAGGGGACGAGCACCTTGGCCCTGCAGAGGGGCTCCAGGGCTGCTGCTGCTGGCAAAGCCACCTGCCCTTGCTGTGTGACCTGCCCAGGAGGGCAGCTCGCCCTGGCTGGCCACGGAGCAGCACCTGGATCCAGATGTGGGGCAGGGAAGCACAGGGAAGCTGTCACCCATCCCCTCTTTGAGCCCAAGAGGTGGCCCCTGGCTCCCACAGAGCTGTGCAGGTGTGTGCCCACCACAGCTCCCCTCCTTCAGTGCCTAAAGCTGCTTGACTTGGTGGTTGAGCTGGACACTGCTCGTCATGGGATGTTCCCACCCCTCATGTATATTGAAATATAGCTGGGAATGTACTCCTGGCATGCTGCAGAAGGATGGCCTGGAAATCCAGAGCTTGGCTATCATACAGAGGCTTTAAGCCTAATGTTTAAGCTCATTTTCTAGAGAATTTCTCTTCTAATGCAAACAGCAAACCATGAGCCGCCTTCTTATCTGGAAGTAAGAGATGTTTCCATGGTCCCCCTGATCTGACTGTGGATCTGGAGCTCCACTGGCTCAGCTCTGTGGCATTGCTGTGTCCACTGGGCTCAGCATCCACGGGGAGGAGCAGGAGGGACCAGCAATTCAAAGTTTTGGAGCAAATCAAAGCAAGCACAGGGAGCAGGGCCTGCCTGGGACACTGTGGCTGCTGCTGCAGACCAGAAGGTCTGAGAGACACAAACATTTTCTGAAACAGCGTTTCCTCTTATTGATCTCCTCAAGTCACCAGGCATGACTCTTCCCAGAAGCAAATCATTCATCTAAGCTATCACTGCAGAAAATCCCCTGGAGGGTGAGCTGCTATCTCTCCATTTATCCAGGCTGCTGCCTACCAGCACACTTGTGAGTGGATCTGCTTGCTGAGACCAGCACAGAGCTCCTGCCTCTGAAAATCCCCCGCATGCGGCTGTGGTCAGACAGACTGCAGGACAGCACAGCCCTGAAGACTCTCACTGAAGAGGTTAAAGAGTTACCTTGAGCTGGGATCTGTATTTTGTTAAATTATTTGAAAGAACAGCATCTCTGCTGTTTCCTTCTCCAACATGCAGAAGAAAAATGACTGTATTATGGTTGTGTCTAGCGTAGTGCTTGGCAGCAGGCCAGCAGGATTTACAATGGCTGGGTGAAAAGTCTGCAGGGAAGGCAGTTCCTTTTGCTGTGGACAGTACTTACAGGGTCTGCAAGAACCAATCTCACAGCACAGCAGGGGCCAGGAGGAGACCTGCCAGCAGAGAGCTGCTGGAGAAGCCATTTGTTGTGTCCATGAAACATGAGGTCAGCAGGACCCACCGCCTCCTGCCAGGGCTGATAAGAGGGGGAGGGCAACAGAGTAAGACAGGCTTTGTCTATTCTGGATGAAAGATCAATTTTATTGCAGCTCTTTAGCATAAGATTTTTCATGCTGGAATTTTCTGGCTGGAAAAACACGTCTGATTCAGAACCATTTTCGGAAAGAAACACCTGGCCTCACTCCCTGGAGGGGAGGAAGCAGCTGAATATTAATTTCTAATACTCTGTATTGAACTCTCAGGCATTCCTGAATGAGATTTTACTCTAGAGGCAAGCCCAGCTGCCAGGACAGGCAGGTCTCTGCTCTGCTATGGATGGTTCCCATCTCAGCAGGTCCTGAGTACATTCCTGCTCTGCTGGAATGCTGTGTCCTCTCCTCACCAGAGAGAGACGCTCAGGCAGTGAAGGGTCTCAGTTTGGCAGGCACTGACCCTTCACCACAGCAGCTCCTTTTGTGATTGCAGCAGTAGTGGGTGGGACAGGGTGATATTAATGTCTTCAGTACATTTACTTCGGCATATAACCTGTCATTCTTACTCAGAAATAATGAACTAAAACTTGCCATGTAGCTGTGGATAAAATAAAACCATAAAAATGCTTTGTCTTTCACTTAATTAGCACTAAATAATGCATTTTATTTCTGTCAATCAAAGGCTACTGAATTTTTGTTTTGTTTTTCTTTGCTATTCTAGTGATGCCTGTAGATGTGCAACACTACTTTTTTTTTCACAAACCTTTGAGTCCAAGTTAGCCAAAAGCAACCATTTTCAGAAATAATTTGTCTTTGCATGAATTGCTTGGTAATTTGAGAAGGAAATTATGGTATGGCTTTATACATTGTCAAGGAGATCAGTCAAATATTTCAATTTAAAATAATTTGAAAATTCCAAAAACACAGAGAGTTTGCAGAGGAAACAAGGCATAGTCTGGAGGTGGAAGAGATCCACTGTCTGGTTTATTGGTTTGCTCTGATCAGGTTGGACAATGGCTGGGGCTGGAGGAGAGCAGTGTGCTCAGGTGGGCTTCAGACTGTAAGGGACAGCTGAATTGCTTTTTTAAGGATGGGCCTGGTTTTTGGATCAGGTTTGGGTATTCATAACCTCAGCTGGTAACTGCAGGCAGAGACCTCAGGCACAGATATCATGGGCATTCCCAAACATTCCTGGGTCTCATTGTCCTTACAGCAATAGGACACTCACCCTCAATGCTGCTGCCCTGTACCCTGAGCAGCAGCACTGCACCTCTGCACAAGGACAGGCTCCCACCCCAAGCTGAGCACATCATCTCTTAGACCAGGATCAGATCTGGCTGCCTACCCTCCATCTGAACCGGCCAAACCAGCACTAAGGTCCATCCAAATTCTGGCCAAAGTCTTCCCCTCTGGTGAGGTAAAGCCTTCAGCTGGACACCTGGGGGACTGGGACACACCTGTCCCACATCCCAGCCAGCAGGTTTCACATCTTGGAGGATCATTCCAGCTGAGGGGTGTCCCTTCAGGAGGCAGTGTGGGCTCGTGTTCCCAGCACGGGCTGTAGCAGATCCGTACCTGACAGTGGCAGCACATCCACAGGTTTCCTGTGATGAGAGGCTGAGCAGGCTGTGATGACTGATCAGGGACAGCCACATCCTCAGAAAGGTTTATAGCAGTAGCCAGCTGTCTTATAAACTGTTTTTCTGGTTAGCAAGGAGATATATTTTAAAAACTGAAAGAGAATTATTCTGGGAAACTGCTGTGGAAAATGTGTAGTAAAGGTGAATCCCTATGGACTGAGTTACACTGGGGATACAAAGCTGCTGCTCCCCCTTGTAGGCCAATGTCAGAGGAGCTGTCCTAAATGCACAAGCCAGACCGTTGCAGCCAGCTCTGCTGTCCCCATGCAACCTGAACAACTCAGAATCGGTGTCCAGTCTTGGGAAATGAGCTAAAGTCATCTCTTTGTGTTGCATCATCTTGGGTTCTGGTGACATCCTGACTGGTGTGTGTGAGCCCCACACGGATGGCACCAGCTGGGCTCCTCTGACACCAGCTGTCAGGACAACCTGCCACTGAACTTGTTACTGACAGCCTCAAAGCCAAGCGAGCCTCCCCGTGCTCCAGCAGCTGGAGAGCACAGCTGTGTCCCCAGCAGCACAGCCCATGGGCTCTAGGGCCAGGCTGGGGAGCTCTGCTGGTCCGTGGAGTCAGGGACACAGGCTGTGGCTCTGTGAAGGGAGGCAGCTGTCCCTTGGCCAGCAGAACCAGGCCATTCTGTGTGTGACCTGCTGTACTACCTGGCATGGCAGTGACAGGAGCCAGGGACTGACTGGAGCTGTGTCAGCAGACAGTCAGGCTGGATTTTGGGAAAGGTTCTTCTCCCAGAGGGTGCTGGCACTGCCCAGGTTCCCCAGGGAATGGGTATGGCCCCGAGGCTGCCAGAGCTCCAGGAGCTCCCAGGGATGGACAGGGTGGATTGTGGGGTGTCTGTGCAGGGGTTGAATTGGGTGATCCTGAGGGTCCCTTCCAGCTCATCAGGCTGTGATTGTATGCAGGCAGGACAGGATGGTGATATCTCCTTGCACACAGGGTCATTGGTGCTCCCCATGCCTGAGTGCAGGAGGAGGGAATGGTCCAAGTCAGCTCTGCTGGGCTTAGCAGAGGGAGAAGGGAGCAGGCATGGGGGCTCAGCTGTGTTGGTGAGTGTCTGCCTGAGCATGCAGCTGCCTAAATCCCAGAGATTACTCACACCAACCTCAGCACAAGAGTTACTGCTGAAGGAAAAACTTCAATGTCAAGAGCATGAGTAATAACCAAGCTGGCACTTAACGGTTCAAACAGAAGATAAGAGCTAAGGCTGGATTCTCAGAGGGCCCGTTTTATCTCTTTTATATATGTCACAACTGAAGAAATGAAGAATATAAAAGTTATTTATTAGTGTTGCGCTCCTGCAGTACTTTTATCATGTTGAGTGTGCATTGACCCCACGGTACCACAGAACTGGAGAAGGGATTAACAGATTAAGGGAATCTTCTATCTCAGTAGGACCAGATTTGGGGGTGATCTTCACCCTCTGACCCCTTCACAGCTCTTCCCTGCTCGCTGGGGAAGCTGCTGTGCTACTCCTGCCCAGCTCCGAGCCTTCCCCTCAGGGTGAAGAGCATATTTTGATCCTCTGGGCTGGAGGCTGGAGGTGATCTGGTGCAGACACTTGCAGTGGCCCAGGGACCAGCTCTGCTTGTTGGAGGAGCCCATCACCAGGCTGCTCTTTCCCTGCTCATACAACACCAACCAGAGTGCTCAGAGGTCCTGCTGAGTGGACATGGTGCAAGAACCAGCTGGAGCAGCCTGGTGCTAACAGCAGAGGGACAGCAAGGTGAGACAACTGGAAGGGCTGGAAAAAAGAAATTCAGACAGGAAAAAGTAAGATCTCTGTGAAATTACCTAAGGTAGGAAAGAAAACAGGAGAAAGGAGGAGGGAAGCAACAAACTTCAGTAAGTACAAAATATATCTTAATTTTTCTTGATTGCGGGATACAGATCTTGGCAATGCTGTGTGTGCTGTCCTTGGCTGAAAAATTACCCTCCTGTCCTAGCTGTGAATGAGGTGGTTCCAAAGTGGCAATTCCAGCTGCTGGGAATTATTGAGCTGAGCAGAGTGGCTGGGGAGAGCAGACTCTGGTGCAGGGCTCAGCAGTGCCTGGGGCTGTGGGGCAGGGAGAGCCGTGGCTCTCTGAGTTGTATTCAACTGAGCTTTCCTGGCAGCAGGAAAAGCTGAGTTGTACTCCAACAAGTTTAGATTGGTGCAGAAACACAAAGCCTGGAGGGTTTTGAAACATGGCATGTCGGGCTGAGCTAAACAGCAGTGAAAGGTGCAGCACTCCCAGTCTACACAGACCATCAGGGTGTTTATGTGCTGCAGGCAGAGGGATTGCTCCGGGGCTTCAGGCACAGGAAAGGTCAATCATTAATTATTGAACAGATGGGACAGTTTTGCCTACATCTTCCTATAATTTGACTGTGGCCAGGTGGTGACTGTCTTGAATCTGTCTGTGATCTGCAGTTAGTGTCTGTCACTGAATAATTCTTGACCCTTGAAACATTTGCATGCTGTAAATGTATGAGAAATCCAACTGTGTGCCCTCTGACAGAGCTCCAGGTAGGTCCTTGCACTCTGTCTGGTCTCACAGGCTGGGAGGGAAGAGGAGGATTTCAGGTCTCAGACAGGATGTGTGGGATATACCCTCACTGAGTGAATTTTAAATATTATAGTTCAGTCCACCAGCTGCAGTGTGGATGTTTAAGCTCAGAGATCACCTTTCTTAATTATTGCTGTTAGTGGTGTCCCTGTTCTGGCTCATTTAAGGAAACCAAGTGAGAAATGGGTAGGAGTAGGGAACTGGGGTAGATGTGGTTCTGCTTGAACATCTCAGTGGGCATCAGGGAGTGCTTAGAAGAACCTTCATGTGCCAAGAACAATCTGAGTACTGTGGTGTTCCTGGTCAAAATCACATGTGTTTGTTATTCTGACTATCAGGACAAACTCCAGCTGGAAGATGGAAGAGCTTTCCAGGAAAGAAAGAGCATCACAGGATGGGCAAAGGGCTGGCAAATACAGTTCTGGGTGCAGGCCTCTCTGGGCTGATCTGGGCAGACCAAGTGTGCTCTCAATGGCACTTTAGAGAACTGTGTTTTGACAGCTTTAATTCCTCTGATCTCATCTTACACAAAATGTCCTGGATTTTGGCATCTGCATCACCCTTTTCAAAATGACTGGTACCTCTGAAGTAAACCAAATGTCAGTCTAGGGCAATTATTGCTTAAATTTAACATTCAGAATTGAAGTGTGGCCTGTTGTTAATGACAAGCAAGTGAGAAATAATCTTTGTGGTTCAAGTCACTCCACACTTCTCATCTCAAGGGCCTCTTTCCATTTGTCAATAACTTTGATGAATGCCCAGGATCAGGAGTCCTCATGCCATGTATCTGTCTTGTCCTGGATTTATTTATAACATCACACTGAAATCAGTGAAGTTGCATCAGAGAAGGAGATTAGAGAAAACCAGTAGATTTTTCCCGTTTTTTCCAAAATTCTTTCGACTTTCATTTTGAGAAGCTCCAGCACATGCAGGCTGTGGAGCAGCACATGACATTTGGCAGAGGTGGTGGTGTGTATGTCAAGATGTGCCTCCTGCTATCCTGGAGAAAAGATGCCCAAATTTGGGAACATTAAAAGTGTTTGAAAACCCTGGTTCACACAGACTCAATGGGAACTAGCTGGAGTTTAGCACCTAAAACCTTGCTGGCATTTGTCTGCACAGGCCATGCTGTAGCTCTGCTCTGTGGGTTGTTCTTTGTGAGCCCTGCTGGGGACAGGCTTGGGGGAGGACCAGAATATGGATGTGGAAGTCCTGGAAAACAACCCAGAGCAGAGGAAGAACACATAAAAGGATCCTGGGGTGGGAATGGACTCAGGAACCCAGGCAGACATAACAGTAAAACAATATGGGGAAGCATTGGTCTGAGAACAAGTGATGCTGGTGGAGAGGTAGAAAGGGAAAAAGGTGACATGAGGCCACTTGGGACCTCAGAGCTGGAGGAGCTGGAGGAGAGTGAAAAACTGCCCAGAAAAAGAGCAATAGGTCAGTAACTAACATAATGTTGGGGGTCACTGTGGATGGGCAGTCTAGGGGATGATGTCCAGTGTCTCTGGTCATGCCTGATGCTCTGGCTCTGTGCTGAAGGCACACAAGGCACCACTGCTTAGTTTTCTGTCATGGAACAAATCTTCTGCTGGGCCCCTTGGACGTAGCCAGTGCTTTGGCTACTGCTTGGCTAACTGCAGACTTGTTCCCAAAATTAGAGAGGAGTTAGCAGATTTAAGAGCAGCTGGCTCTCTCTATTCACTGACATAATCTTCTCTGTACCCCATGAGATGTAAGAGGCTCCAAAAGCTGAAAATTCACAATAAAACTGACAGCTTCACAGCAGTGACAAGGACCCTGGAATATCAGAGGAAGAAAAAGGCCAAAAGACCCTAGATAAGTACTGGAGCTCACTTTTTGTGGGCCATCACCCACAATCTCCTTTGCACCTCTGTGTCCCAGCACACACACAAGGAAGTTGTACTTGAGCCTCCCTCCCTCCCTGTCCACCAAGACCCCCAGCATCCCCCAGAACAGCCCAGGCAGCAGCCAAGGAGGCTTCCAAGTTGGCTTTGCCCCCCTGCCATGGCAGCTTCAGTGTGTCAAGCCTGAGAGGACAGTGTGTGTCCTGGAGTGCTGTGAAGCAGGGGCTGCATCCATGGCAGATGGAGAGGGGAGGCACTCCTGTCTGTGCAGGCTCCCATCAGAGAGGCTGTGCCTCACTGGCTTTTTCTATCTTTGAGAAACAAAACCCCCACTTGTCCATGTTTTCATTCCTCAAAAGCCACCAGTCCTTTAGCAGCTGCATAAGCAGTGTCACTGCCACCATGGGGATCTGGAGGAAGGCTCTGTGCAGTGGCTTTATGAAGTCACAGGGCTGTTTCCTCTGAGCCACTGCCTCCCCTGTGCACGAGCCAGGAACCCTGCCAGGATGATGCTCTTCAAACACAAGCAGGCAGCAACTGCCCCATGCCTGCAGTTCTGGAACACCTCTCTGCAGGCTCAGAGGGAGTGAAAAAACCCAGCAGCCTCCTGACTACTGCGTGGTGTTATCATTTCTAGGAAAGCCAGCTCCAACCCTGTGCTGAGCAGCAGATTGCATTGGGAACAACCCTGGCCATGCTGTGCTGCAGTTCTGCACACCCTGCAGGCTCTGCAAGAGCTCAGCCTGGGGACAGCTCCTGGCACAGCTGCTGGGACTCAGAAGAAACTCTGTGTGCTGCAGAGGGACCTGCTGCAGGCACAGGGGTCCCTGCAGGGCTCAGGCAGGGCTGTGGGACACTGGCACCACTCAGCACAGAGCAGAGGAAGAAGGGAAGCATTAGGTCTGGAAAGCAGGAACACACTGACAGAACTGACAGAAGCAGAAGACACAGTCTTAAGCTGTGCCAAGGGAAATATAGGTTGGATATTAGGAAAAAGGTTTTTACAGAAAGAGTGATCAAGTACTGGAATTGTCTGCCTGGGGAAGTGGTGGAGTCACCATCCCTGGATGTGTTTAAAAAAAGACTGGATGTGGCACTCAGTGCCTGGGTTAGTGAGGTGTTAGGGCATGTGTTGGACTTGATGATCTTGGAGATCTCTTCCAACCTGATGATTCTGTGAATCTGTGATTCTATGATTCTGTGTTTCTGTGATTCTGTGACTCACTGAATGCACTGGAGACTGGAGGAGTCTGTTCCAGTTGGTCTCACTCATACCCTGAGCAGAGTGGGACTCTGTCACAGCATTGTGTGAATAGGTGAGACAAGGAACAGGAGAGGAGAGTGTGTCCCCTTCCCTTCCCTTCCCTTCCCTTCCCTTCCCTTCCC
>VXBI01007985.1:72699-269196 GCA_013397375.1 Toxostoma redivivum | reverse complement strand
CAGCGTCGTCCCTTCCCTTCCCTTCCCGTCCCTTCCCTTCCCTTCCCTTCCCTTCCCTTCCCTTCCCTTCCCCTGGGATGAGCTTCCTGCAGAGATCTGTCATCAGAAGCTGCAGCCTGTCTGCCCACACAGCAGGAAAGGGCTGAGATGTCAGCCAGAACACGATAAATGATCTCCAGGCCCTCCCCTGGGTCTGTCAGAGCTCGAGCTCTACATACCCCTCTGGCAGGAGAGGTGGGACAGGCAGGAGTCCCCCCAAACAACAGCCAGGTCAGACACAGCAGAGGGACATGGAGGGCTGGGGTATGGCTGCATGAGGGTGGCTGTCCCCTCAGGTAAGGATGGGAAGAATAAGGGATCTTGCTGGGAAGAGAAGATGCCCTCCCTTGGCATCTCTAGAGCTCCCTGGCACAGACAGGGCTCTCTCGTGCCATCAGCTGCCCACAAGATCAGCTCTGATGGCACTGGCAGGGGGGAGAAGGACCTGCTTTGTCCCCACAGCTTCTCTCTGGGGCAGTCTCAGTGATGCTGACAGCAAAGGGCAGCACAGGTTTCACTTTGCTCAGACCAGCAAATAGCAGCATATTCCAACTCCTACCAGAGCAGCTTCAGCACAAAGGTTTTCACATGCTTGGCAATTTTCAGCTTGCAGCTCACCCAGATGTGGGTGGCATTTAAGTGACCTGCAAGAGGCCCTTTGTTCCCCAGACTCACAGATAAATACCAGTTTCCTCTTCCAGCTTCTAGAGGTGAACAGGTGACAGGTGTCAGCTGTTCTCTTCTTGTGTTTAGAAGTAGCTGAGCTGATTTTGCTGAGATATTAGCAATTCTAGGGAAACTTAACCCTGACATTTGATTCCTGGCTAAGCTGATAGCTTGCTAAAAAAAATAACACTAATAAAAAAATCTTATTTGCTTCTGAACACCGAAACCGCACTATTAGCAGATGTTTGTTTTCTGCTTCTGTTTTTTATTTTCACAAAAATATTTGCAGAAAATCTTGTTAGGATATTTTCTTAGCATTTCAGCCAGTGCTATCATTGCTCCAGTGCTCCCTTCCCAGGGAGGGCTCTCACGGGAGGCACAGGGCAGCACTAATGAGGGGCTCGCTGTGCTCCACTGCCCACAGCAGTCACGCTGAATCTTCCCTTATATGTCAGTCTTCCCAGTGTCTCAACCTTTCCCACCACTTCCATGATCTTCAGTCTTCGCCTCAAGGCCACCACACCCAGCTTGGATAGTCCTGTGTGATGCCTGGAGTGATGGAAATGCTGGAGTTCAGCACCAAAATATTGCACAATGTCTCTGTTTCCCACCCTCCTGATGCTCATCTAATCTGTGTGCTGGGTGTGTTCCAGCTCCAGCTTCAGGGCCCATCTTAGGTGGGTGTCTTCAGGTCCAAGCAAGGAACAGATGCTCTGATTCCTGTTGTCCCCAAGGGATGGGAGAGCTCCCTGCACATCAGGAGGTCACAGCCTTCCTGGGGTGAGAGCCACACAGCCACAGAGTAGGAGAGGCTGAGAACACCTTGCCTTCCTAAATCCTCACCAGCTGCAGGACCCAAGAGCATTTCGCTGTGAGTGAGCCAGCAGGGAACACTCCCACCCCAAAGCTTTGGACAGCAGGTGGTGCTGGGAGAAGGCAGGAGGGTCAGGAGTTGTGAGGAACCTCCTGAGAGTAGTTTCACATCTACCTCGGATGGAGAGAAGCTCCCAGGAAAAGGGAGCACCATCTTCCCCACTCCTGCTGGCCTTGTTTGGGTGGTGCTATCCAACAGAAAGGGCACAGGACTGAACTGCTCCTGGTAAATACAGTGCAAGGCACAGTGTGTGTGTGCAGCTGCCCCAGGGCAGGCCGGCTCTGCAAAGCCTCAGGACAGGATGTGAGGGTGGGATGTGATCACACTGCCCAGGCTGTTTGATGGTTACAGGGAAAAGAGGTGGTGATGTGGATATAGAGGGGGAAAACAAACCTGGCAGAGCTGCAGGCTCAGATTCTGGGAACCTTTTACAACTTCCAGCCCTGTGCAGTCCAGTGAGGGTGAGCAGAGCCACAAGAGCAGCACCCAGGCCTTGAGGTAGTGTGGGACCACCATGAGGAGAGGTGGATGAGGGGATCCTGCCCCTCACCACGGTCCCTGCACTTGGCCAGGGCTTTTTCCTGCTTCAGGTCAGCTGCAAGGTTGCTCAGCTGCAGTTTCCTCCTAGTTAAAACAAGATGCTGACCAGGTCAACAAAAGCAAGTGCTGCTCAGTACAGAAGGAAAAGCAACAACAGAGGGAATGGTGGGGCTGAAGAATTCGGTGTTTTCTCTGCTTCAACTGCTCCTAGAGTGATTAACTTTAATGAAGTGATTAATGCAATTAACTAACTACAAAGGGGGAGAGATGTGGATTGAATAAAAGAAGAATCAGTTTGAGAGTGCTTACATAAATGAAATCCACTTATTTTCACCTCAGCTGGGTCTGCTGAGATTCTGCTGAATTTGTCTAGATCATTGAAGGAACTGGTGCCATCTCACAGCTCCTGGCAGCTCTCCTGAGAACAAGGGCAGGGACAAAATTTCATCTGTCCTCAGGCACGGAGATGAAAGGATCCAGATATAAGGAATAATCCACATCATGGCAATAACACTGTGAGATACTGGAACAGGCAACCAAATGTGCTATTTGCAGGGACCCAGAGTAGGCCACAATGAGGTGGAGCAGCTAGCTGATGTGGATTTGTCAAGAAAAATTATTTTTGAAGTGACTCCTTTGTGCTAACGTGGGTATTAGAGGCAAGGAAAAGCAAAAGCTCTCAAATAACTGGATGTGCAGAAATGTTGACACCCTCATGGGCATGCTGACAGGAGAAGGTCTGGGTGGAATTGCTAAAGGCTGGTACAAAGGGAGGGAGCAAGAATGTGGAGTGGTCATTCCTATTCCATGTCTGTCTGGATGATGCTGGGGAAGGAGGAGACAGCCAAGCTGTGTCTGGGTACCCCAGAGACTTCTATGGACTAGCAGGGGGTGTCCAGTGCTGCAGGGGCTGACCACAGGCTGGGACAAGAGGGCATTCCAGCAGGACAGGGTCAGTGTCCAGGCTGGAGAAGTGTGAGACAAGCAGGATGCAGCCCTGTGCTGGTGGTGGCTCCCCCTGGGACAGGTAGGACACACCTGTCCTTGCCTCAGGGAGCCCCAGGATGGGGATTCCTGCAGTGTGCCAAGCCCTGCCGGGACAGGGGTGCTTTCCCCAGCCAGCTGCTGCCTCCTGCAGACAGGCCAAGGGGAGGAGAGCTCTGGGCCCTGTCCCTGCACGGCTCCCAGACCTCTGCCCACGGACAGCTGAGCCTCCAGGGCGCACACTGCTCTGCTAACAGTCATACATTTTCCTTCAGAATCATTTTCCAGTGGAAAAGTACCCTTATTTTAGCAGCTCAGTAGATTTCTGGTTGGGCAATCCAAAATGCCCTCTGTCTGGCACCTTCACCTCTGCCTGCAGGAGGAAAGCCTGGCTGACAAGAGCCTTTCAGGGAAGAACCAGCAGGCACCGAGCACCTCAGCCACCCAAGTTCCACTCAGGAACACTCGTCGGAGGACAAGTAAGGAACTGAAGACTTGGGGGCTTTGGAGGCCTCAGGAGCAGTTCCTCCAGTTCTGAAGGAAACTGAAGTGGCAGGGTGTTTGGCTGAGGGCAGGGATTAAGCTCCCAGTGACCTCCTCATTTTTCCTCCTCCCTCCTGCCCTTAGGAACAGAGGATTCCCCAAGGGAGTTCACAGAAGGAGCCAGTCTCAACTGACTTCCTATGTAGTGTCTCATCACCAGAGGTGTTCCAGACTCCTCTGTACAAAGCTGTGATCTGATCTCATGTTGTCATTAGTTCTCCTTTGGTCAGGAGTTTGGTCTGCAGGTGTCCCCTCCACCAACTCACCTGTGAGTGCACAAGAGACAGGGGAAACCCTCACTGGGATAGTCCCTTCCTGTGGGATCCTCCCAGGCAGGAATTCTCCTGCTGCCTGCAAGGACTGCCCTGTGCTGTGTCTGCACCTGCACCCTCTGCCCCTCTCTCACAGCAGTGTTTGCACCTCCTGCAGCCAATGTGGGCACAGGGGTGTCAGCACTGACAGTCAGAGGCCAAGATCACCAGCAGTGAAGGTGTTTTCGTGTTTTCCTCTCTGCCCTGGCCCACGCTGTGGTGGGAAGGTCCGATTTTCACAGCCTCTCATTCAAATGGGGGGACTTGGGACAGGCAATTCCCTCCTGCATCTCACAGAGTCATACACTGAGACAATATCCTGAGCTGGGAGAGGCACATAGGGATCATCCACTCCAGCTCCTTGGCCATGCACAGGACACCCCAACAACCCCAACCTGTCCCTGAGAGCTCTGTCCAGTCACACTTTCAGCTCTGACAGGTTTTGTGCTGTGAGCACTGCACTGGGGAGCCTGTTCACTGCCCCACAGCCCTGTGGGGGAAGAACCTTTGTCCTCTAAGCTGAACCCACCTTTTGAAAATGAGTAGGAGGAAGATGCCAAGCTGATTTGTAAGCATTTGATTGGAGGTTGGCTGGGAGAAAAAGATGCATCTGAGAAACAAATGCAGTTCTTGCCTATGTCAGGGATGATCTTATCTGGGAAAGACAGGAACAGTGGTGCTGTTGTAGCAGGTCCTAAAGAGGCCTCACCTGGAAAGCCAATGTAATTAATATCATTCACTTCACTAAAGGCTGAGTTCAGAAGGAATTGGATGAAGAAAGTGGCACATGGGATGAGCAGTTTGGGCTATGCCTGTGTACATGTGTAGTGTAGTGTGGAAGGAACAGCAACTCTTGCTTGGTGGGGAGCAGTGCTTGCTTGGTTCAGAGCCTCGTGTGGGGAGAGAAGCTGGGAGAGGCAGGAGCTGGGAGTGGGCACCTCTTCATCCCTCCTGTGAGGTGATTGCCATGTGTCTTTACTCTTTGCCTGCCAGCAAGGACCTAACAAAACTCCTGGCAGAGCCCCAGGCTCTGCAGTGCCAGCTGAGGAGGTGGCACCACGCTATGGACACACAGCTGCTCCAGCGAGGGCTTCAGGGCACCAAAGGGTTCCTGACCTGGGGACACACAAACAGGGGACACCACAGGTGGGCAGAGAGGAGACCCTTGTCAGCTCACAGAGTGGCACAGCCCACCTCTGTGTTTCAGCAGGATTTGGGGAGTCTGAGCCTTTTTGTGCATGCCCAGGCATCCCGATGTCCCCTCTCTGCCACGGGCTGTGAGTGGGGAGGCAGAGCCTTTTGCTGCTGGTCCACAGGATGCTGTAAATCTTGGGGAGCTGCTGCTGTGAAGCCCTTCACAGCACCCAGCCTGCTGTCTATTGAGAAAAGCCAATACCCTTCTGTCTGTCAGATGGCACTTAACCGCCGCTGTTATTCTAGATGAGTGAACACTTGTGTTATATTTTCCAATAGCAAAAACTGGGGTCAGCAGGGTGTCTGCTGTTTTAGCCAAATCCAGATGGGGTTTTCCTATAAACAAGTGCACACAGAATATTTATACAGGCGATGGCACCTGACGCCTTAACACTTAGGCCATCCTATTGAGTAGCCACTCATACTATAAGTCACTTCAGTGCATTAAGTAAATATTTTAATATAGCCATGTCACTGTTTATTATATAATGGCGGGGGCCCAAATCTTGCCTAATGCTTGGTTAAAAAGTCAGTTTACACCATCCTTTACAGTGAATCAAAGAATGCATAAACGGGGCTCTTTTGTTACTCAGAGCTCTGTTTACTTTACTTTTCTGTAAACCTTTCGAAACACTTGCTTATAAGAGCTGATAGAACCCAGATTTTCCCCAGGGGCTGAGGTGTTCATGATGTCGGGAAGGTACGGCACAGAGTAATCAATGGAGTTTCCACTCAGCAGCCCCAAGCTCATCCCTCAATATCTGTCCCTGGTTCTGCTTGAAAACCAGCTTGGGGTGGCACAAAGGCTGCTCAGCAGCTCCTGCTCCAGCACAGGTAGCTGTGACACACCTGGGGCCAGGTGCAGGTGGCAGTCACACAGAGCAGCATCTTTGGAGGCAGAGGTTCAGCCTGCATCAGGAAAGGGTGTCTGGCTTCTTCTCCAGCTGAGGGGTTGTGTGAGGTGGTGATCACAGGGATGAATTCATCTCTTCTTTTTTGCCTTCTTCCTTCACTTGCCTTTTCAGTGTCCCAGTGCCTCTCCCAGTGTACACCATTCTCTGCTTTACTCTGCAGCATGTTGCTGAGTTCCTTGGGGTCAGGAGCCATGTGTGGATCTTACCTGAGATCAGGGATCACAGAAATCCATGACAACATGAACTAGAGGCTGGACACTTCAAAGGTCCATCACAGGCTCTGGCTCAGAAGGATTTGGGATGTTGCAGAGGATCATGTGGTCCTCTCAGCCCTGCTCACACTTCAGTTCTCTGCATCCAACCCTAGTTCCACTTCTGGCAGGGGAGAAACTCACCCTGAGCATAACATGAATGACTCTTGGGAGACACTAAATAATGCTAGAGAGTCCCCAGGACAGTGCCCACTAGTCCCAGCTTGCCCTCAGCACTTCTTTTACCTCTCCCAGGACCCTGGGCCTCAGAACAGCAGCCAAAACCTCTGCAGGCAGGAGCTGGGGTGAGGTTAGGACACGGGAAAAGCCCATTTGTTCCATGGGCTTTGCCCTCCCCTGACATGCAGATTAGCCCAGAGAAAGAAAGGCTGTACAGGAAGATGACAGGGATATTTGGGAAGGTTGTGCCTCCCTGTCCCTAACTCAGAGCTGTCCATGTGCTTGAAGAGGCTGTGGGTGCTCTGAGCTAGTGCAGAACTGGCACAGAGGGGTTTGGGATGGAGGATTTTCCTGTAGGTGTTTTCAGCTGGTTAAGGGGGTTCAGTGCACAGGGAGTGGGATGAGCCATGTGCACACCCCTGGAGCTGATGGCAGCTGCTTTGCAGGGCTTCCCCTGGCAGACAGACAGTGGGAAATGATCCAGACTGAGAGACAGTGCTGGGTACAGCTCACCTGGGAAAGGCAGGTAATTGCTGCCAGGGAGGAGAGAGGGCCCTGGAGGAGGAAATGGGTGATCTGACAGCAAATAACAACTGAGCACACCTTGTGTCCCCCTCTGAGCTTGTCCCTGGGAGCCCTTGGCTGCTTCATCTGCACCGAGTACACCACAGGCAGGGGAGGAAAGGCCTGCAGAGCACCAGGGAGGATGCAGGATATGCTGTCACCGGGTCAGAACAAAGGGGAAAATGGACCCTGAGGGAGGGGACAGGAGAGGGCCAGGCTGCAGGGTGCTTTAAGTGGGAAGGAAATCCCTCCTCAGGCCAGTAGTTTGTGTGGCTAGGCTGAGACTTCTCACTGGCTGCTCCATCCAGCATCTGCTTTTGCTTATTCTGCCAAAACAACAAGCCTGTGTGGAATTCTAGAGCATTGGTTCTGGGTCTGATATCAATCAGAACATCACCCCTCTGGGAATTTGTGAGGTAACCAATATCCACATCCTCCCCTCTGCCATGCTACCAAAGGTTACAGCACTTAGCACCTCGGCTCCCTGGAAGGTGAGATGGGAGGTTTGGGGGCAGACAAATCTGGAGCTTGAGGCTGCAGGTAGGTCCTTGAGCTTTTGGATGGGCAAAGTGATGGCAGGGAGGGGAAGGGTCTGAGCAACCCTGGAGCAGCACAGGACAGTGAGCTGCCCTCTCAGCTCAGTGTGGGCTTTACTCCCTCCCCAGGGCTCAGTCTGCCCTGTGCTGCTGCCCACGGCAGGGACACAACTTCCTAAGAAGCAGCTCAGCTTTGTGCCCCCATGCACTCCCATGCATGCGCATCCTGGCTGTGGAGGGCACAGAAACCCACAGTTCCCTCACAGACCAGTTCAGATTTTGTAGTTCAGCTAGCCTGGGGTGGTGAAGGACTGAGCTACCATCTTTGAAGACAAAATGCTGCAAGTGATGCTGCATTAGTGAGGGCCAAAGTTCAGGAAAGCACACCTTGCTGAGAGCCATCCAAGGGTGCTGCTCAGCACGGAGCAGCCTGGGCACAAACAGCAGCTGTGGGTACCCACCCTGATGCAAAGCTGTGCTTTCACTCAGTCTGGCAGCTGTGGGCAGCAAGGTGAGCATCACACCTGGAGCACCAGCACATGCACCTGCCATGGCCCAGGCAGCTCACTGAGGTCTGTGTGCACTGGCACAGGGCTCACCCTGTCCCTGCAGCCATGCTGGGGAGGGCAGCAGTGCCAGTCCTGGTGCCCTGCAGCCAGCCACCCTCAGCTTCCTTGTCAGCAGAAGCTTCAACACCCTGACTGACCCTCTTGTCCCACTGCCAGACAACCAGTCCCACCAGCAGCCTGTGGGACGGGTGAGGATGGGCTCTCACCCTGCTGCTCCCTCCCCTGCCATGTGTGGACCGCAGCAGGAGTAGTGGAGTGTGAATTCTGAATCCCCTGGGTCTCTGGCCCCTGTAGTATATTGTTCTCCATATCCCCCAGGGCAGCCTTGTTCCATTGGATAATTGGAAAGTATTTATCTGTGTCATATTAAGACCTATTTGGGATAATTGTGAAATTGGCAGCCCTGGCCCTCCTTTGTTTAGACCAGGGTATAATTTGGTTAATGTTATTGTTTTTTTTAACTTTGCCACAAGAAGGCGGAAATTTAGATTCCATTATTTAGCAAGTAGCTCTGAGGAATGTCCTTTGGCAGCAGGGACCTGCAGTGGGGCCACAGAGCTCCTTGCAGCCTTGGAGCATTTGGTGGGCACTTGAGTCCCAGCCAGGCCCCAAGAGCCCTTGCCACAAATCTCCATCCTTTCCTGCTCCATGTTCCTCCTCCCTGCCTGCTCTGCGCTGTGCCACACAGACTGGACAGGCTGTCACTGCAGCACATTGATTTGTGCCAGACAGGGACTGTGACAATGACTTCACTGGGGGCAAAGGCAGCTCAGCCTGTTGGGCAGCTGGTCCCAACCACAGGGACACGACTGGAGGAGAGCAGGGATGCTCAGGGACCCTTCTCACCATCAGTCTGTTCCGATCCCACTGTGCCCCAGAGTTTCCTTGAACCAGGCTGAGCATCTCCATGTTCAATACCTTGCAATTCTTCCCTAAATGTATTCTTTTGGAGCCATCCAAGTTTTTGGCATGTGCAGCATCCTGCAGCACAGAGCTCCACAGTGTAACTATGAAAGGGGTGAAAAAATCTCTGCTTGTGTCTTTTTTAAATCTCATGCTTAAGCACTTCCTTGGCTCTCCCTAGTTCCTGTAGTGTGCAGTCATTTCTCATTGGTGCTGTTTGGACCATTCCTGACTGGGCAGTCCCTCAGTGAGGTTTCCTGCCCCAGCCTTCTCCCCCCAAACTAAGGGTCTCAGCCCATTTAACCTCTCTTTTGGCCATCATTGTTGGTCTTCTCTGTGGACAGTTTTTCTCTATAAAGGTTACTTTGCATTTCCATTTTTATCACTCAGCCACTTGGTATCAGCATATCCTTCTGTAGCTTTCCATATGAGGCATTTTTGCCATGGAATCATAGAATCACAAAGTGGTTTGAGTTGGAAGGAGCCTTAAAGATCATCTCATTCCAGTCCCTTCCTCTACACCAAATTGCTCCAAGCCATGTTCAAACTGGCACTGAGTAATTGGACATTAGCAGGAAAATTTCTCTGTCTCTCTATCCCTATCACCATCTTGACCAGCACAAACCCCAGCACATTTTCCTGCCTTTTGCCTTCATTAAAGCAAACTTAACTTACACTCCCTATTTTTAAATACTCTTATTCAATAGCAGCCTTTTAGCAGCTTTTGGTGAGGACAGTTCTTAGAAATGTTCTGAAAACCCAAGACCTTTCACATCACCTTTATCCAGGTGTCTTAAAATAGTTCTGAGGCATGAGGCACCATGAAAGCTATTTGGACCACACACATTTAACTCTTCATTCTGGTTCCCTCAGCACATCAGAGCTCTGAGCCACTTGTTCTGGCATTCCTCTGCCTTGCTGAACCTGGCTGCACTACTGATGCCTTTGGTGCTGAGATCCCACTTGGCTGTGGTTAGGGAAGGTGAAATGTGTAAATGTGAAATATGTGAAGGTGAAATATGTTAATGTGAGTTGTAGCTTGGGGATGGGGTTCCATTGGTTGCCTCAGAGAAAGCCATGGCTGGTGAACTTCTGGGGAATTTGAGGAGATTGGGGAGATTTCCACCCTCACTCCTAAACACTGCATCATTCTTGCCAGGATATAGGCAAAACAGCAGTGGAGACACTTCACATCCTGTCCTGTGTGTCATTTCCAAGCCAGGCTCAGCTCCTCCAGCAGAGATATCCCACCAGGGATCTGGATACTGGGTATCTGTCCTTTTACAGCTGTGGGATAATAATTATTTTCTCTCTCTGACATCAATGTTACTCAGGAAGAAAGAGATCTGTAACTCCTGTGCAGCTTTACTCTGTGGCCTGGTCATTCCACACAGCCAGGGAAATGATTTCTTGGGTGTTGTGGCTCAGGGTCAGTGAAATAAGGGACCAGACATGAGATTTGCAACTGGACCTGGACTCCCAGTTAATGCCAAGCCTTGACTCTTGCAATAACCTCACCTGTACTTGCCTAAACAGGCCCTTTTTGGTCACATGCCTGGTGCTTTGAGTCTGGGTGATTTTGCAGATAAATTTAGACTGCAGGATATATTCAAATTTCCAGCCAGTAGGAGAGCAATGTTCTTGAACAGCCTTCCAAACCGGAAAGTAGGGGCAAGGAGCCTAGGCTGTTTGTAGATGGAACTTGATAAGTTAATGGAAGGGATTTCATGACATGACAGAAATGATCCGAGAGTGAAAAATTAAGTCATGGGATAATGGGCCTTGAATGCTTCATTTGTTTGTATCTCTGGAAGCATGCTTTAAAAAAGAGCGGTTCTTTAGTTCTTGATATTCTTTATTGCACTGTGGTTTATCATCCCAAGCTCTGAGTTGCCTAAAGGAACCACACATTTTCTTTCCTCCTGGTGCAGCCTTGGCTTTTGGGATGGAGAGAGGCACTTGCTTTCTTTCATAGCATTTGGCTGGAGATGGGATCTGGATGTGCTGCACTGCTGCTGCTGTGTCAGAGCACTCCTGAGTGCCTGTGGGAGGCCCCTTGCCCACATTAAGATGTTTCCTGGGCTTGGAGCCTTTTGCTCTTGGCTGGACTGTCAGGACCATGTGCCTTTTTTCCCTTCTTTTATGGGATGAAATGGGTGCTCATCTGAGTTAACCCAGGAGTTTCACTTTTAACACCCCTGTGGGTACAGGGAGAAGAGGTGGATATTCTACTGCTTTGGTCTCTGAGAGAAAAGGCTGAGACAATTGGGGTTATTTGGCCTGGAGAAGAGAAGCTTTGGGGTGACCTCATTGTGGCCTTTCAGTGCCTGAAGGGAGCTGCAAGGGAGATGGAGAGAGACTATTTACAAGGGCCTGGAGTGACAGGACAAGGAGAAATGACTTTAAACTGACAGAGAGTAGGTTTAGATTGGCTATTAGGAAGAAATTCTTCCCTGTGAGGATGGTGAGGGTAGTTGCAACAATGCATTTTTTTCAGAAAATGGACTGCTCTGGAGAAGTGTGTAGGGGTCAGTGCTGATCCATGGTAGCACAGACACTGGAGAGGGAATCCCTCACTGCACAGGTCCAGTGCAGGTGTGCCCTGCACTCAAAGTCCTGCTCCCAGCACTGCTGGCCTCTGTGGGTTAGTGGAGAATGAATGGCTCTGGAGCAAAGTGCTGTGGAGCAGATCTAAACTCTACATTCTCACTTCTCACTCCCTTTGGACCTGCTATGCAGGTGTGGCCACTTCCTATTGAGTCTTCTCTTTATTAAAGTGTATTTTAACATCATCAATGGACACAAGCAGACAGCTGAGCACTGGTTTCTCTCAGGGGGTTTCCTATTAGAAGTTCTTACCTGGCAGCTCTGTCAATGTGTGCTGTGGCACTGGGTGGCACAGGAGGCACACCAAACCTCTGCCTTGGTCTCTCCCACTTATCATCTGGGTTTTTTGTCCTGTCCATCTGCTGCCTGTGTCAACAGTCAAGGGCAAGAGACAGAGGTCTGGCCAAGAAGAGTTTCACTGGACTCTGAGCAAGGGGTTGACAGGTTCTACAGTGATCAGCAGCTGCTCTTCTTTCCTAGCCACTTGCTTTCTGGGGTAGCCAAAGGAAGAGAGGTTCTGGGTCACCAGCCTGAAATGCAGGGTTGGACGTGACCCCTGTCACCAGACACGTTTTTATTCAGGGTTGAGAGCCACAGGCACTGGGCTGGAGAGGTGTCATGGCACCACACCCCCAGTGCTCAGGACTGCTCCGTAGCCTGGCTCAGGTTAGTCCCTGCTGCAGCAGGAACACACCCCGTGGGCAGGACTCCTCTGCCAGCAGCCTGGGACCTTTCCCAAAGCCCTGCTGGGTCACTCTGTGGCCTTTCCCACCCACTGGATGCTCCCTCTGCCAACCCAAGCTGGCGAGGCCCCCGTGCTGGGCACAGCACCATCTGAGCCTGGAGATCTGGTCCTGCCTGGGCTCCTGTCCCGTCCCAGACCCGCCCTCAGCACTTTATTAATAGTGTTTGTCCCTGTGTCCTCTCCTCCTCTGGCATCTGATGAAGAGGCATGGGTCCAGTTTGTGCTCCATTTTCCATTTCAAGTCCCTGCCATGCTTTCTCTCTTTCAGAAAGATTTCTTTTATTGCGTTTCTAAAATGTAACAAAATAAGGGAGACAAAGATCAGACATAACCACAAATGCTGCAAAATTAGGACACAGTTTAATGCTGCAGCCATAACCAAGGACATCAACATGAACTACAAGAGAAGCCAATGTTTTCCTGCAGAAATGTGGGGAGGCAGGAGTAACCAGAAGAGTCTTTGGGGTGACCAGCAACAGCTCTGGTGACCACAGAGCCACAACCCTCATGCAGGAAGGACCTGAACTCAGAGTGTGGCTCCACAGGATTTCAGCAGATTCCCCTGGGATGCACCAACCCAGAGCTGTGTAATTCCATATGGGCAGGACAAGCAGAGCTGGGGCTGGGACAGAAGCTGCCCTGCCCAGCAGAGAGCTGTGGCTGAATGGGCTGAGGGACCTCAGCTGGGGTCTCTTCTCAGGCCCCTCATAAGCAAAACAGCCTGGCAAGAGACACGACCACCTTTCTGCTGGAGGACCAGGCTGTTGGGTGCAGAAAAGCTCTCCGTGTTAGTAAATTTTGTTCTGAGTCCAATGCTGTGCTATGAGAAATCTCAGGATTTTTTGGATACTTGTGCTCATGAACTCTGGTATCTCAGAGCAGGATAGGCAAGCTTGTGCTAGGGCCTGGCCCCAAGAATCCCCCACACTTCCCTGGGATCAGAAATGTTCTCATGTTGTAGCTGTCAGAGCTGTGACTTGGTAGTAAGAGCAGTGCCAATGTTAATGGTGACAGTGATGCTGACAATGGTAAGTGTCAGGGTCACTTCCAGAGACCAGGGATTCCCATTCCACCAGAAAAGCTAAAAACAAGATTTTGGTTGTGGCTGGATTTAAACCAAATTCTGAAAATAACACAGTTCCTTCGAATTAGGAGCATAGTTTGTCCTTTGTAACCAGCCCAGGTTGCACTGCCGCCAGCAGAAACAGCTCATTGTTAAGTGTTTATAAATTAAACAGAATTAAATTAAATAATAGTTCAGAAAAAAGTGCAATTTCTCTCAGAAGCTTCATTCTGCCAAGGCTGCTGGAGCAGGGCTGTCCCCAGGTGTGTCCCCTGTACCTGGTGTGATCCCAGCCCCACCAACCCCAGCACACAGCACTCATGAGTCAGACCTGGAAACTTCACAAAATTAACCTGAAAGCAGTTCTGCAAACAGAACAAGCAGCAAGAACAAATCTGAGGCTGATAATTGCTTTTTGAGCCTTTTCAGCATACTTAGAACATTACTGCTTATTTTAAGATTTTTAAGTTTATTTTAAGATTACTTTAAAAACTACAAGTATGGTCCAGATTCATAAGATGTTTTATCTAACTCAGAACTATCTGCATATGTTGTCCAGTAAAGTTTTAACAGTATTTTTAGCAGACTGTTTCACCACAGAAATAACCCTGGGCACAAGGACTGGTGGTAAATGCCAGGTAGCCCATGAACTGCAATCCTTAAATGCATCTAATCACAGAATAACATAATCACAGAATGGTTTGTTGTGTGATTGGTTAAATCCCATCCATTTCCACCCCCTGCCATGGCAGGGACACCTTCCACTATCCCAGGTTGCTCCAAGTCCTGTCCAGCCTGGCCTTGGACACTTGCAGGGATGGGGCAGTGGGGCTGCTGGGTGTCCCCTTCTGTCCCAGGGAACGGGAGAGCAGCTGCCTGCAGTGCCAAGGGCTGGCACAGGAGCCAGGGCTGAGCTCATGTGTGAAAAACAAGATTTATTGTTTTGGTAAATTTTAAAAAGTTTCATAAAAAGGATAAATAGGAGACAATGATAATAAAGTAAAGGGTTAATACAGCTGGGTGCTTGGCATTCAGCCAAGAGTACACATTAACTTAAAAAATACTTTTTAAAGTGTATTAATATGTAATTAATATGTGTATTAATAATTTATAGATTTTTATGTATTATTTTNTAATTATAATTTTAAATTATAATTTTAATTATTTTAATAATATTTTCAAAAAGCAATAATATAATATTATTTATAACACAGAGCACTAGGAAGAAGTGCTGGAGTCCTCCCAGGGTTGTGCCACACCAACCTGCAGGAAGGCTGAGGTCCCTGCCCTGCCTCTGCCATTCCTGCCTTCAGTGGTGCTGCCATGAGCAGCCCTGGTAAAGGGCTGGGCAATATCAGGCAGCTGGAGTGCCCAGGCTGCTCATGGCAATGATGGCCTGTCCTTGTCTTTGACATCCAGAAGCAAAGTTTTGCTCCCTGTTTTGGCTCCTGCATCTCTCTGCCCAGTCAAGCTCTGCTCCTTGTCTCAAAACTTTCATTTTCACCCTCTGGGGATGACTCTGTTCCCCCCCTTTCCCTCTGGAGCATTTTCTGTGTGTCTGGAGCTCGGGGCAGTGTCCCAGCGTTATCGTGGCCATCCATCCCTTACACCACCATCCATCCCTCACACCATGCCACCCCTGCCTGGTGCCAGGAGCTGGGGCAGCCCCTGTGCCAGCACAGAGCCTGTGCTGGGAGCAGTGCTGCCATAGGAGGAGGCACCAGCAATGGGGGCAATGGGTGCAAAAGGGGGTCCCCCCTCCACTCTGTCTCTCCACAGAGCCTGGTGAGGCCTCTGAGGATGGTGCTGATCAGTCATTTGCACAGATATTTTCTGAAATTCCCAGCTCTTTTGGACATCATGATGTTCAAGAGCTCAGATTTTTATTCCCAGTGACACCAATGTGCCCCTTCTGCTGCAGTGTGTCAGGTGGGGAGGGCTTTGCTGTCAGTAAGGTGGTCAGGGCTGTTAAATAGTTGGAGCAAAGAAATAATCTTTTTCCAAGTTTCTGTAAATGAAGAGACTTCAAACAAAGCTGGGGCTGAACGGGGTTGAACACCATGGGCAGGGACACCTCCCACTGTCCCAGGCTGCGCCAGCCCCAATGTCCAACCTGGCCTTGGGCACTGCCAGGGATCCAGGGGCAGCCACAGCTGCTCTGGGCACCCTGTGCCAGGGCCTCTGCATCCTCACAGGGAACAATTTCTTCCCTTTAACTAACCTAAATTTCATCTCTTTCAGTTTGAAGCCATTCCCCCTTATCTGTCCCTCCATCCCTTGTCCCAAATCCCTCTCTGGCTCTCCTGGAGCCCCTTTAGGCACTGGAAGGGGCTCTAAGGTGTCCTCAGAGCCCTCTCTTCTCCAAGAATTTTCTCTGTTTGTCTTGTCTCTCTATCACTTGCACCACACCTGCCGTGCTGTACATGGCAGGAATTCCCCACATTATCTTCTGGGTGCTACCAGAATAGAATAAATCACCCTGCAGAGCTCACAGCAGCCTGCCCATGCTCATGGTGCAGCATGAGGGAGTCCTTGTGCTGGGAAGGGCCTTTGGGTGCCAGCAGATGTGCTGTGGACATGGATGCACAAGCACAGAATCAGCTCTTGAGTAGTTTACCTGAAGGTCAGGTATTTTAGAACTGCACAATTTGTCAGTCTGATTTTTGTCCTAGATGTTTTCAGCCCATTTGAGCACTGACAGAGAGGCAGGATTTGGGTGGATCTGGACTAATAATCGAGTTCCTGATCACTATTCCTCTACTATTTTCTATGTAGAAAATACGTCTTTCTATGAAAAAATGGAGGAGAAATCACTCCTTTTCAAAACAGCTCAGTGGGAGGGGGCTGAGGCCAGAGCTGAGCTCTTCCCCTGAGAGCAGCCCCTGTCCCTCATCCCCAGCCCAGGCTGGAGGCCAGGAGCTGTCCTGGATGCAGACAGCTGCCATTCCCACCACTGGGCTCTGCACTGCCTGTGGGCAGCTTGGAGCAGATACCAACACTGAGTTTGGAGGCTGGGAAGGAAATTCTATCCCAAAAGGCCCAGGGGTGCAAACAGCTGGCAAAGCTCAGTGCACATGGGGGTCACACTGTGACCAAACACAGGATTTGGGGCGGGTTTGCCTCAAGGGAAGCTTTCATGGTTCACGCAGCTCTGCTGGCTGGGTCTTGGCACTGCCCCCACCCAGGGCTTGCACAAGAAGCTGCACAGGATAAGTTGTCAGTGCAGGGGATCCAGGCTTGTGGAAGGTTTCCTTGGTTCCTTTCCTGCTCACTGGGAAAGCCCAGTGGGTCCAGGCACTGCCCCTGCCCTGCAGCTCCTCCCGTGGGGCTGAAGTGGTGAGCAGGTCACTTCTCCAGGGCATGGGAGGAATGTGCACTCTGTGGGAAATGGCCTGAGGGCTCCATCTCCCTCAGTGCCAGCATGGGATGGGGCTTTCTGCATCCCTGAGGAGCAGCAGGGAGCTCAGTGAGGGGAATCATCCAACAGGGACATGGTCTGCAAGGCAAACCATGAGATAATTGCAGTGCTGCCTGCCCTGGCAGCCCAGGGAGGGCTCAGAGGAGAAAAGATCTCTCGTTCTGGGCACAGGAGCAAGTGGTCAGAGCTGCCCTGTGTCTTGCCAAACCTGATACAGCTCTAAGGAGGACCAGACTGGATTCCTGTAGAAGCCTGTGCACAGCAGGACTTGATCAGCATTTGCAACAAACCAGTGCAAATGCTCAGGGGTATTTGCCCCCAAGGAATCCAGAGCTGCTCTTACTGCCTGAGCACTGTAAACACCAGCTAAAACACACCAAGTCCATGTTTAGTGAGATGGTTTTATCAGCAACATTCCTGCAAGCAGAAGCCCAGGAATACAAACACACCACAACAAACACGTGAAGAATTTGATAAGGCTGAGCTGCATCTCTGAACATCTCTCTCCTGGTTTTTCTCTTTGTGTATTTAAAGTTTTATGGTAGGTCACATTTGCTTAAGAGGCGCTGTACATGCATTAAAACTGAATGTATTTACTTCCACTTCAACCTCCAGTAGAGCAAACAGCAAAATAGGGGCAGATTTGGTGGGTCAGATATGAGGAAGTGCAAGCTGTGCTCATTCCCACCTCGGTGCATGCAGGACTGGCACAGGGGAAGGTGAGGGTGGCATGCATGGCCTATCCTGGAGAACAGTGCAGACCATCAAAGCTGCATCACCACAACCCAAGCAGGACCCAGCCTTATGAAAGTCATTCCTGAAGACATTTCTACATGTTAGAAGCCAAATGCACCTCAAGGTGTTGTGTCCAATCCTGCCCAGGATTGGCAGGATTGCCAGGGCTCTCAGTCCTGCAGAGATGCCTCGAGTCCAGCTGCTGCAGATGCTCCATCTCCTATTGTCCTTTTCTTTTGGGGTTGCTGAGGTGACACTGAGCAGAGGAAGCAGTGTCTGTCCTATGTCAGATCCCAGAGGAGAGCTCAAGAGATGTTGGTTCAGCTCCAGGGAGTGGCAGATCCTAGCTCTGGTATTTCTGGTACACACCTTGGCAGGAAGCTCACTTCTGGAAACTTGGAATAAAATGTAATCCAGGAACTTGCTTGACATGTGGAGACCTGAGGTGTGAAGGAGATTGCTAAGACCTGAACAGTGAATTTTTCAGTTTAGTAGTTTTCCAGCCAAAAATCAGTTTTCTGCAAGATGAGCTGCTGAAGCCAAAATTGTTTCTCAGGGAGATAAAGTTTTTCCCCACTTCTAAAAATAATCTTTAATTTCAATGGTTCAGTTCATTTTTCCTTAAGAAAAAGTTTAAAACTTTTTAAAATAAAAATATTTTAGAATTATCCAATTATCTGCCCTAGCAGGACAGGCTCCAAACACTCTGTGGTGTCTGTGGGCACTGTGCTGGCTGCCTGGGGGACAGGGGAGCAGGATAAGGGGACATGAGGAGAAGGGTAAGGGGACAGGGAACAGTGTAAGGGGACATGGAACAGGGTAAGGGGACATGGGGAGAAGGGTAAGGGGACATGGAACAGGATGAAGGGACATGGGGAGAAGGGTAAGGGGACATGGAACAGGATGAGGGGACATGGGGGCCATGGTGAGGGGTGAGGAGCAGCCTGTCTGTGCTGTTCCATTACCTCCTCAGGAGGGAGTAGTGGGAGGTAGCAGCATCCAAATGTGCCATTCCCTTGTGTCCTGTCCTTGTCACAGGGAGCAGAGATCGGAGCTGCCCCTTGGGAGGAGCTGCAGCCCCCAGGGAGGTCTGACCTCAGTGTCCTCTGCTCCAGCTGAAAAACCCAAGTGCTCTCAGGCACTCCTCTTGTGGGCCCTCAAGGCTCTTTACCACCTTTGTGTCCCTCTTAAAGCTTTGGGTCCTCCTTGGCACCCAAAACTGCCCCAGCACTCAAGGTGGAGCTGCCCCAGCCCAGAGTAGAGTGGGACAATCCCCTCCCTCCCCTGGCTGCCCATGATGTCCCCAGGACAGGGATGTCCCTCCTGGCTCAGATCCAGCTGGACATGGACCAGCACTCCCAGGTCTCCTTCCACAGCTGCTCTCCAGCCTCTCCTTCCCCAGTCTGTCCACACATCCAGCACTGCCCCACCCCAGTGAACCTGGCATTTGTCTTTGTTAAACTTCATGTGTTTGGTAGAATCAACCAAGACCTGGCCTTGGTGAGCAAGCATGATAAGGGAAAAGCAAGTGTGAACCTCATCCATGCTGCACTGCTTCCCAGGCAGAAAGCAAGGAGGCTGTTCCTCCCAAAGCAGGCATGTCCTCCAGAGCATCTCCAGTGTCCTGCAAGGAAGTACCCATGATGTGCCATGATAGTCCAGCTTGATGAGTTTAAAATTTACAGCAGGCAGAGATGGAACATGACCTGTACTGTGTATAGCCTTGCAGCTGATGTGTTGGCAGCAGTGGTTGATGGGAGATGTTCTCTGAGGCTCAAAAGTGTGTCTAAGCTTTGTAAATACAATCAGTTCAGCCTAAACGAGGGAACAATGTGGAATGTTTTGAGGCCAAATTTCACTCCAGAAAGAAACCACCACTGAGCCAGTGGTGCCTGAGTGTGCTGTGAAGCCTGTGTCTGCGGGGTCACAGCGTGACCTCCTGGCTCAGACACGAGCACCCCAGCACACTCACTGCAAATTAAAATGTTGCATATGCTCTGAGTGTAAAACGAGATTGTACACAGAGCCTGCAAGAAGCCTTCCTGAAGGACTTTTGCCTCGGCTGGTGGTCTTGCAGCTTCGACACTGGATGTCTGGCTCACGCTCTCTATTTTTGAAAAAGATTAATAATCATAATCCATATAAAACTGTCATATTGGTTCAACATGTACGTCACCAAAGCCCTGACTAATTTATCAAAGATTTAGTGTTCGGTTGAACAAAGTCTCATTTTTGTAAGCAGATGCAGTTTGCTGGATTGTCCTGTCATCACCCTCTGTTCCCACTGGAAAGATGCATTGTATCAGCAACTTCAAGAAGTTAAAAAAAATGTTCATTTTAAAACAGCAATGTAAACACTTATTGAATGTTCCACGCTAGTCATGAATTAAATAAAGAGTTTAGGGGCTCATGCTGCTTGTGTCAAAGTGGGTCTGCAGCCCTACAGCCAGCAGTTGGTGGATCATCACAGTGGGGATGGGGCATTGCACAGCAGCCACACCACTGGAAAGGAGACCTTGAGCTGCTCAAGGGAGCTAAAATGCTAAAGCAGACGTGGCAGATGGAATTGTCTTCTCAAAGATGCAGCACAGCACAGGCCTGGCCTGTCTGGGTGCCTTCAGGGCTGTTTGCATGGGCAGGGGCAGCGTGCCAGGCTTTGGCAGGAATAGTTGGGCTCAGGAAATGAGGAAAGGGCCACAGTGGTGGGTGATGGGGAGCACAGAGCAGAAGGGAAGGTTTGAGGGTGATGGGGGCACAGGGCAGAAGGGAAGGTTTGAAGGTGATGGGGAGCACAGGGCAGAAGGAAAGGTTTGAGGGTGATAGCACAATGCAGAAGGGAAGGTTTGAGGGTGACGGGGGCACAGGGCAGAAGGGAAGGGCTGAGGGTGACGGGGGCACAGGGCAGAGGGAACGGGCTGGTGGCAGGGGCTGGGTGTGCTTTGTGTTTCTGAGCCCTGGTACACACACTGCCTGTCCCAGTGCTGCACCTGGGCACAGCTCTGTGGTGTGCAAAGGGATAAAGTGACACAGGATCCCAGGACCTCCTTCCCAGGCAGTGCAGCCACCCCATGGGCACCCTGTGGGAAATGTGCCAGCAGTGAAACTCAGTCCAGGGCAGGACAGACGGACACAGGGGCTGAGCTGCAGCTGGTGGGACAGGAAAAGCTGGAGCAGGTGGGGCTGACAGTGAGGTGCATGAGAAAGCAGATGGCAAAATCCCTGCTGGTGCAGGCTGGGGAGAGGGTCCTGGCTCACACCGTGTGGAGGAGATGGTATCATGTGCAATGCACTGTTCCTACTTCCTTATACAGTAAATTGGTAACTTTTTTGTATTAAATCAGATTTTATCACTGAATCAATCTTACACTTTTCTATTCTTGTTCTCTACAAATGACCTTTTTTAGCTTTCCTCAGCTCTTTCCTGATGGGACTCATTAGGAGCTGGTGCTGATTCTTAGAGGCATTCACTTTCACTCAGCATCTGGAGATTTTTCAGACAATGCTCTGTTGAAATAGTCCCTGCAGCTTTCCTCTGTTGTGCTCAGTACCACAGCCCCTCCTGGGCCATCTGCCTGCATCCCACAAACATGTTTGGTGTAAGCTGAATCTTTTTCCATTCATCTTTCTGGTGAGATGGGAATGTCACCTGCCCAAAGATCTGTAGAAGCACAACCTGAATTTGCAGAATTTTTAAGAGTTTTTTTTAAAAGACATATTTTGACCTCAAACCCCACATAAACCTTGGAGTAGAACAATATGGTAAACAAACAACTCCTCCATCCTTCAAAAACTCTCAACCTTTTGTACCTAATGTGGTTGAATTCTTCATAAAGCCTTTAGCTCTGGTGGGTGCTAATCGTAAGTTTGATGTCAGGGAATAGATTTTTCACATATATTTTATTTTGCAGGGTGTTTGTACACTTCCTGGTGTAAAAGCTGTCTGATGTTTGCTTTTTTCATCTACTGGCTGTATCACATAATTAGCAGCCTCCTCTGAGTTGTGTGGAATTATTCTTGCCATTTATTCCAATTTTCTCAGCAAACCAGAGTCATATAAAGGAAGACTGTTCTCATTCATGGATCTCTAACAATTCAAGAGCTGTCTCACGGGGGTTCCCCAGGGCTGTGTGTTTTGAAGAAAAACTTTCTGCAAATATTCTGTGCCCACGGGTGGAAATTCCTCCAAAAAAGTAGTCAGGTGTCCAGCAGACAAGGAGAATCAAGCAGGCAATGGAGAATCCTGCAGTTTTCCTATGCAAACTGTCAGTAATTAGTTGTTTGTGGTTTGATCACAAATGCCAGCATTCATTCATTGTTTCCCAGACTGCTGTGGGAATTTGTCCTTACCTGTTCCTCTTCTCTTCCAGAGGACCCTTTGGTGTCTGCTCCTCTCCCTGGCCACCCAAAGTGGAGCTGCCAGGATCTGGACAGGTCCCTCCAGGCACGGTGATGAATGGTGTGATCAAACAGGACCACAAAAGTGCAGCAGCTGGCAATGAAGAGGAAAAGGCAGCCAAGGAGAAAGCTGCCAGTGAAGTGAGGGGTGGCACCAAGCTCCAGCCCCCGCCCTTTGCAGAGAGGAAGAACGGTGAGTTCCTCACCTGGTGGGACAAGGGGTGGGATCCATGCTGCTTTAGCATCTCTTGTGTGTGCTGGGGTTTTGGGTCACTGCTATTTTTACCTGTGGTGCTTTTGAGAGTGTTTGCCATTGGACATCTCACCATCAGATGGCACGACTTCAAGATTTAATGGAAGTTGGGCTTGCTCTCAGTGTTTCTGGGACAGACTTAAATGCTGTTGTCACCTTTGAGACATGTTCTTTGTGAGCCAAGTGTTTGGTATGATTTTGGCTGAAATGTGGAATTTCAACCTCTTGAGGAAGAGACTGATGTTCTGATCACACTAATTGAATTTCTGGGGAATTAGGGTAATGTAAAGTGGTCAGTAGAGAAGAAATGGGAAGGGTATTTGGTTTGCCAAGGCCCCAATAGACTGCTCTGCTCTCACCAAGTACTGGGTGCTCCAGAAAACCTGGTCTTCACCAAAATTGCTTCAGATTCATGTAACAGAGAGCAGAATTTGGCCCAGGCCTGTGCAAGGGTCATTTGTGCAGTCATGGGTCCAGCAGCTTCTCTTGCTGGCAGATACTGCTCTGAGTTTCAGTGGAGATCTGTTGGTAGAAAGCTGATGGACAGAAAAACCCCACAACTGAGCCTGTGCAAAGCATGCTTAGGCTGAGAAGTTGTTTGCCATTTCTTTCAGGCAACTGTATAATATATGAAATGAAGAAAATTCCTTTTGTGCACTCTAAGGCTTTCAACATTAAGTCCTCAAACATCATGCAATGTGAAAGTGCAGCCCAAAGGCACTATTTTTGCTTTGTGTCTTTGATTGTTTGCATTATTGTACAGGACCCAATTTTTCTCAATCGCTATAAATCAGAAATAATCCAAATGATGTCATCATGGCAATGTTCTGGTGTCAGGCTGGAGTAAAACAGCAGAGAGTCAGACTCAGTCACACCAGAGGACTCCTCTTTCCTACAGCCCCAGATATCAAAGTGTACCTAAGATAATGCAGGAACAACGACTTGTAAAGAGACAAACTGTTCAGTGACGTAAAAGAAAATCATATTTTCTCCGTAGCTTTCACATCCTCATTTTTTGTATCTATTTTCCACACATTTTTACTTATTGGAAGGAAAAGAAAGAAGCATCTCCAGGTGCCACAGGCTGCCAGATGTGCAGGTAGCAGCTGCCCTAAGCCCCCAGCAGTGCCAGCACCTGCCTGGCAGCTGGCCCCATGTCAGGGCTTCATGTCCCCCAGGGTTGGTGGCCCACCAGGACAGGGCTCCACTCCTGCAGCCCCTCCAGGCTGGGCTGTTTGCCCTGTCTAAGTGAGAAGAGCCCCCCACAGTCTGGGCAGCCCTCCAGCCCTTTGCTCTGCCCCGTTTCCCTTCCTTTCAGCACATTCACACAGCACAGGGGCTCGGCGCTTGCTGCCCTCCCATTCGGGAGCAGCCGGCTCCCTTCATCTCACATCATCTTGGGAGCTGGCAGCCCTGTGAGTGTCACACATGTCATGTGGCACCTGGACCTGCCTTTGATGTCACATTCCGTGGTGTAACAGCTCCTGCAGGGCCGGTGGAGCAGCCTGATGAGCTGGGGCTGGAGTGGGAAGGGAACATCCCACAGTCCCCACAAGGCTGCCCTCCACAGAGCCCTAAAGCAGAATTGTCCCTGCCAAGGACAGAGCCTGCCAGCCCCCCCAGAGCCATTTGTGGGGTGTCACAAGGACCTTCTACCCCATCCCTTGGTAGGGAGTCAGTAGCTGGGAGTGACTTGAGGAAAAAAACAAAGCATCAGTGTCTACTCACAGCCCAACCTCCTGAAGGGCACTCCCCGGGTGTGTTCAGCACTCCCACCTTGGGGGACAGCAGGGACCTCCATCCAAGGTGCTGCCACTGAGGGACACAATGCCTGGGAATGAGCTGGGTGAAACAAAAGAAGATTCCATCTATTGTCTTTAGGAATCTTCCAGGGCATGTAAGGAGAAGCAAGTGCAAGGTATGTCACCCTCCACTCCTCCTCCTGCCCTGGTGCATCCCATCTCCCAAGGGTACAGGTGTGCACACCTCATCCAGGCAGGATCTTCCCTCTGTTCAGTGCTCTGTCCACCTGCAGGCTGGTGCTCTGTGCTGGTTCACTGGGCATCAGACAGACACCCATCTGTCAAGGGCACAGCTCCTCAGTGACAACCAGCTCCTGCCCAAGCCTGAACTTTCAAACCACTGTCTTTATTTGACTTAACTTTGATTTAATGAAAACAGTCTAGCTAGCATATTTTTAAATAGGAAAATAGTCTTTTTAACTCTAGTATTACTCAAAAATGGCTGAGGGGATTTCATTTAAATTTGTAAAAATAAATCACCTCTGAGCAAGCAGAAAGCCCATTTGGCAGAGCCTGCAAAATCCCAGGACTGCGTGCATAAGTCCTGGAAAATGGGAACTGTTACCTCTACAGCAAGCAGGAATTCTGACCTCTGGCTGCCCAGTGTACCCCCAGGCCCAGCCCTGTCCTGCCCTGGGGTGGAACACTGCCAGGCTGCCCTCTCACCATCACTGTGCCCAATCCCACAGTGTTTATATGCCCAATGACACCATCTCCCCCTAAGCTCTGGTCTACAGGGGCCTGAGTCAGGCAGAGCTGTGAACTCTGTCTCAGGAGAGCCTCAGGAGAGGCAAACATGGCTCTGGGTCTTCCTAAAGTCCCAGTGATGCTGGGTTTGGAGGTGAGCTCTAGAGCCCACACTCCCCATTGTGCATGACCTTGGCTGGGCACAGGGTCCATGGGCTCCTGCATCCTGCCTTGCCAGCACCTGGCCTTTGACCTCAGCACGGTGACTGCATCTCTGAACCAGGGCTCTGCTCTCCCCACTCCACCTCTCCATGCAGGGACGCTGTTGAGACACGTGGCACCCCTCGGGGTGAGGACACACCATATCCTGCCCATACCTCTGTTGCTCCCTGTGCTGGTTTGGTTGCACACAAAGGCAGACACAAAAGCAGAAAGATAATTCTTGATACAGTGGGCACACAGCCCCTGAAGGGCACTGGGGTCCCCAGCTGCCACCTCCCTGCTGTTCTGGAGCCTTCAGTCTGGGAACCATGGGGGACTGCAGTGAGCCAGCTCCGTTGTGCAGGTACCAAAGGTCTCACTCCACGATCCAGAGGTGTTCAGTACACACGTCCCTCACAGGCACACTCATCCATAGGCTCAGTGATCTCTGAGTTTGGGGCTCTCAGGTCCATAAGCTGCTTTCCCCTCCCAGATCCATCTGACACCCTCTCAGATGTTGACACCAGAGCCAGTGCTTACACTCTGAAGGAGCATCAGTGCTTCCAGGATAATTCCTTCAGCCGGTAGCAGCTTTCATCCCATCCCAGCTCACCCCAACCAATCCCACTCCATCCCAGCTCACTCCATCCCATGCCATTGTGCTGCACACCTGTGTCAATGGGAACAGCAGTAGAACATTTCATTTGTCTTGCATCAAGACTGTCTTTACCTTGGCTGTTCCCTGTGTGACTGATGATGCTTTCTCTGCACAGGGGGAAGGCAGGGAGGGTGCAGGCTCTGTGTGTGACTTTAGCCACCTGTTCCTCTCTGTGCCAATTTGGCCAGATGGATTTCAGAAATAATTCTGTGATAACATTTGCAATCACAAGGAAAGGGACCAGAGGACATGCAGGGCTCTATAAAGCAGCTTCTCCAGAAGCGTCTCAGTGGGTGTGCTCAGAGTGAGGAGTGAGATGTCCTTTGGTACAGCCCAGAGACAGCAAATTCCCTTGTTCCCTGTCCTGGGACTCTGTGACTGAGATGGATTTCACCCATGGAATTATTGAAGTGTGAGACATCCTGTCTGACTTGATGAGGTTTCTCTACCTCAGAAACTGCTCAGTATGAGCTCAGCCCACTCTGGAGGACTCAATTTCTTTGATGAAGATTATCAGAGTGATTAACAGAGTTTAAATGCCCAGCTCTGACCCAGGCAACCTGTAGAGAAGAGATTGATTTCACCCATTTGCCTCCACATCCAAGTCTGGGTGTCAGCTCTGGCTGCAGGTGAAGGCTCTGCTCCCCAGGCACTGGCTGGCTACTGCAGGAAGGACACATGAAGGGCTCCCCTGTGCCTACACCACTCCAGTAATGGGTTTGCAAACTGCTCATAATGTTTCCACAAAGGTTTCCCATTGCTGATTTTGGAGAATAATGTAGTTAAACTCTTCTGTTTATTTGTGTAGTGAAACAGACCTTCTGACCACCAGGCCCTTTAGCCCACTGCAACAAAGGGGAGGATTTTCCAGTGCCCATCTGGTTTGTGTTTAATGTAATGTGCAGAAAGGTTGCACATTTTCAGGGCCTGTGTTCATAAGTAGTAGATTGTACAACAGTTTATTACACAAATGGAGCTTTATATTGCTGGGCTTTGTTGAGCTGCCAGTTAGGATAAAAAAAAAGTAACGTGCTTCATGGACCCTATCAAGGAAAATTAGAAAGCATTAAATTCTGCTCAGACTATCCATCATGGTGAGCTGGTAATCAAATCCAGAGAGGCTGGTGGGAGGTCAAGACTTTCTTGTTCTTGGTGTTTCTGAATCAATAACTACTATGAAAGACACGTAAGTGAATCCAAGAGAAGAGAGAGAGAGATGTCTGACCTAGAAGTCAACACAAGATCACAGTGCAGAGGCCAGAAGAGACTGGATACCTCCAGGTTTTGAGGAGAAAACCCTACAGTCTCAACTCAGTTCTTGTGGTGAGCATGTGTTTTAGTTTAATTCTATATTGGAATGGTTATTAAATTACTATCTAGTCCCAGGCAAAATTTAGCCCTTGTTCCACATAGCCAGGTAAGAGGTGTATCTACAGGAAGATTTTTCAAATTGCCTTTGGATCCAAATCAAATAAATATTGCAAACCCTGTATTGAACCCAGGTGATATCTAATCCACAATGAAACATCAGCCTGCAGCCTCAGACTGAGCAGCCCAGCTTTAATGCCACTTAAATCAGAATGTAAGAGCTAAAGGAATTCCAGGAATCCAATGATATAAACTGTATTTTTAGAGCTGTGAGTGACTTGTGAGCGTGAAACAGTGCAGTGACTAAAGATAGCCCAAGCAAGGTTTTCCATGATTTATCACAGGAACGCTCACAGTAAGTTAAAGTCACTGAATGTTGTGATAGCAGCACCTACATGCTGGCATGTTTTCAAGACAAGTCATTCATAACATATTTGTCACAGAGGAAAATTTCCATAACAGAGCTCTGAGTTGTGTCTCACTTGCACAAGCACCACACACATCACTTTCCTATTAAGACACCGAGAGGTCTATTTGTTTCCAAGGCTCTATTTTTCCTTTAAGCCAGCTGGAGGGAAGAACCCCACTTGCCTGCATGTCTCAAGGCCTTCCAAGCTTTCATTCTGGCTGAGCAATGAATGCAGAGGTGGCAGAGGACAAAGACCCTCCCTTGGGCTCTGTTGTGGCCCCACTCCATTCCTTGTTGGCCATCTGGAGTTTAGTTATCATTTAACAGGAATTCATTGTCTGACCCATCATTCCTCCTCAGGGATCTTTGCTCCTTTGTGCACCAAGAGGTTGGGTAGGACCTTTCTTTGCTGAGCAAAATGTCTACAGGGGTTATTTTAAGGATGAAGTCATGGCAAACATTTCCTGACACCTCATGATCAGCGTTGCTCTTGGCTCCTGGCCCTTGCTAGCTGCAGTTTGCAGGATAAAGGAACTGCCTTTTCAAGGGGAGGGGGCTACACAGCTGGACTCTTTTCTCCCAGTTTCTGACACACCAGGATGCATTCAGAAAGAAATGGCAGAGAACCTGCAGAGAACTCCTCTCACAGGCAGATTGATCTTTGCCTCCTGCAGCCACCTCCTGAGCAGCCTGACAGTCACCTGAAATCTCATTTTCATGGAATCACAAAATGCTTTGGGTTGGAAGGGACCTTAATGTTCATCCAGTTCCACCCCTGCCATGGCAGGGACACCTCCCACTGCCCCAGGCTGCTCCAGTCCCAATGTCCAACCTGGCCTTGGGCACTGCCAGGGATCCAGGGGCAGCCACAGCTGCTCTGGGCACCCTGTGCCAGGGCCTGCCCACCTTCACAGAGAGGAATTTTCTCATGTGTTAAGTCCTAAGTTCAGCTTCCAGCAAAACCCACTGGCTGTGTGGGGCCCTGCCCACACTCCCCAGGCAGGGTTGCATTCTCTGCTGGTTGGGGACATCGCCTGTAAGATGAGGAAAGGGGCTGGGAGACTGAGTCAGGTCCTCTCTCCCCATCCCTTGACTAGTTCTGCTCACTCCTGTAGTGTCCCTGCCCAGCTGCCAGGTCTCTACTCAAAACCAAGGCTGCGCCTAACTCTGTGTAATCACCTCCCACGGAAGGACATGTGTGAGTCATTCCCATTTCTTTTTCAGGTGTGTTTTGAGATACCTCTAAAGCTAATTTCCATCTCATCATGAGTCTAAACTGCAGTTCAATGTTCTCTTTCAGAAATGAAATAGAGACAGGGATAATTGTCATGATCCTTCTTGTTTCATTTCCCTTTCAAGCAGGCTCTACAACATTTCCATGAGTGACCCAATGCTGCTGCCTACTGCAGCCTGGGCATTGCAAAATGAGCAGCACAGAGGTACCACTGTCTGCTGTGAGTTTGTTCTTGGGCTGGGGCTGAGCCCCACTGCTCCAGACATTGCTCAGCACCCAGCAGGACTGACCCCCCAGGCTGGGTCTCCTCACCTCACTGCCCATCTAGCCTTAGCACTCCGTACCCAGGCTCTGCCTGTTGTCCTTCCCTTGTAACCATGCCTGTGGTTAAATAGAGTGTGTCAGTGATTATAGGATTTCCTCTCCCTGCTGTACTGGGGAAAGAGTGCTCATAGCTCCATGGCACATTCTGAGTTTTTGTTTCATCTTGTTTATATTTGTGGTTACTTCTATGTTGCTTCAATGATTTGCACATTCTTGAGGCCCTTGCTCAGAGCACCTGCAGTCAGGTTGTGCTCAGAATCTCCCTCTCTTTTGCAGCTGATTTTGAGAGGCAGCTAGTGAAGGGAAAAGTTCAGTCCAGGACACAGTCCTTAATTCATGATTGAGCCTGATGAACGGCATGTGAATGATATCTGGACACGTGAAACTTGGGGCTGAAACTGGGATCTGTGCTATGAAACCTGATAGCCCTGAAATGATAAAAAGAAAATAACCTCTTGCAAGAATAACAACGTGTTATCTCCATGAGCATTTAACCTGCAGGACTTGGGAGCGTGTTAGGCTCGTTGGCACCAAAAAATCAGAAGGATTCTGGAAAGAAGTTATTTCTGGAGGCTAATGGGAATATCCACCACATCACAATGAGGAAGCATGCATGTATCCAAGCAGAGGAATGATACTTATTGCAGGAACTCCCTAGGTGAGATAGCCTAATTGAAAAATGGACTAAGAAATGAAGCTTAAATAGCACTTTGGGGTAATTTGTCTCTTAGGCAAGCTTATCTGGGGACTTTTTGCAATCTCCAGCACTTCAAGTCTTTCAGTAGGGATGCAATTGTTCCTTCAAAAGATGCTTTCTTATATAAAAGAAAATTACACCTTTATGCAAAAACATCTAGGAAAGTTTCCCTGGCCCATGGTTCATGCTCAGCTGCCTCAATGCTCTCAGGTGGGGAGCAGCAAGCCCAGAGGGGTCACACAAAGCTGTCTCAGAAGACACAAAGTACTGTAGGTTTCATTGCAGTTCAGTGCCAAGGCAGCTTTGCTCCACACCAACAGGTCACACCCAATGCCTCATTGCTGACACTGACAGCCTTGAAACCTCTGCTGTGGTGGTGTTAGGAAGAGAGGAAGAGGTGATGATGATTTGACATAGCATTTAGCTGGGTATCTCCAAGCTGTAATGACTGGGAACACTGAAGAGATGATCATAAATGGAGCCTTCTGTTCTTGAACAGAACGAATCTCTGAAGAGACTGGAACACAAGATGTTTCCAGTTAATGCACCATCTGTGTTAGATCTGCCCATTCACAAAGAGGAAACATATTTTCACTTGGAATGACTTTTGAAATTAGGAGACAACGAGGAAGGCGAGTACGTAAGATGTGTGTGCGTGTCTGTGTGCGCAAACGTTTGGGAGTGGGGACGGGCGTGTGACCCCCCCAGGGACAGCCCCGAGTGCCCCTCCTGCACCACTGCCACAGCAACCACGGGGCACCACACCAGCCCTCAGGACATTCTCCAAGCTCTTCTTTTAATTAACTTCATGGAAATTGTCATCAGTAGAGGCAGCCCAGGATGAAGGGTGTGGGCAGTGCCTCTGCTGGGGAAGGGAGGGTGGACTCGGACCAGGGGCTGCCCATGTGGACCAGGGTCAGGTTTTGGGTGTGGGGCTTCCTCAGGCAGCTGGGAGGGCACTGCCACAGGGCTCCATGTCCACCCTCCATGATGAGCCAGGAACTGGGGAACTGGGGCTGGCCTCCACCTTGCTGCAGAGAGGATGGACCAGTGGCTCATGAGCCCTTCCACCACCGTGTTTGACTCACTGGCAAAGCCCAGAGGAGACGTTTCAGCAGTCAGGGCAGATGCTGACTGCTCTGGGGCTGAGAGGAGACAGTGCAGGACCCCATGGTCCATAGCACTGCTTTGTCCACACTTGTGTGCTCACAGTGTAGTCAAAGCCACTGAGCTCATGGGGACAGAGGGAGAGCTGGAGTGATGAGCCTGTGCCCAGAGCTAACCAGCAGCCAGGGACAGCTCTGTGGGAGACCTGCTGGTTATGTGGAGCTGGCTGGGGCTGGTTCCTCCCTTCCTTTGACATTTCTGTCCCAGCAGCTCCATCTGCCCTCCCTTGTGTGCCCAGTTCTCTGTTGGTGGCACAAGCAAAATCTCCCCAAGGAGAGAGGCTGTGATCGCAGCCCTCATGCTCTGCTCCCAAGTTTGTTGTAGATCCTGCTTTCTCAGGGCTCATTCTGAGCAGGATAATTGGTGTGCCACTTCCAGGAATCCATTTTCAGACCCACTGCTGCATTGCCTTCTGGTAACATCTGGCACAACGTGTCTGCACAGATGTTTAGTGCTGTGGCTGCTTCCCAGTAGTTTGCTGGGGTGGTGTGTGGAGAAGAGCTCCATGGATGAGAAAAGCTGCATCACACTGGGCTTGTGCAAACCAGCTCATATATTTTAAAATGAGAAGAGAAGAAATTCACAGCTGTGCCTTTATTATATGTGCATTTATGGCCAAATTGGGCCTGTTTCTGGCGTGGCCATAGAGAACTCTGCAGGGAGAGGGCTGTTCCTTCAGAGGCTGCTGAGCAGCAGCAAAATCTCTCCAGAGCTACTGCTGCAACCCTGGGTCTGCACACCCCTTATTTCCCCTGCATTTCATCTCCCAGAAGATTCAGGAAACTTCTGCTTCATCCTCATTCCCCCATCCCATGAAGTCCTACTGAGAAGTGGGGACACAAGAAATCCATGTGGTTACAGCTTCACTGGGCTTTTCCAGACTCCTGGAGCTGGGCTAGAGCCTCTACTTTCCTTCCCATATTGCTGATGCTTGTGTCCCACAAACCCTTCTGCCCCAGCTGTGAGCTCCAGGGAGGGGCTTAGCACAGTGTGCCCCTCACCCATTGTGCCAGCTGGAGAGCTCCTGGGCTTTCCAGGTGGCACACACTTGGGAAGATGCTCATGGAAAGCAGGAAGATAACAAAACTCACTTAGACCAAAACTGCTCCCCTGAATGAGTGTCCTAAGCACCAGTGGGCAGGGCAGGACACAGGAGCCTGGCTGAGCCTCACACAGGGTGGTGATTCCTGTCTGGTGTGGAAAAAAACCCAGACACTGTATCTCATGAGTAACCACCATCATGGCCATGGCTGCAATTCCACACGGACCAGCCAGCCCCAGCACCTCTGAACACAAAGCCAGGCTCTCCCATCTTCTCCCATTCACTGTCTGCATCTTTCTGATGCTGCAGGGCTGGTTAGGGAGCTTCCAAGCACTTGTTAAACCTTCTGGAGGTCAGCAGCACCTACAGAGCTGCAGGGGCTGATGGCTTCAGGGGTATAGCACACACTGCTGTGAGCAGTGAATGTCAAACACTAATCAGCTCAGGGCACTGAATTCTGGTTTGTTCCTTTTATGGGTGCTTCTCCCAGAACCACAGCCCCAGGAGTGCTGCTCTGGCCAGGATGCAGGACAATAGACATTGTCCTTGGTGGTACACGGTTTGGACAAGGATGGCTGAACCGGTCAGGATGTGAGAGACCATGCAGAAATGTGACACAAACCCTGAGCAGCACTGCTGAGAACAAAGCACAGCTCCCAGCTGCCCAGGGCAGGGAAAGAGGACAAGAAAAAGAAGGGCTGGGACATAAAGACACTGTTAATTATGAGGTGGAATCAGGAGGGCTGTGCACACTAAGCAACGAGCTCTGTGTTTGGGAGAGGATGAGGAGCACAGAGCAGGGCTGGAGCAGGCTCTGAGCTGCTCCCAGCCAGGGGAGCTCTGCCCCAGCAGCAGGAGCACTGGGCTGCCAGAGCTCCTGTCGCCTGCAGCTATGAGCAGCCATGGTTTGCTGCACAGTGACAGGCATGGAGACCAAGGTGGGGGTGGATTTGTCACAGTGCTGGTGTCCAAATCGCTTACAGGAGAGACTAATGTGAAGCCAGCAGGGGAAGCACTGCACGTTCTGTACTCAGGACTGCATTTGCAAACCACCAGAGCAGTGCTCAGGAGGAGGGTGTTTGTTAGTAAAGATGTTAGGGCAGAGGAGGAATTGTAACATTAATGTAAACATGACAGGTCCCTTCCTGATGGATGCATGTAGTCCATAAACATCATTGTCACACCGGAGATCTCGCCAGGGATTCCTGAAGATGCTTTCAAGCATGCTGCACTCTTGTCCTTGGGGTTCTTGGAGTTTCAGAATTATGGCCATCTGTTTGCAATTGAGGCCATTTGGAAGCAGAAGAGAGAGCTGCCAAGAGACTCTTTTTGAACGAAGAGTGCCTTCAGTCTCCCTAAGTTCCCTTCGTTCTGATACCAAGCAGGTATCAGAATCACAGAACCACAAAAAGGTTTGGGATGGAAGAGACCTTAAACTCATCTCATTCCAACCCCTTGCCACAGGCAGGGACACCTTCCACTATCTCACATTGCTGGAAGCCCCATCCAGTCTGACCCTGAACAGTCCAAGGGCTGGGGCAGCCACAGCTGCTCTGGGCACCCTGTGCCAGGGCCTCCTCATCCTCAAAGGGAACAATTCCTTCCCAATATCCCATCTGTCCCTGCCCTCCAGCAGTGGGAAACCATTCTGTGTCCTGTCCCTCCATCCCTTGTCCCAAATCCCTCTCTGGCTCTCCTGGAGCCCCTTTAGGCCCTGGAAGGGGCTCTCAGGTCCCCCTGGAGCCTTCTCCTCTCCAGGTGAACACCCCCAGCTCTCCCAGCCTGGCTCCAGAGCAGAGGGGCTCCAGCCCTCAGAGCATCTCCATGGCCTCCTCTGGACTTGTTTGGCTCAGGAGGGAGTTCTGCATCATCCCAAGCTGAGGCAAAAAATCTCAATTAGAATGTCTGTGATGGGAGTGACACCAGGCTGGACATTTTTCACATTCAAGCCCAGCCCTGCACACATCTCCTGTCTGCTGTCCTGGCACAGTCACCACTCCAAATAAGAACTTCCAAGAGTGGGCATTAAGCTGGCTTAAAGAATTTGCAACTTCAACCCAGCTAATTGAGGCCTTGGCAGTTTAACTTAATTCTTACTTTGCATGAAGCCGGGCATGATGGTCTGTGGGCATGGTTCAAGTGAGCCAGGCAGGTCAGCTCAGCTTCCTACAGGTCCTGCTGTGTTGGATAGGGATAAGGGTTGGGCATCACCTTGAAAGTGCTCTGCCATCCTGGTGAGCTCTGCACTCCAAGGAAAGGAGGGAAACACAGGCTCTTCCCAGCAGAGAAGGAGATCAGAAGGGAGCAGCAATGCTGAGAAGATGGGAAATTTTGCCAGCCCTTGGATATTTCTATTGAAGCCCCAGAAGGGATGGCACAGAATCTGCCCCTGGTGTGGTTTGTCCACATGTGGGCTGCACCCCACAGACTGTGCAGCCTCTGCACTCGGAGGGGATGACCAGCAGTGGTGCTGTACACCCAAAGATCCCCTGAGGTTGCCTTCCTTAGCACTGCACCAGGGCTTGGAGCTGCCTTTAAATGTCAACCTGCCTTAAAAGCCCCAGGCATTCCCTGACATGTGTGGTGTGAACCTGTTCACTCAGTAGAGATTTGCTCCACTGAAAACGAGCCTGAAAGTTGATAAGAGCCCCTGTTAGGCCTGAAATAGCCCTTTGCAATGTGGGACTGGCTGGAGTAGGTATCAGATGAAGAGCAACAGTCACAGCACAGCAGAAAGGAGGCTGAGATCATGCCTGCACTTGGGTCCAGCCACAGGTGCACTGGCTGCTCAGAGGTGTTGCTGTGCTCGTGCTGTGTGTCACCCACAGCACCCACCCAGTCCTGGTGCTCCCTGTTCCCAGCATGGAATACCAAGGGACAATATAGAAAGAGCAGAGAGACACTGGAGGGACAACTGCACTGGGAAAGGTGCAGTGGTGCTGTCTGAAAGCAAGGAAGCAGGATTCCCACCTCATGCAGAGAAAAGCCAAAGGGTTTTGTTCAGTTACCTGGGGGAAGTGCAGTGTTCCTGGCATGAATGTGATTTGCTCCAATGCCCTCAAAGAGGGAGGAGGGGCTGTATTTTATTTTCAACCTCCGCTGGTACCGTGCGTGGGAAACGCTGCTGGCCCTGGGATTTCGTTCTGTTGGGGTTTTGCTCTGTGCTGCAGATAAGGCTCCTCTTTCCTTGGTCACTTTGTAGGAATGGAAAACATGCCTGGGCCTTCACGCACACTTTGAAGTCAATCAAAACTGTCTTAAAGTATATTTCTCTGCTATAGAACATAAAAATATTATCCTTCTGGCATGCCTCCATGAGAATATTAAAAATAGCTTACTGAGTTACTCTGTGAAAATCGCTAATATAACAAGACTTTTGTGTCTTATTTCATTAATGAAGGAACTCTAATGCTGGGCTTGAATGTGATACTGGTGTAAATCAATAAAGAACATTTTTGCAAAAACACAATCCTATTATTCTGAGATATTTTTGTAGGGTGAAGTTTGAAAGAAACATTTATTGCCATGACTTTTGTCCAACTCAATAAGCTATTTGCATCAGAAAACTTTAGTGCTAGCTAAATAAAAACGTGTTCTGTGCATGGGATGGCATTTGTTTTCCTGGTTTGTTTTACTGCTGTTTGTCCAGAATGGGGGAGAATCTGCTTGGCAGGGAAAGGCTTGGAGCTAAACCTTGTACTAACCCCTCAGAGCAGAAACCCATGGCTTGCTTAGGGAAGAGTCAGAGCAGGACAGGGCTCCTGGCTTTTCCTGAACAGCATCCAGGAGGCAGCAAGTCTGAGATGAGCTGACTGGGAGGCACAGGATGCTGTCCCAGTTCCAGCTGCAATTGTTTGTTAACAACCCCTGGGTCTGTGGCCATCCCGGAGCCCAGGAACCCAGGGATGGTCCTGGCTGGGTCAGGGCTGGGGTTCCTCCAGCTCCTCCAGCACAGGCAGCCAAAAGAATGTGGAAAACCAGGGTAATCATACAGTAGCAATTCTCCCACCCAACTCCTGGTCTTTCCTTCAACAAGAGAAAGGCTTTAGATTTAATGGCCTCAGTGGGTATTTCTTACATGGATTTGTCTAATTGCCTTTTGAACTCGTGCTAAAGAGGTGATTTGCTGTTTCCTCAGTGGCCTCCCGAGGGATGTAAATCACAGCTCTGCTTCAAGAACCAGAGGAACAGGCAGCATTCCTCCCACAGCACCACTGCTGCCCTTGGCAAGCAGAGACCCCTCTCATTTTCTGTTGCTGACAAAGGCTCCAGGGATGGTCAGTGATCTGGGGCTGGAAATGGGGCTCTTCATGTGCCTGAGTTCCTGAGGTGCCCCTTGGCTGCCTCTGCCAGGGTTTCACAGCCACTTGCCTTTAAGCATCCACACAGGGTGAGGAATGGCTGATGCAGCAGGAGGAAAAGGCTGCTCTTAGTGAAGGAACAGAGTTCAGCTGCTGAAACTGAGAATGCCTCTGGGAGCAAATGACACAAACCACCACCGTGTGTCATGAGCCTGGAACTAAGCACTGCACAGCCCTCTAAATCCACACAGCCACGTGGCATGCTGAATACTTCTGGGGGAAACCTCTGTGCCCAAAGCCAAGATCACCTTTCCCTCCCTCATTCCTGACAGAAATTGTCCACCCTGTTCTTAAAACCCTTCTTTGTCTGGAGAAGACACCAACTCTTGCCCAAACCATTTTCACTCTAGCTCCTTCCTGAAGTGCACATCCATAACTCCTAGTCCTTCTCTGGATAGAGAGAATAAAACACTCTGTTTCTTTCCATGGTAGTCTTCCTTATATTTAAAATCCAATCAGGGTTCTAATTTTTCATTAGACTGTTCCTCAGTCTTTGTGCCTTCCCTTGAGTGTTCCATTTTCTAGACTTCTGGTGTATCTTCCTGAGCTCTGGGCTCTCTTCTGTTGCCTCTCCCTTCCTTATGTCAGGAAAATTAATCGACAAACACCAGAGGTTTATGTCCAAAAAGGAGACAGAGGAGTCCTTTTTGCTGTATTTGAATAAAGGGAGAGGCCATGGGACATTCCCCTGGGATCTCTCCAATTTTTGGAGGACACAGCCTCCTTTTTATCCTATTTTCTAGGCCACATTTCCCTCTCTCTTTCCCCATTGCTGAGGTACTTGAGAGGTACAGACTTCCCGGAACGCCTGATACCTGAAATCCCCCTCTAATGTATAACCCTCCCTTTTAATTTTTAATTCTTATTGAATTCATAGTTTTTCCCCCTTGCTTCTTTCATCTTTCAATATCCAGTTTCATTTATCAGCAGCCCTACAGTTTGTTTGTAAAGGCAAATAACTTTTTCTATTCATCAATCAGTGGAATACATCCCATTTTTTCTTTTATCATTCAGTCCTGGTTTTATTTACAAGCAGATCCACATCTTGTTTGTAAAGACAAATTCGACATTCCTTTCACTTAGCAGTCAGCAATGCTGGAGCAGAGCAGATCCCGTGGTGCACTGAGCAGGCAGGTGAAGGGATGTGGTTTGGAGCCTTTTGGAGGTTTTGCACAGCCCTTGCTCCCCCTTCTGACACTCTCACCATCACCATCACCAATGGTCCTGAGCTGGCTCATGATCCTGCTGTGCTGCACGGAGCAGCTGCAGAACATTCTGCCCTGTGCACTGTGTATGTGCAATCCCTATCTACGTCTCACTGGGTTTGTTTCTGTAACTGTCCTCACATCATCACTTCTTTTTAAAACTATTATCTCGCCCTAACACTGCGCTGCTGCATGCATGTGCCCTCTTCCAACTTCACCTCCTAGCAAATAAAATTATTTTCTACTCCACTTCATAGAGGAGACATAGAAGACAAAGGGACACAGTGAACCACTGAGAGTTCCTCTCTGAGTGTGCTTTCCTAAGTGTTTCACACCACCTTGGGCAATACACATCACACTTTCCCAAAAATCTTTAGACAATGTCATGTCAGGCAGTGTCAACAGCCTCGTTAAACATGAGATATACGACATGAACAGCTTATTCCCTACCCACAAGTGTCACAGAAGGATTAGATTTGACACATGCATAATGGCTGGGTTTTATTTATTTTCCCTGATTTGTTGCAGTATTTGTTTGTTGGCTCGATTTGTTGTCCCAGTAATTTTCTGGAAATGAAGTTAAAGTAGATGCTCCATAATTTCCCTTTTTCAAAACCAGATATTCTGTTTACCATTTTTGTAAGCCATAAGGAGTGTTACATCTCTATGCCTGCCTTGTGTCTTTAAAAATCTGTTTAAGCTGCCATTATCTCCTAGAATTCTACAACAGATGCATATCTGCCAGTTATTGCATAGAAGGCAGAATTCTGTTCATTTGTACCTTGGCTGATTATTCCAAGGCTCACTCCTTTCTGGCTGGGTGGCCTGGTGGGCACATGCCAGCTGCTCAGGGACATGTTCTGCACAAAGGAGTGTCACCCTGAAGTGAAACACACTGATGGGAGACAGAGGACAGCTCTGGGGGTTCCTGTGCCCACCATTAAACCGTGTCACATATCACATCCACAAATCTTTTAAATCCCTCCAGGGATGGCAACTCCATCACTGCCCTGGGCAGCCTGTTCCAATGTTTACAACCCTGTCAGTAAAGAAATATTCCCTAATGTCCAATTTAAACCTCCCCTGACACTATCTGGGACAATTCCTCTCATCCTGTCCCTTGTTCCCTGGGAGCAGAGCCTCAGTTCCACCTGGCTGCATCCTCCTGTCAGGGAGCTGTGGAGAGTGAGAAGGGCCCCCCTGAGGAAGGAAGGAAGGATATGGATTTCACATACCCACACTCCACAAGGTCCCACTGTCCCCTCCCAGAAAAAAGCAAGTGAGGAGCTCCAGGGCAAAGAGCAGGTTGTGTATCAATAGAAGAGAAGGAGCAAATACCTAAATTACCTCTAAGAAGAGCATGAGTATCACTAATGACTCAAGGAAATATGGGAATCAGGAATGACATCCCTTTCTCCATCTGATCCAGGAACACAGTCCTGGTTTCTTTTCCTTCCCAGCTTTTCCCCCCTCTCTCTCTCTCTCATGCTGAGTTACATCTTGGGAGGCATCAAAAGCAATGTTTCAGACTCTTCCTTGGCTATACTACAGTTTTTGGGAAGGATCAAGGCAGTGGAAAATAGAGGCTAGCAATGCTCCTTGCTGGCTGCCAAGAGCCCTGGCAATGCCAGAGCCAGCCTGGGCTCCTTCCAGTCTGAGCAGAAACACCAGCAGCACCAAGAGCCCTTCCACCTCCTCTGGTTCCCTTCAGCCAGCCTCAGGCAGCTGCTCCTGCCAGCACCCATCCTGCTGGAGAGAAAATAGGGAAAAGCCTGGGGACAGCACATCCAGCACCAGCTGGAAAGCTTGCACCTGCCCAGACTGCACTCCCAGCACCACAGCATCCCACACCCACAGCATCCCCAAACCAGAGCCCATACAATAACAGAGATTCCCCCAAGCTGTGGATGCAGGTCAGTCTGTGAACCATATATAGCATAACCCACCACAGCTGAGTGAGAGCATTGTAATTGCTTTGGGTTTGTTTCTGTAAAAATAGAAGAAATCTGTAGTTTAATCTTTAATTGTCTCAGAAAAAAAAAAATAAAAGCTTGCTTCTTTGTGCCTCTCCAGCCCTTTACAGTTCATCATTTGCATTGTGTGCAAAACAAATGAATGTTACCTTGCTCAGAGGAAGTCTTGTTGTCAGGTCTGAATTTCTTTCTTTGTTTTGTTTTAGAAAGCTTCCCTCTCCCATCAGTCCAGGAATGCTGTCTTGGCAGTAATCTCTCCTACATCTCCTTATCACAGATGCTGTTTAGACACTTCCCCCATTTTGGTTCCCAAACTACCTGTAAGGAGCTCAGCTCTGCAAGATTTTTCCCTTTCCCTTTGTCGACAAAAAAGCCACCCAAGCTGCAGGTCAGGTAAAACTTTGTCCAGCTTCACTTTTCCTGGATGTCAGAGTGACCTGGGAGGTCTGGTCTGCTTTCCTTTCCATAAGAGAACCCCTCCTTTTCTGTACCTTTCACCCTCTCCAGGCACTTAGACTTTCACTTACTCTGAGCTGCTCTGACTGTGCTGGTTTATTTTCTGAATAAAATTCTCTGTCTCTGCTCTGCAAGGAAAGCAGCAGCATTAAATGATCACCAGAGAAACGCAGCTGCATTTGTAATAACTTGTAGGGGAGCTCCTTCCCTCCAGGTCCTTCAGCATAAAAGGGGAGGGATCAGGGGTCATTCATCCTCTGCTGTTGGCACAGCACTGGCTAGAAGAACAGGGCTGAAAATCTGAATTCTTTTCATGTTTCCTCTTCCTCATTTTTGACTGACAAGTGGCACACAGTGGCAAAGGTTCACACTACTCTTCAGGGAGAAGGGACTTCCTGTACTCAGAGCAGGCATGAGAGAGGGATTTCTTGGTGGAAAAGTGAAATGTTCCCATGGCACCTCTCTTAGTCAACAGAGGGGAAGCCTCAATCAGCCTTGCCAGAGGCACACCAAAGTGTCTTGTCCCACAGCAGGGCTGAAGTCAGTGAATATTTTATTAATTTCATGTTACTTTTTACTCATTTACCACCCAAAATTGCTTGGACTTGGCACCATCAGTTCCCTTTCTGCCCACAGTCTTATCCCCTGTCCCTTGGCACAGACAAGCCCCAGGTGCCAGGGGGATTTCAGCCTTCCAGAGGGGCAGGGAAAGGGAACAGGAACATCTCATTTCTACACGGTGTCATGCTGGATGCTCTGCTTCACAAAGACATCCCTGGCTGGGCAGCAGGGGCATGGCTGCTGTTTGCCACCTCCTGCTCCTGTCCCTGGGGCTGGGAAAGCCCTGGGGAGCTTGAGGAAAGGAGAGACCATGAGGATGGGAGAAGAGAGGTGGGACCCATGCTGGAGCAGACATAGGGAATTCCTGAGGAGCTGGGAGTAGACACAAGAGCAGTCATAGGGTGATAGAAATAAAAGTTTTATCCTCTGGTCCCAGAGCTTGGTGCCACTGAGAGAGGCACTGAAAGACTGAGGGTCAGAGGATGCTGTGTCTGCAAAGATGCTGTGGACAGTGAACAGTGCATCAGGGGTTTTTCAGTTTTATTGGCTTCTTTGAAGACCTGAGGTTTTCTGCATCAAAGACATCTTAGCTGAAGTTCATGAAACTCCCTTTTAGGAGAAGGTAAGATTTGGGTCTGGTGGTCCTTGAAAATCACAGACCAAACCAGACAACAGCCATGGGAGTGATCTAAAGGATGATGATCCCAATTTTCCATGCAGCAAGCCCCCAGAATTGATGGGAGCAGCCTAAAGTCTTCACACAACAGAAAGACTTCCCAGAGGATCAGAGGAATGGTCTCTGCTGGGGCAAAACCCCAGTGTAGATTGTGCTGTTCATGGCAGTGCAGCACAGCAGAGGTGGACTGGGGTCCTGCAGCACATGGGCAAGGCTGCCAAGGCCCAGGATTTTGGGAAGCTGGAGTCATCCTGGATAACCTTTGGTGGTGGATGGCCCGTGCCCAGCTCAGCTCGAGGCGGGCAGTGAGCCAGGGGCTGTGTCAGTGACTCTCATGCCATGAGCTCATGGCTTAGGGGAGCAGAGATGGAGGAAGGCTCCAGGCAGGACTGCTGTGCCAGGCTGGGGAGTGCAGCCTCTAGGAAAGCTCTGGAAAGCTGAAGGTCATTGCCCATCCTGTGCCAGGATACTTGGATTATTGTCATTTATAGAAAAAGAAAACTCCATCTCTATTTCTGTAGCCAGACCAGGCCTTTTGGCCTCCTTTCCAAGGAGGAGAAGCAGTAGCAGCTCACAGTGCCTGCTGCACCTGGTAACTCCTCAGGAGCACAAAATCCCCCCAGCCCATCTGATGCTGGGGGTTAAGGGCTGCCAAGAGCTCAAGCAGAGCAAGGCCATCAGAGCTTGGCAGAGCTGGGGCTCCTGTGCCTGGAGCAGCCCAGAGGACACAGCTGTCCTGACAGGCTCTGCAAGCCCTGGGATACCCTGGCAGCTGACCAGTCACTACTGCATCCAAATAATGTCTGGGTTTCCTTCTCAATTCAGAAAAACTGCTGCATTTCCATGAAACATTTTGATGTTTATGAATCAGCATTTTCCAATAAAATGTTTCATCTGAAAATTCCCAGCGAGATCCTGCCCTGATAAGGCCCAGAGCATTGGCTGCAGTCCAGGCCAGCCTCAGCTTGGGGCAGTTGTGCAGAGTGATTTCTCTGGGTGATGACGATTCCTGCTGACCTTTCCTGCAGTGTGACTGTGTGGCCTGGGCATCTGAAATGTTATTTATAGGCAGGAGCAGCAAGCACTGTGGAGACAGTCTCCAGCAGGCCCTCGAGGCCTGGACATGCAGGAGCTGCTGGAAAGGAGCTTTTCCAGTGGAAAAGTCACTTTACAGAAACACCAAGAGAAATAAACTCCCTTTGGAGATAAACCATTCCTGCTGGGGGCTTGGTTCTGTGCTTGGGTTCTACACAACCTGGGGATGCTGCTGGCTGTGTGAAACCTCTGTGACTGTGGGTGATTCCCTCCTTCCTCTCCTGGGGCTGCTGCCAGAGCAAGAATTGCTACAGCACAGAGAGCCTCTGCCTTCACTGTGAGTCTCCAGCCCTGTGCAAATGCAGTTTCCTACATCTCAAAGGATAAGAATTTCTGGAAACAGGTTGCTGGAGTGTGACTGTAGGGCCCATATTACAGAGGAATGGAGAATTTTGTCTTCACCTGGAGCAATGAAATGAAATTACTCCCTCTCAGAGCCAACTGCACAGGTTTTCTTGGAGTTTCCTGGAGCTTCTGAGCTCTCTAAGGCCCATTGTCTATATTGATCCAATTTGAAGGAGGGTGCTGCAGAGCTGAGGATAAAATGAGCAATGTCTGGACACTCAGTGTCTCCAGTTTGCTCCAGAACAAAACAAACAAACAAAAAAATAGCCCAAATCAGTTTTTCCTCATCAAAACATTCGAATTTCCATCTCATCGAGAAGTTAGGGCTGGAATTCCCAGAGCTTCCACTTAAAAAATCTGCCACATTCTCAAGAAGTAATTTTCTGCTTCTTTTCTTGTTAAATGAGGTTGTTTCAATGTCCCCGTTGCTCCAAGTTCTAGACACTTACTGATTGGTTTCTCTCCTTGTGTACAATAAAACCAGCAAGATTAAAAAAAGATACCAAGGTGAAGTTTCTGCTCAAGTCCCCTGTTCAGAAGCCTCTGTGGCCTCATGGGACAATACATTATTGCAATACATTATTGAAGCTAACACCTGGTCTTGGCATGAGCTATTACCCAGCTGGTGGAAGGAGGTGTGAGGGAGGAGTGGTAATGAACCCTCCACAGCTAAAGGACAAGGAACTCTTCCAGAATCTCTTATTTTATCTGAGAAAGCAACCCAAGAGGCTGAAAATCTCTTTCTGAAGGAAAAACCCTTCCCTGCAAGAGCTATCACTGTATCTCACTGTATGTGAGAACATCAGAAGAGGTGCCTGGGTCACATCCTCTGGGGGTCACAGCATGTGCAGGGGTTTCTCTCTCACCAAGCCTGGTGTGGAGATGCTGTTGAATCTGCTACATCCTGAAAAGTCAAGGGTATAGCATTGCAGAGTGTCCCTTTTATTGGGTTTGCACCTGAGATCAAAAGGGAGGGGATGAGAGGAGGCAGGCAGAGGCCACAGTGGGACCCTCTCTGGAACACAAAGGCTTGGGATGGAGTGTCCCCACAGTCAGGAAATTCTTAGGCTGAAGAAAAGACAGAGAAGTATGAAAAGTTGTTATTTTGGCTTTCAACAGCAATTCCATGCAGCAGATCACAGCCCTGGAGCAAGTGCTGTCCCAAAGATTTCAGTTCAACTCTGAGATGCCAGCAGTCAGCTGTTATCCAAAACCAGTTCAGAAATCTTCCTGGGAAATGTGCTGAACTGATGACTTTTGAAATAATAAACCCTGGCTCTTCTAAAGCATAGACAGAGGTGTCTAAATATCTTCTTTTTCTTATGCTTCTCCCTGCACACTGAAAAGCAGCTCTGGGCAATTCACAAGTACAAGTATGCAGTGAATCAACCTGTGTGAACTTTGGGATCCCTGAGTTATATTCTTCTGCATAGTTACATTTCAGGTTTCATTAGAATATAGAACTTCTTTAAGACTGAGTGCAATTGCATCTCAGAAAATAATAGGAATATAGGAATATATAATAGGATTATATGTCATTCCATTCTGCTTATTAACACACAGGGGAAAAAATTCTTAATTCTGTGTTGTAATGTCAGGGACAGTGCAGAAACAGGTTTATATCTGTGGCTTGATGCAGTGCTATAACAATAAATATAATGGATTTACTCTGCAGAGACTTTTTTTGAGTGTGTGCACTGAGTCCCTTTGGTAAAGAGAAATGTTTATTCTGAGAGCACATATTGTGTTTCCACGATGGACTGATTCAGGTTTTCATTCAGCAGTGGAGACTTGTGGCAAATTATTAGCATAAGCAGCACAAATAGACTTCCATTCTTTAAGTTGTACTTCTGCTCATGTAAATCAGCAGTAAGGCTTGTAAACCAGCCCTGTTACAATTCTTTCAATTTTACAGTGTTTTTGGTCTCATATCTGGAAACCACTTTGAAACAGTCATTGCAACAGTGTCTCCTGACAGAGAAATTCAAGAATAAAATAGCAGAGGTAATTTGAAAATTATATCCTATTCCTCAAGTATTTACTTCAAGCAGTGAGCAAAATCTTCCAAGAGAGCAGGAGTACACCAAACAGAGATGGCTCGTGCAATGTCTCTTTGACTTTTTTATTACCCCTAATATTTCTGCTGCTGTTTCTTGCTCTCCTCCTTCTTCCCAGCATTTCTTCTTTGTGAAGGAACAATAACTTGAATAACTCATATTCAAGTTGATAGGCTCCATAATTCCAGAAGCATCACCCTCTGCAGTGTTCTCTCTCCACCCCACTGGAGTCAGAGATGGGCCCTAGCTATCTGATTCTAGCACAACAAAACAAATATGCTGGCCCAATGATCTTCTGACCATATATAGGCTGAAATAGCCTTTTGGAAGATATGGTTGATATCTGTGATCATCACAGGGCAATTAGGAACCATTATGAAACAACCATTTTACCAGTAATTTATTGAGCAGCCTCAAACTATTTCCTTGGGTGGAGAGGGTGTCATCTTCAAGAACACCTCCTGCTCAGGAGAGGCCATGAATTAATTTTTATGGAAGATCTGATGGGGAGAGTGCAGAGCTCAGAGCATGAACCTGAGCACAGAGTTATGTCTTGGAAATGCAATGTCCCAAAGGAAAGCAGACAGGAGAGATTCAGTGTTGATATGGTTCTCATGGCAGCTGCTTTCTGAGAGTTCCTTGACAGAGTAAACTCTGCTTTCCAATTGCCTCCCAAGAACTGCTTTTTCTCCTGTGCAAGAAACAAACAGCACTAGTAAATGCAGTGCCCCACTGTGCAGCAGAAGGAGCAGACAGGATCTAGCTGGGGTGTCAGAGCTGCTGCACTGGGGTGTGGGACGTGGCTGAGGAGAGCTCAGCTCCAGGCTCCTGCTGCCTCTGTTCACAGAGAAGGGCCAAAGCATGGCCAAAGGGTCATTGAGCAGGCAGCAGTGACATGGACACTGCAGACCATCCTTTGCACCCACCACAGAATCACACACTGGCTTGGGTTGGAAGGGACCTTAAAGCTCAACTTGTTTTACCCCCCTGCCATGCACAGGGACACCTTCCACCATCCCAGGGTGCTCCAAGCCCCATCCAACCTGGCCTTGGGCACTTCCAGAGCTGGGGCAGCCACAGCTCCTCTGTGCCAGGGCCTCCCCACCCTCACAGGGAAGAACTACACCAGTCCAGTTCTGTTGGATCTGTCAGGATCTTGCTGAGATATGATTTTTTTTTTTGCCATGGGTGTAGTGGAAAGAGGGAGAAGGGGAATTTCCAGGCCCAAACAAGCTGGATTTGATGGTCTCATTGTAATTTTTTAGTAACTAATGTGAAGCACAGAGCAAAGTGGGCAGCTGATGGTGGTTGCTGGGTGGGAAGGGGCTGGAGGAGAGGTTGGGGGTCAGGTATGACGGGAGCAGCGCAGGCAATAAAAGCAAATGCTGAACTGTAGACCTGCCTTTTCTTTGTAAACTCATCTGTTGCTAAGAATAACCTGCCTGGACAGTGTCCTACAGCATGCTCCAACCTAAAGGGCATTTTGGTCTGACAAATGCAAACTAATAGAGTGAAGTTATTACCATATGAACATGTGGATTGAAAACATGTGTTGAGTGATTAAAGGCGAAGGCTTGATGACAGCCCTGTACCGGAGATGGTGCATCTCGGGGAGGAGATTGCTGTTTGGGAAATGCCATATTTTACCATTGAGTTCATTAGTATTTGCCATAAGGAAAACAAGAAAGGTTGACTCCAGGAAAAAAATCCCTCCCTCTCAGATCCTATCACTGCACACACGATGTTTGCTTTGGAAACTCCTCGCCGGGGTTTCTGTCAGTCTGTTGCTCTGCAAATGCTGTCTCATGGACAGTTTAGGATTTCACTCTGCCTGGGCTTGGACGCTGTCCCAGGAGTGTGCTCGGTGTCAGGAATTCAAGCTGGAAAAAGTGTGCATTCTGGAAGATTAGGCACTGCAGGCTGTCCCCGCAGTGCCCATGGGCTGGGCAGGTCAGAGCACACCGGGGCGGCTGCGGGGCCGTGCCCCAGGGTGGTAAATCTGCCACAGCACTGCAGGGAGACCCTGCAGAGCTGACAGGAAGTTTTGGGTTGATACATGTTCATTATAAATCATTTTCTGCTTGTCTGTTTACAATAGTCTGTCTTTCCTTAATGTTTTTGAGGTAGTAACAGACCCTATATTTTAACTCGACAATATTTTTACATGAAAACATAATCGCACATCCTTGCTATTCATATTTTTGGATGAGATATGAACCAGAACTATGGAGCCAAGTGCCCCACTCAAAATATCAAAAACTGAACAAGAAAAAAACAGTCACTTTCCAAAAACTTTGCTAAATTTTGTGACAGTAATCAGTGTATCTGTGACAGGCTATGAGGCACCTGTAGCAGATTAACATTTCACAGTTCTTAACAGCCATAGTCCTTGTTGACTTTCCATCAAGATATTGAATCAAAAACTGGTACTTAAAACTAAACTGAATCAAATCTTTAGGCCCCCCAAAGCACATCAGTGGCTGGGCAGCACTGCAGAGCCCTGGGCACCAAAAGGAGGATCAGAGGAGCCTGCAGAAGCTCTCCTGCCAGTCAGCTCTCAGGACATTTCACTGAGATGAAACAGGCTGCAGGAAACTTCCAGCCAGGATAAATTCTTGGTTCATCACAGATTTTGCCAGATGCTACGTTGCTCCCACAGTCCTGCCAGTGCTGTGCTGTAGGCTGGGTTTGTGTTCTCCCATTATATTCACATCTCCAGAAATTGGAAAAGCTGGTTAAGGAGGGCTCTTTCAGATGTGTGTGTCTATTCTACTTCCATCTTGTAAAGTGTATTAATTGCTATTAATTGTATGGAGTGGGATATCCTGTCTTTCTTGCCTGTTAAGTCTCATCCCGGTTCTCTCAGCAGTGCTTTTTTTTCAGTGAAGTTTAATTGTACAAAGTTTCATAGACCCAAAGAAAGACTTGTGAATGCTAATGGAGAAGATTCATCTTCAGGCTTGAAGGAAATCATGTTCCAATATCTATTTGTCTTAGATTTTTACACAGATTTAGAGATTAATATTAACAAGCAAACAAACAAATAAAACAAAACAAAACCATGCACACACAAAAAAACTTAACACAAAACCTTTTTTTTTTAAACCTGCACAATTTCCCTGATCACCTCTGTGTTTTCACCTCAGTGATTCTGCTGACAAAAGGAAAAGACAGGCAAAGGAACTGAAAATTGCAATTGAAAATGCCTGTAAAGGAACAAGAAGACCAAATTTCATTTTATTTATTTCTGGCAAAGTCAGCCCACAGTGGCTGGAAATGAGAAACCTTCCTGCTTCTTGCATTCACCACTTGGTGTTTTTTGGGGGTAAACCAGCCCATTTAGTTCAATTCCTTCATGCAGCCCCTCTGTTTCCTTTCCCCCTCCTTGGCAGCACAGATGACAGCACGACATGGACATTTCACACAGCTTTTGATGACTCTCATCTTTTTCACAGTCCCATTGATATTTTGAGATTTCAGCTGTGTTTGTGGCTGCTCTGGGCAGCTGCAGGTGTCCTGGCAGAAGGATGTGCCACATCTGGCAGAGCCACAGGAGGGTCGATGTGCAGCTCCCTGAGCAGTGTGCCTGTGGGGACAGGGACAGGGACAGTCCTGCAGCAGGGTCACTGTCCCTGTTGGCAGCAGGACATCAGTGTGCCAGGGCATTTCATTTCATTCAGCATGCTGCAAATGTACATCCCAGTCTGGTGCTGCTTGTGATGTTCTGGAGACACAAAAAGCTGAGAGGTTTCTCAGGTGCCATGAGAGATCTGCATGCTCTGTACAGCTCTCTGCAGTACGGAAAACAAACATGGGAAGTCGTGCTCATGCACTCCCTCTGCTCTTGTCCCTCCTGAGAACCAGATAAAAAAACAATCCACGAAGAAAATCTACATGTAGATGGCAGCTGGAGATGTAGATGGCAGCTGGAGAATCTGGGGCTCCAGGGAATGGTGGGAATGGGGTCAGACGCAGCAAAGGGACGGCCAAAAAATTAGAGAGGTCTCGGCTGCCAAACTTGCCCTGCCCTTTGAGAAAGGGCAGAGGGCACGGGTGGCTGCAGGGATGAGGGCTGTCCCGGAGGATGCCAGCTGCTGGAGGAGGAGGGGGAAGCACCACAGCATTCCCAGCGGGCAGACGTGGCTGGGCACAGAGCAGGTGGCACTCACAGGCAGGCAGGGAGTGTGGGCAGATGGAGAGCAGAGAGCTCCTGCCTGGCACCAAGAGCAAGGGCAAACAGAGGCTGCTGCTCACTGGAGTGTTCACAGAGGACATTTACCGAGGCAGGAGGAATCCCAAAAACACACCTCAAGCCCCTGTTTGATTTGGCCATGACCAAAAGCCCGTGTGTCACCCATGTTATTTCATAGCAGAGATGATTTTCACTGGATTTTGCCCATCCTGTGGATCATCCCAGGCAGTTTCTTTGTCTTACTGTGGCTTCAAATTCTTTTATCCCTTTGGACCACCTGGTCCTGTGGTCTTCCCACTGAACAGATTCAGATGTTGCAGTGGACCAAGGGCCTCAGTGATTTTCACATTACCTTGTCTGATCTTGGTCAGGGGAAAATGTCAGCAGTGACATGAGATGTACTCCACATCTAATCTTTAGGCAGTCCATTCAGGAAGGCCGACTGCAGCTCTCACAGAGCTTACAGCAGAGCAGGGGCGTTGCCCATGCTGTGGGACACGGAGCTGTGCCCCCGCTGCAGCTGGCATGGAGCGGGAGCGCTCATCTGTTGGGGAAGATGGAACAGGAAAACCTTATAAATATGATTGCCTGGCAAAAGATTTTGAGAATATGGAAACTATAAGCGAGATTGAAATGAAAGCCATCTTTGAGATACCAAACCTGAGTTACTGAACAATGAGAAAACAATAGCATGGCCAGCTGAAAGTCATCCCCTCTTGATTGAACAATCCCCTCTGCTTGCAGACAGGTCCAAGGGTCAGAGAAGACCCTGCTAGCTTGGCAGAAGGGCTCCAAAGAGGAGTTTTTAGGGTTTAAAGTGTAACACAGTATGGTAATGTAATGATTCTTATAGGCTGTATGTAAATGCTATAGGATTTGTATCTTGTATTAGATTGGTTAGTGAAAATTAGAATATTCAACACAGAAGATTTATTGTATTGTAAAGGGAACCTCACTCTCTTACCCCTTGCTCTCTTACCTCTTACACCTTTACCTCTTACTCTCATAGTTCTTCACTCTCACACTCTCAGCCTTCTTCCTACCCTTGCTCCCTGCTCTCATGGTCCTGCTCCGAGCTCAGCTGGCAGCTCCAAGCAGGGCCCTTCCACCCACGCCCTTTGCAATAAACCACAAGTTCCAAGACCTGGCTTTAGAGATCTCTCCATCAGTCCCGCCCGTCCTGCCCGCCGTCGCTCCTACACTCATCCCGCACCACAGCACCCACAGCATCTCCTGGTGAGATGAGCTGCCTGGAAGCAGCCTCTGGAGCTGGTGTTTGCTCTGCAGGGCTGCAGCAGGGCTGGCGGATGGCAGCGGCACCTGCAGCCCCAGCCGGAGCCCGGACAGGGCAGCGCTGCCCCGGCGGTGGCTGCCCGCACACCCACCGCTCCCTTTCTGCCCTTCTGTGCTGCAACACATGAAACCGGTTTCTGTCTCATGGTATTAATAACCCCTTGGATGCCTTTGTTTAAAGTATTCCATGGGGAAGTGCTATTTTAAGGCTCCATTGAGTCGGGCGGAATGTGAAACCTCCTCCTGCCGGACACTTCGCACTCGGTGCTTATCTGCGTGCGCGCTGCTATTTTGTCTAATACAAGGCGGAGATCAGCTCCCCTCGCGATCTCACTTCCACGATTTACATTTCGCGTGTTGGAGCAGCCACAACAGTCTGCACCAGATCGTGTCCATATGTTCTGGGTGCACAGAACACGAACGGGCAGGGCTGGGCTGCCCGGGGACACACCCCGGTCAGGTCCCGACTGGGCAGACCCTGGACCTGGCAAGCCGGGCCTGGAGTCACCGGGAAGGTTCAGTTTGCTCACAATCCATCAAGCAGCCATGAACACTGTTTAGCTCTTTAATCTGAGATAACACTCATCTGACTTCCTGCATATTCAGAAAGTATTTCTGGTTTTTGAAGTGCCTCTCAGTTAAACTCTCTTCCCTGTTGGCTGACTTGCTGGGAGAGAGGTCCTGGTGTCCACACTCCTGGACTGGACAAGATCCAGGGTGTGGCCCCAGCCCATCACATCTGGAGGCTCACCTCACCCACACAAAAAGTGCTTTTCTTTTCTTTTTAAACCTGTGCTGTTTTAGTGTGACTGTGGACTGAAGCTCCCATCAGAAACAGGAAGGGAAGCAGGGAAGCTAGTCCCTTTGGATAATAAAAAGTGTAAAAACCATTGCTGAAAAAGGAATATTTTTATTAAGATTGCAACATAAACTGAGAATAAAAAATCTGTCCAAAAATGGCCCAGGGTGGGATTTTATAGGTAAAACCTTCAGGAGATGCAGCAAGGGGAGGAGAGGTGGACTCTCAGAGTAAGTGCTGTTGGAACTGTGAAATTGTTTGCATAAGAACATAAAGAAAAGCCTGGGTGTTACTGACAAGAAGGAGAGGGAAAATACAGAAGTTCTGCACAAAAACTCATAAATTCATGAGTTTAGAAATAACAAAAATGTTTTAATTCCTTGGTCTGGCTCTGCAGGCAGTGTAGCAATAATGTAGCGTGGCATGGCCAAAAGTAATGAGGACATGGGAAATTTCAGCACTCATGAACCTTGCAAGGAAGCTTTTTTCTCAGCCCATTCTCCAGAGTGTCCTCCTGCTCCTTTTGCCTTCCTCCTGGGATAGAACTGAGTCAGACACCAGATCTGAGGAGCTAATCAAGGCTACATGGCAGCAGGGAGGTTCCTCTTTTTTTCTGTTTGTCTGCCTTTGCCTCAGCCACCTGCCACTCATGTAGGCGACAATGGAGAGGAATTGTCCCCAGCTCCTACTCGTCCAGTCAGTACCTGGGACAATCCCTTTTCTCTCCTGGAAATACTAGGCCTGCTGAGGGAATGCACTGAGGGAATTGAGTGAATGGTTTCTCCAGTGTTCTTCAGCCCTGGAGAAGATGAAGGAAACTCTGGGGAGATGAAGAACCTTTTGGAGCAGCTCTCAAATACTTGAGAGCCAGAGAAGACAGTGCTGAAGAGTCCCACTGGTGTGGCAGAGGAACCAGAACAGATGGCAGGGCAGGGGACTGGGCTAAACCAGATGTGCAACACTGGCTCTTTGCTTTCCTTGTTCCATGATGGTGTTGTCAGGCCACTGACTCTTTGCTGCCTTCAGCAGGCTGAGACACCATGGCTTTTTTAGATGGGACTGTGCCAGCTGATTGTTCCACTAGTCCTAGCCATCCAGAAAGTTTCAGAAAGAGTCATCAGTCCAGGCAAGGCTTCCCTGGACTGCTCTCAAAAACCCTGAGACATTTTTTAACTCACATAAAATATGTCCATCTGATGGTGGGGTGTTTCCATTATGCTTTCTCTCACAACAAGTTTCCTTGAAGAGAAGCAGAAAACATGCCCATGACAAAAATAAGGGCTGCCACCTACAATCTATGCCTCCAGGCCTGAGAGCAGCACTTGGAAGACATCCCTCTCCTTTCTCCAGGGTGCTCAGGGGTCGGTCCCCACTGGCAGCAGTGCAGGGATCCTGTGGAGCTGCTCCAGCAGTGACTGTGTGGCTGTGCAGGGCAGGGATAGCCTGGCAGGAGCTCCCCCCTGCAGGGAGAACAACCCCTTTTGGAGAGGAGACACTTGCTGAGCACAGGGCTCAGCACTGCATGTTACCCCTGGATATCAACAAAACATGGTCCTGCCTCACCCTTTGCAACCTTGCTTATAAATACCCTGATCTCTGCTTTACTTGCAGCTCCGAAGAACAAAGCTGATTTATTTTTGTTCTTTCAACTGTGGCTTATAATAAAGTGTGAACCCTGACAAAGCTGAGCTCTGTGCTGGGGCTCTGTTGTTATGAGACCAGTGACTCCAAATACAGGGAGATGGGAACACACCAAAGGTGTTGTTGAGGCATTTTTTACACTGCAAGGGTCAGCATGGGGTAGGGAACAGCTTTGTTTAAAGACTCTGAGCTCCTTTGGCAGGTGGCAGCTCTTTATGTGGCACAGGGAGTTTGAAATTATTTTCAAGTCAGAAACAGCAGCATGCCTCTGACACTTTTGAGGCCCAATTTCTTTCTTCTAAATCATTTTCAAGTATTTTTCTGTAGAAGCTGGAGCCCTGCTGAGGTGCACTGGCTCAGCCCTGCATTTCTCCCGTTTATGGAACCCCACACACAGGCAGTAAATGCCTTCACTCATTGGCCCTGTATTTCCCTTGCCATCACAGGATGCCTTTGCAGAGGTCCAATCCTTGCTTCTGGCCTGGCAGCCTTTACTAAATCACAAGGTTTCACATCCTGCCCCTCAGGCATCCCATACTCCCTGCAAACAAGCACTTTTAGTTCTTGCCTGGAAGCTCCTTAACTCTGACTCTGCTGGAAAACTCAGCAAGATGGGGAGGACTGCATTAAAACAATGTAAAGAACAACCAAATCCTCCTAAGCATGACATGGAAGGAAAATTAATATTTAAAATACATGTATGATGTAATGGGACTTAAAATAGTCTGTATCCTGGAAAAAAGAGATTAACTGCTTAAGGCAAACTAATGAAAAGGTCACTTGGACAATACTTGCAAAGCACTCCCTGTACTGCATCACACACTTATCAGTTCTGTTTGACAGGGAGTCACACATGATCCCAAGCACTTATCTCTGTTTTATACTTTATGAAAAATTGATTGACTCATTTTGCCCAAGAATTTGTGTTAAATAAGAAATAAAACATTGTTTATAGGCAACTTTCTCTTCCCATAGTCAGAAGGGGCCAGTTTTATAAGAACAGGACATCAAATCTTAATACTGCAAAGTACCTGCATATTTGACATGGCAAAGTGAACTCTTCTGTTATTATCTCAGCTGGATCAGTTCCTAAAGCTAAACAGAAACAGCAGCTAACATTTTCCATTCTTTCTGCCTTTAACCCTCTGGCACAGACCACATCCTGTCTGGGTAATGCCAGTCCTCCAAGAATGCCACTGAGAGGGGTGGAGATGTCCATCCCTGCCACCCCAGCCTGGTGCTGGCAGCACTGATGTCTCCATCCCTGCCACCCAGCCTGGTGCTGGCAGCACTGGGGTGTCTGAGCTCCTGCCTGCCAGGCTGTGGGTACAGCAGACTGCCCAGGTGTGTTTTGCTGCCCACTGATTCCTTGTAGCAGCAAATCCTCTGCCCATCTGCTGTCAGACAGCAGCTGGGTAAGGAACTGCAGCAACGCCCAGAGTGATGAGAGAACACCATGGTGGATGTACAACATTGCCAGTCACTGTGGAAGCTGGGAAGGGATCATGGATGTGGGCCCAAAGTGAGTCTGTTCCTCTGGCTAAAATTTCAACCAGCAGCAGTTAGAGCACCCTTGCAGGGTACATCAGACACAGCTATTGTTTAACATTGCCAGAGCAGAGGAGGGTCCTCTGTGCAGGACTCTGTCAGAAATGCTGCAGTGGACTGAAAACACCCTCCAGCCTGTGCTGAATTCACTTTCTGTTTGCTGGACTGCCCCAGGCTCTGCTGGATGAGAACAGCTCTGGAGGAAAAGCTGCTCTGGCTGTCCCTGCTGCCACAGCTCCTGCCTCCTGTGACCTGGGACAGCCCAGCTGGGCTTGGGTGGCTCCTCTGTCCAGGGCTGAGGCCACCTGCTCAGAGCAGCACTGAGCTGCTCCTTCCTCTGCCTGCCTCCTGACTTCCTGGGGGATTTCATGCTGTGATGTCACTTCTGCAGCACCTTTCACCAATGATAAATTCCTCCAGAAACAGAGAGAAAATGACCCAGAATCATCTCTACACATAAACCCCTCAATTATACAAAGTCCTGCAAACATCAGATAAGACCATAACAGAGAAAAGGTCACAGCAACACCAGCTATGTCATGAATAGCAGCAACAAGTAGCAGCCAGTGCCTGATTCAGTCTAAGGCTAGAAAGATGAAAAGATAGAAATGCTGTTGGCTTTAATTCTTTTGTAGTGTGTTCCAGGCAGCTGTCAACTGCTGAGCATTTGAACAACCAGGGCCTCCCAAAGGGAAATAACATCTTCGGAATGGCCAGGCTCAAGAAAACACCACATCTTAAATGATGTATTGATGGGGGAAAATAAATTCAGAGGAGAATTTGGTGCTTTGCCGAGCAATGTCCTGAAGATAAGCTTGTACCAGTTCTTCAGTCACGCACTAATGATCTTCAGTTCATTATATGTTATAAATCACTCTGATGGATACAGAAAAGGGTAATAAATGAATAAATAAATAGCAAACACTCTGTGGATAATGCTGATCATAGAAAGATGAATTAATCATAAACACTGCTTCCAAAGGCTGTGACACGAATAAGCATTCCTTTGATATCAACCATGCTCTTCTTCCCACCAACTTGTTCTCAAATAAACATCCCAGTAAATATTTGTCTCCTTGCTCTAGAATTGCAAATAAAATGAGAAAGGCCACATCACCTCCTAGCCCATGGAAAGGAATTCCCTTAGGGTGATGCTGGATTTCAGGTTGGGATTCACCTCAGCTCGTTTCAGTCAGCTTCTAGCTTCATCTCAGTCTAGACTGGGATCTCTGGGTTCCCTTCTGAGCTGCCCTTCCAATTTGCCACCCTCCAGTATTTGCAATCTCTTCTGTCTCTTAATCTCTTTCATGGCTTCACTATCTGATGTCCCACCCTAGAGCTCTCTTCCCTAGAAAGTGCCCCAGGAATTTTGATGCCTCACTGCAGCACAACCTGCACTGGGGGCCTTTCAGGTGCAGTGATTTCCACAGTCACCTGCAGCCTGAGCCTGGCCCTGCCTGCTGCCCTGCTGTGCCACCCCAGCACCCCAGGACCAGAGCCCTGCAGGGGCAGCACAAAGCCCCAGCTCCTCTGGGATGGCACTCCAAGGCTCCTCATGGGCCACCAGCAGGGAAGAGGGGCTGGACTGTGCCCTGCCCAGACCAGTGAGTCACACAGGACTCAGAGAGGCAGGGATGAGCCTCCTGGGATGTGGGATGGCTCTCTTGGACTCAGGACAAGCCTTCCTCGTATCCTCAGGGCTCACTTCCTTTATCTGCTGTCATATGATTGCAAACTCTAATTTCATTCTCTGCCTGCTTTCCTTCCTAGGTGAAGTCCATTCATTATTTTTAACTGTATCCATAACTCTTCCTTATCTCTAAGCCCTGCTGTTCCTCCTGCACAGACTGATGACATGACTGCATGTGTTCTGCTCTCCTGGCAGCTTGTCTGAGCACAAACCCTCTTGCTGCTGCCTTCCCCTGCTCCCATCTGCAGCAGCCAGGTGCTCTGAGGAGGCATTTCTGCTCTGGTATCTCATTCCTCAGGCTGCAGAGGGGTCAGCAGCCTGTCCTACTAACACCCATACCAAAACACCCTGCTTCCTGCAGCAACGTGTGACACTTGGCCATCTCTCACCTGAGTTTGTCCTGCTCAACCTTGGGAATCCCTTGGCAACTCCAGCCCACAAGCAGCCTGCAATGGACACCACACCCCAGCCTTCTCTTCAAGACTTTGTTCCCAGAATCAGCTTCATCTTTACTGGATTTGAGGCCTAAATTCTCATATGTCAAAGCCAAATTCTGTCTCCAAATTGCCCAAGCTCCTTGTCTGCTATTTTCTTGAAAGCAGAGGGTTCAGTCAATGGGAATGCTGCTGCAGATAAATAGTGCTCAAAGGGTTTGGAATGCTCTGCTTGACCCAGAGTGTAAAAACCTGCATGAGCAATGCCTCTAAGCAGAAAACTTGTCAGAAAAATCGATCTGGTTGCCTCCCTATGTGCAGTGTTCCTTCTGCATTGCCTTGAGATAGCAGGGATGGAGAGTGGACAATGGGAGACTTCACTGAGCAATCTGAGGCAATTAGCAAGTTCTCAGCTTTCCCTGCTGCTCAGTTTTCCTAGATTGGAAATGAAACGGGTGGCAAAAGAACTGGAAGATGCTTTTAAGTGTGGTTGTGGCCTGCACAAAAGGCTCTATAATGTGGATGTTGCTGTGTATTGTTTCTTAATAGGCTCCTCAATTAGTTCTGCTGAGCACAGCACAGTGGGAGAACTGGTTTTATCTCCCTGCCTCCAGCCTCGGTTTTAGCTCAGCCACAGAGGACTGTCTATGCTGTTCCCAGCACAGGGCTTGAGGAAGCACTGCTCCAGGGGGAGCTCCCAGATGGGCACAGCTGCAGGAGGAAAAGGTGCAGGAGCAGATGAGAATGGGCCCAGCTGACAAACACAGCCCCATCTTGCCTGGCTGGCACCACAGCTCGCCAGGCTGTCAGAAACATGCTGGGCTCCTTCCAGATGAGATGCCACCATCAGCATCAACAGACTTTGTGCTGGACTTTGTGATGCTTGGGCTAAATCCCAGCCTGGGAGACGCCAGCTCAATCTCTTTGCTGTGGCTGTGACTCACGAGAAGCCTGGGTGGGAGCTCAGGGTGTCACAGGGCAGCACAGCTTGGGGTGGCTTTGGAAGGTGTTGAGGTTCAGTTTGGTGAATGCAGAAAATGCAGAAAACCCTCTGGGCTGCAGGCTGGGCTCTGCCACCTGCACACTGAGCTCTGGAGCACACCTGAGTGGTGTCATGCATTCTTTTGTGAGGAGGACTAAAGAGTGCTCTGAGAAGCACCTGCAGCTGGGATTGTCCTTATCTGTCCTCCCAGAATCAGTGCCCTTCAGAATGTGCTTCCCTCTGCCCATCCAGAAAAATGTTTCTACAAACATCTGTTTTATGGTCTGGACTCCAGGCTGGACTTGCATTTGCAGGTTTTGGAGGTCTGATTGTCTTTTTCAGACCATCTCACCAACCCTCAGTGGTTTTGGAGAGCAAGCACCCTGTTCATGCATCTTAGCATGTGCCTCTTTGCTTTGTTGTTCTCTAATTACACACACAAACTAATAATAAAGCCATCTCTTCATCCACTATTGTCTTTCTTTATGAGAAAAGATGACAAAGTTGGAGAATAAATGGACATATATGAGAGAGAAATAGCTTTAATGAGATTAATATTCAATAATACTCTAATGGTTTCACACTGTGAAGTAGAAAGTATTGTAGGTGTTGGAAAATTATATTACATCAGTCAAGAATGGAGGGAACCCAGCTAAACTTAGACCAGTCTGACAAGTGAAGTTTTGAGCTGGTTTTGGCTAAGTTTTGCAATCAAGAAATTATGTTTGCTGCTCCCCAATGGGAGATCCATACAAAAGTGAAGTCAAGAGAAACCAAAAAGTGCTACCAAGGGTAATTCTTACCCTGGAGTAGACCTGTGTAAAAGGCTGATGTGCATTCACCTGGTGTCCTTCACCCAGCTGGCCTCAGAGGAGGATTGCATAGTCAGACCCTGGCACAGGGTGCCCAGAGCAGCTGTGGCTGCCCCTGGATCCCTGGAAGTGTCCAAGGCCAGGTTGGACAGGGCTTGGAGCACCCTGGGATAGTGGAAGGTGTCCCCTCAAGGCAGGGAACTGGGTGATTTTATGAAGACACAGCAGAGGGAAACAAGAGCAGATAAGGTGGAGAGACAGAGAGTGTTTGATCTGAGACAAGGAACAAGGTTGCCATATTATATAGAGAAACAAACCCTGAGGGACAGCAAAGCAGCATCAGAACATGCTGAGGTTCCCTCTTCACTCTGTGTTATCATCATTCATGTGCTAAGACATGTTCAGTGGGTTAGACCCTGTAAAAGTGGAGGAGAACCTGGATGCTGTAAATGCAGAAATCCCATGGATTCTGAGCATGCTATACATTCATCTGCATAAGAAATATCCTGTAACAAAGCTTCAGAGTATGAATTTAGATTTGGAGGCATTATCCAACACTAATTTTCAAGTGCAAAGTAGGCACTTGGGGAATTTGTTTGATTTTCCCCTGGAAGCTTTCTGTTGTGTGGGAAGCAACCAGCACAGCCTGCACTTTCTGCTGTGGGCAGGGTCCAGAGCTGAGCCCCCAAGGAGTTCTCAGTCAATCATAAAGCTGACAAGCACTTGGAAAAGCTGATGTAACAGCATGTCTGTAATTGAAGGGTGAGGGACAGTGAAACTGGGAGATTTGGGAGACAGCTGAAACTCAGAGGAGCACAGGGCATGTGGGGGTCTGTGCTGGCTGTGCACAAGGTCACGCTGGGTGGAATTTGCCATTACTGGTGGCACTCAGTGGCTTTGTTGCCCATCCCCTGGAGAGGCAGGACACCCATCTTCTGGTCCTGTTGCTAGAAGCTGGATTATCCTTGGAATATTTTGCAGCTGTGGCTGTTTTCATGGTTTGGCAGGTCAGGAAGAACATCTCTTGTCTTGACAACTCTGTGACTTCATCCTTCATTAGTTCTTCTCCCACTAAGTTTTCCTTAGAAAACTTATATCTGCAAAGAGCCCTGGGGTCTCTGATTAAGCCCAGAATCCCAGTGTTGGAGCCCACAGTTCAGATCAGTCAGAGTCAACAGTGGGTTTCTGGTTCCTTCATCCAGAACCAGGATGTGGGGTGTGTTTATCTCCCGGCATTGCACTCACCTCAGGGGATGATTGTCCAGTCTCCATTGCCCCACCCAGATGCCCTTAGGTTTGTTCTCTAGGAAGATGTGGAATCCCTGGGCTCTGAGGTGTTGGAGCCTGAGCAAAGCCCAGCAGAATGTCTGTGCTGGGTGCAGCTCCAGCCCTGTCTCTTCAGGGGACTCTTGACAGTTTCAGTCCATGGCCAGAGCAGAGCATGAAAGTAAACACAATGCCCTAGCAGTAAGAGAAAATCCAATTCCAAATCAGCAGTTAGGGAGGGCATCCATCCTGCCACACGAGAGGTGGCTCCACAGAGTACAGGAGGTCCTGCCAAGATCTTTTTTTGGCTCTTTAGTCAAAACTTCCCTTTGCCTAAATTTCCATTGCTCCTGGGCACAGTATGTGCCTTCTTGGAGCACCCCAAATAACCCTCGCTTGCTACCATCAAGTTATTGTTTCATTTAAATTATATTGGAAGCTCCTCCAGCCCCAGCCAGGGAGAAAGGCTTTCCCTCCTTGCCAGGGGACTATGTAATACGACAATTTTGTGCCAGAGCTGCTCCATGGGGGCCAGGAGAGAAGCAGGAGGGACATAATGTGCTTTCCATGAGGGAAGCCCATTCTACCAAGGTCTGCTGGGGCTTGTTCTGCTGCTGGCATGGTTGCCTCTCACAAGTTGTGCAGGACTTGATAAAGTCAGACAGCTGGATGAAAGAGCATAAATACCCTAAACTTAAACATGCTATTGAGGAGCTGAAGGCAGGACATAAATAACTGCACTCTCGCTTTCATGTTTATCATACAATTGCAACAGGACCATATTTGGAATAAGTATCCCAATATTTGAATGCAACATGTGATTGGAGTTTATCTGTTGTCATGTTTTGAATAAATATTCAGAAAACTCATTATTTCGGATATCCCCCTCTTCTCACTTTTTCCCAAATGAGGTGGAGCTAGGCAGTTTGGACTCTGCTTGAGCTGTCTTTCATGTTTTCAAAAGCCCTAAGCCCTGGGGCTGAGCTTAGCACAGCTCCTTCTTGAGCTGTCCAGGAGCCTGGATCCATGCAGGGCCAGCCCCAGCCAGCAGCCAGCCCGGCTCCCAGTGCCAGCCCGGGATGTCCCTGTCCCTGTCCCTGTCCCTGAGTGTCCCAGTGTCCCCTGGTCACTCTTCTGGGCTGCAGCTCCTCCTCTCTGGAGGCTCTCACTAGGTGGGTGACAACAGAGAAGCTTTCCTGTGACAATGACAAGGGACCATGGCATGCTCCATCCCAAAGGAGAGGGAGGCAGAGCATCCTGCCTCTGCCTGCCTGTGGTTCACAGACAGAATTTCTCTGCACAAGATCAGTGCTTTGAGCTTTCAGGGACAAGAGGAAACACTGGCATCATTTTACCCTTTGAGTTTTAATAATGTCAAGTGCAAGAGGCCCCCAGCACCACCAGCCATGACCAGAAGGAGCATAAAAATTGGTCAAAAAACCGTTAAGATGGACGTAACAAAACCAGAGGATCAAGTCAACTACAAAGATCTCTTTACACCCAAAGGAGTGTTGTGTTAATTGATTATACTGATTTGTAAGAAATTCAATCCTATTACTGTCTGGAGGATGCACAGGCTGGTCTGCACCAGCACTGTGGATGATGTTATCATGGCAAAAGGCTGCTTAAAGGCAGTCTCTGGGTAACAGAGCTTGCACATTCTGTGGTGGGCATCCCTCAACAGCCAGGTAATGTGTTAATGTAAATCTTTACTGGTGCTGCAGCCAGTGAAGAGGTCTAGGGCTCTGCAGAGCATGTGAGTCAGTGACAGGGTCCTGAGTGACAGTGCTGCTCCAGGGGTGCTTTACCCAGGTCTGCTGCTGAGGATTGTTCCAACCCTTACAAACAGCTGATTAGTGCAGTGGTACCTCGTTAAGACAATGTGGATTTGATCAGAGCTTGTACCCAAGGTTATCTTTGCTGGGAAATGCAGTGTTGCAAAGTAGCGTTTCCAGTAACATTCTCTTTATTTTCCCTTTCACTCTTACTCTTACTAGATCAGATTTTGGCAGAGAACATTTTGCTTAATTACATTTACTTCTAAAAACATGAGTTCTGCAATTAATTTCATCTTTCTATTGTCTCAGAAATGTTGGTCAACAGAGAGAATAATTCTGGACTGGATTTCTGATGTGCACCGGGGTACGGCACCAAACCGTGCTGCCAGCTGACTCCCAGGCATGGGATGCATTAGGGAGGAAATGAAATCTCAGGGCATGGCACGTGGAAATGCAGGATGTCTGCCTTGCATGTTTGCACAAGCAGCAGCACACATGTGCAGTGCTCAGTGCCAAGGCTCTCACGCAAACATTGACACCCTGAGAGCAGCCACTGCCACAGGACACGGGCTGTGCTCAGGGACCCCTGAGGCTCACACCCAGCTCACATCAGCACAGCCCTGCTGCCATGGTTCTTCCTTCATGCTCTGGGCTTCACACAGATGGGCCCCCAGGGTGCTCTGAGCTCTTGAGGCTGGTGGAAATGCCATGTGTCCAAATCTTCATGGACCTCACTGTGGGTCGAGCTGTAGGAAGCACAAAATGTTCACATGGATGAACAAACAGCTCACAACTCTCTGTCATGCAGGGAGCCTGCAGGAGGATGGAGAGGGACAGGAGAAGGGGGAATGGCTTCACACTGTCTGAAAGTAGATTTAGATCAGGTATTAAGAACAAAGTTCTGACTGTGAGGCTGGTGAGATCCTGGCACAGGTTGCCCAGAGAAGCTGTGGCTGCCTCTGGATCCCTGGAAGTGCTCAAGGCCAGGCTGGACAATCTTGGAACAACTTCATCTAGTGGGAGATGGAAGTGGATTATCTTTAAAGTCCTTTTTAAATCAGGCCTTTCTGTGATGCTGTAGTTACATGATTCTCCATTCTCCTTTCTGCTGGCTGCATGGCTACACCTCCATTTGCTTTGTGACTGAGAGCACTGGGCTGCAGAAACCTGTCACTCCCTTCTCCCAAGTGCCACTGCCCTTCTGCCAGATTCCCACTTCCTCCCATGCAGAGGACACAGCAGAGAGGACACAGGCCCTCACTTGCCAGAGAGCACTCAGGGCTGGTCTTGCTTGGTCTCTGGGTTGCATATGGAGCATTCATCCTCCATGGTTATAGACCCATTCAAATGCTCCATTTACACAAGTTCTTACCTGCCCTTTTCTGAAACTCCACATCTCAGAAGGAGCACTATGAAGAAGGAAGCAGCCAGGGTGGACAGAAAGGATTGTGTCCCTGGTCTGTTCCTTTGCAATCTCCACTGAGAAGGTGCTCTGGTGCATCTCCTTCATTCGTGAGGTCCTGCATGGTGATTCAGTGCCTGCAGGTTCAAGCTGCTCCTAAACACGGTGCTCATTTACTCGGAGCAGCTAACGCAGAACAGCGGGCTGAATTTGTTGACACATCTCAGAGAGATCTCACTGATTAATGTGCTGAATCTCAAACACAGGCTAAGACCATGAAATCCCTAACAGGGGTTTAGATCAGAGATAACATAATAATACACAGAACTCTTGGAAACATTTTCAAACCATGTAATGTCTATATTCTTAGTGTTCCTGACAGTGCTAATGGAACCAGAAAGTTGACAAGATCTCCTCTGTATTCAATTCCCTGATTGCTTTTAAACCCCTTTTCGTGTAGACACAGTTCTTCCAGCATCACTTAAATCTTTCAGGCCTATAGGATCTGGGATGTCAGGCTTGGCAAGCCAGGGTCTCTTCTTCCCTCTCTGTAACCAGGGATGAGAGGCTGCAAAGGCTGCCCAGGAGGAGATGCCCTTGCAAAGGGCAGGGAGGGATCAGCTTTACTGGTGGAAAGGAAGATGAAACAGGCCAAGAGGAGGATGTGAGCTTCGTTTGTCATCTTTTGTGTCTCTGCCCTGCTTGTCTGCAGCGTGGGGAGGGGAATGATGAAACGCTGTTTGAGTGTCCAAGGCAGGTCAGGGAATGCTTATCACTGTGCCTCATCCCACAGGGAAAGGCATATGAGAGCAGACCATGCAGTGATTCATTAAAAAGCTCTCCTTCCCCCTGTCAGAGCCTTACATGGTGTATAGCTCACTCCTGCTGCCTTAATCCTCTGAAGATGCTGGGTCAGTTTTTCCTGTTCATCTGGCTTTAGCTGCACGTGCTCTCAGTGCATGGAGCCGCCAAAGTTTCCTGGGCTCTCCAAAGGGGCAAAAGCAAGGCTTTAATTTATCTGATCTGTGTTTCATTCTTTATTTGTAAAGGGAGCAACAAAAGTGGAAAAGGAGTCCCTGCCTTTTCCCAACAAGCCCCACATGTGCCCATGTCATCGTGTTTATTCTCTTGAGGGTTCACGGCAGGCAGCTCTGGGATTTCATGCTGCAACAGTCAGGAATATTTTCTCTGGGTTTTGAGGCAGTGAGGGGGAAGGTTCCCGAGCCCCCTCCGAGTCCTGGCACTGGTGCAGTTGAATGAGCTGAGAAAGGGCCCTTCCCAGCAAGGGCTGTGTGTGCACTCTCAATGGCATGTGCTGTCAGGAAGGGAGAAGCGCCCATCCAAACCTCACACTGAGCTGGCTCCAGACCGCGCTTCACCTTCACCCGAGTCATTGTTAGGTCTCCGCTCTCGCTGGTTTTATCTGCTTTACTCTGCTGGCTTCCTGCCCTCGGGCGGTGATGCCTGTGCCGATGCGGGCAGTGAGCGCAGGGGAGGGAGCGATGGCTCCGGGAGCGCAGACACTCGGGAGCAGCCTCCAGAGGGAGATGCCAGCCTGGCTCCGGCAGGAACAGCCTCCCTGAGCCGAGCTCTGCTCCCCAGCTGTGCTCTGGCTCGCTGTGGCATCACGGACACGGTGAAGGCATCCCCCAGCACCAGGCACGGAGCTGGATGCAGCTGTACCTGAGTCCCGGAGAAAAGGGATGCCAGGGCTGGTGCCAGCTGCTCCCAGAGCCAGCCCAGCAGCTCTCAGCCAGGGCAGGCTGTCCAGAACAGGGCACTAAGGAGAGGCCACTGCCCCATCGGGCTGCACCAGCACACACTGCACCTGGCAGTGCCCAGAGGGTCCTAGCAGCTCACTGGGTACCAAGGCAGAGCTCTCTCAGTGATGCTGGGGTCAGGGAGGCTCTGGCATTGACTGCACCTGTGCTCACATGCCAACCTCCCTCCAGCCCCACAGGGACCTGCAGGCTGGCGGGGAGGTGGTTGGAACCTGCTCCCAGCTCCAGGGAACGCCCGACTCCCCCAGCAGCACTCTGTGTGCCATGTCCATCATGTGTCCCATCATGTGTCCCATCATGTGTCCATCACGTGTCCCATCATGTGTCCATCATGTGTCCACCATGTGTCCATCATGTGTCCCACCATGTGTCCACCACGTGTCCATCATGTGTCCAGCAGCCAGCGGGCCCCCAACCTGTCCTGTCCAGGCCTCAGGACAAGCTCAGCCCCTCCACCCCTGAGAGCCTCAGCACCTCATCTCCACCTCAGAAGCACTCAGGGAAAGTGGAAGGGACAAAATAGAGCAGGAGGTGTATTCAGGATTTTCTGGGATACCTTAGAAGCAGATAAATAACAGAGTTCTTCTGGGGCCAAAGGAGGAAAACCAGTTCACAGGCTCTGAGGTTGCACTACCTGTAGCCCTCCAGGAGCAGCAATTGGCTTTTTGCAGCCTTCTGGCTCCCTTTCCCTGACTAGTTTTCCCACAAGTTCTCTGCCACTTTCCTGCTAAAGCCTCTGGTTTATGCCAAATCTCATGTCTGCTGCAGTGTATTAACAGCCAGTGATTGGGGGTTTGACTCCTCAGGTGGTGAGTTCTTTGCATTATTGTCAGAGAACATTGTGGTTTTGATTTTTTCCAGTCTTAGGAAATTTTGGGGCCTGCAGAGAATGGAAACTAAATTTGCTAGACCAAATAATTCTGGGTTGTTTTTTTTCCTAGCAGAATAAGCACCATATAAAATACACCAGTGACAGTCTCCCAGCTATGCACTGCATGGGTTCAGCAGCACATCACATTGGGGAGCAGCCTTAGAGCAGGATTTGGACCTCAGCTTCTTCTTGGAGCTCTGGATGCCCTGTAAGACATTGCCCCATGCAACATAGCAATAATTAATACAATTTACAAAACTTTGGGTCCTGGGAGCACTACTGGTGCTGCTGTGGTGATGGTGTCAGCCACAAAGGAGAGACCTTGGCAGAAATAACACTGCTAATTAGATGAATGGGATTGCATCTTAGTTTTAGCTGATTTTGGAGTGCTGGGAATTGGCTGTAACATCCCAGCATGAATCAAGGCCTCGAGAAGTGGGCTTCTGCTCCAGACTGGGAGTTCAGCAGCTGGGAACCATGGGGAACACTGGAGAGCATGAGTTTATCATGAGACAAGTCTAACACACTGAAGTCACAGTGAAAGGGGCAAATGCAATGCCAGGATGTCTTAGGATGGCTCCTGCATGGATGACAGGGAGAAACTGACGGCAGGAGCTCTGGAGAGACCAGACCTGGAAAAGTGCATGAGATCTGCTTGCCGGCTTCAAGAGAGACACATTCATTGCTCTCTGGACTGGGTAAATTCCAGGGATTAAGAAGATCTGTTCTTGACTCTTTGAGCTAAAGATCTTTGCTGGCAGAAGAACAGATGGGTATAAACTGGTTGTTATGAATTCAATCTGAAAATGAGGAAATACAGTCTGAAGGTTAGAAGTGAGATACAGGACCAGCCTGAGGTTAATCAAATCCCTTCACAATGGAGATAACTGCCTGGACAATAAGAGCACGTTGCTGTGTGCAGGGGCAGGTCCAGCTCGCTGATCCCTTTTTTTGCAGAAGCAGCCCTGTGTCTGGCTCATCTGGGCACAGGGGATTACCAGGGCCATGGAGCTGAGGACAGCTGAAGCAAAGGCTCTGCTTATCAGCCCTCCCTCTGAAATGGTGTGTTTGTTTTGCTCAGTGTTTGTCTCCCAGCACACACTGAAGTCCAATTTTTTCCAGACCTGAGTGCTGAGAAGAGGCTGTGTGCAGCCAGAGGGACAGACTTTGCTAAATCCTCACATTCTAGCTCTCCATGCCTCAAAAGCAGCAAACATCTCTCAGAGGTTACCCCAAACCAATTTCTGTACCACAGAGTCACACAATGGTCCTTCTCAGGGCAGAAATGCATGTGTGCCACATGCAGCTCCTGCCCATCCTTGGCATCCCCTGGGCAGCCCAGCTATGCACAGCCCCAGGGAATCTGAGCTTCACTTCCAGCTGAGGAGAAGAGGCTGTGCAGAGGGCTCAGTAACAGGCTCAGTAATGGGTAGAGGGAGAGACAACACAAGCCACATGGGAACTCAGTAAATGCTCCTTATCACACATCTGGAGCAAAGAAGAGGCAGGAGCCTGCCGAGATGCGAGCAGAAGGGAAGAAGGATGTGCTTGTGACACATCAGTGCAGGGTAGTGACAGCTTCTCTCATGCTGAGGAGCTTTTAACCCCCCTCTCCTGGTGAGACCCAGCAAGCCTCCTCACACAAGCACTTGGCAAGGGGGAGCTCAGAGACCCCACAGCCAGGAATCAAGCTGCTCCCCCAGAGCTCTGCCAATGTGCCCTTGTTCACGAGCAAAGAGCTGAAACCACGATCCCTCGACTTGGCTGTTTGCTCGTGTTCACATCGTGTGACTGATAGCTTAAATCATCTGCCATTGTTTCTGTTCCCTGACTGGATGGCTTTTACACAGGACACCCAAAAATACACTCTGGGTAAGCTTTTCAGATGAATATTCACTTGGGATTGGATTTGCATGTTTGTGCCTTGCAAACACTTGCCCCAGTGAGGAGCAGGCGTGCACGTGCTCACCAGGAACCTCAGCACTCCCAGAAATCCCAGCTAGCTGGACACCAAGCCATGCTGAGCACACATCTTGGCAAAGCTCCTCTCTTTACTGTATGACTGGCTCCAGGGGGTGCTGAGCAACTGCTCTGAGCACCAGGGGGTGAAGCACTCTCCAAAATCTGACCTGCTTTATTTATGAGCTTTGAGATCTCTTCTGCACATCTCCCCATGGGTGAAGTGTGAGCTTTGTGCTGGAGCTGCTGCCATGACAGCTCGTGTCACTGTACTGTCACAGACTGCCCAAGTGCCCTGCCTCTACACCTCTATCCTCTGGGCTGCCAAGCACAGGTGGAAATCATGGATTTAGTAAAGCATTCACAGTCATGACTGTCAGATTTCTGCATGTGCAGCCCTAGGCTGGGCCCAGGGTGCAGAGCACACAGGAGGAATGCAGTGCTGGCTGCACCAGCACCTGCAGTGAGCAGAGTGCCCCACCTCATCCTCCTCACCAGCTGCAGGGAGCAAAAATGGGTGGAAGGTGAAGCCATGGGGCAGTGACACAGAAAAGTGTGTGCCAGGTGCCCTGCTCTTCTCACCACCCATCCTCTTCATTTGGAAACATTCCAGTCTGTCTCTCAGAGACCTTCAGGGAGCACCAGCTGGTCCCTGCTGCAGCCCTATGTGTCCTTGCAGGGAGAACAGGGAGCCAGACACCTCTGCATGAGCTCAAACTGGTGATAATTCCTGCTTGCCTGGCAGGGGTGTGCTGATGGACCAGGCATGGCACAGAGCTCCTCTCCATGCAGGGCAGGGAAGCAGAGCAGTGCCAGCCTCAGGCATGCTGACTTTCCAGGGAAGTGGTGTGTGAGTTCCTGGGAATGGCTGTGGAACATCCTCGGGACAGGCTCAGCTCAAAGGGCAGAGTGGCTGCCAGGGAATGCAGAGACAGGACACGGGCTGGCATTGGAACCACAAACATCTCCCACAGTGAACCTGCTGCCTGGAAAGGCTGACCTGGAACAGAGACTAGACAGAGCAAAAGGAATAAAATAGGAATTTATTGAAAGGAGGCACCTTGGGCAGTGCAAGAGCCTGGCCAGGGCTGCACCCAAATCAAATCCAAGATGGATCTCAGTCACGAGTTTTACACTTTTATAAATTTTGGTTCATCTACACATTGGGGTCAATTATCCAACCACAGCCCCAGGCTATGAAGTCTCAGCCCCTGCCTTGCCCCCTTTCCCTCACTGTTATTTCTGCTTTTTGGGTACCAGTTGTCCTTGATTCTCCAGCTGGGAAGGGATTGTTTTGTCACTGCCCTGTGAAGAGAACTCACTAACACCTAATGTGAAGCTTCAGTTACACACTAAACAGCAGAGATTCTGAAAAATATTAAAACTAAAACCCAAGGCATCATACCTAGGGACAAGAAACCCATCTCAGCATCTTCCTAGAGCAGGATAGAGGGCCTGGCCACTGTTTTTCACTGGTGGATGCCTCCTAATTCAGAATTTGATCTTGAGATGGGTTTGAGGCAACAAGGCTTTGGGTGAGAAGTGGTGGGTGAGGAGGGCAGGTAAGCACAGAGCCCTTGGCTGCCCGAGCCCCACAGTGGGTGCAGCTGTGTGAGGGTCACTGCACTTGGCAGCTCCTTGTCCCTTGACTCCTGTGGCCTGGCAGCAGCAGCACTCACACATCTGGGGACCAGGACTGTGGGTCACCCCAGTCCACCCTGCTGCCTGTGCGTGAAGCTGCCTCACACAGGGGACACTATGTGCAAACCGTGCCAGCTGAACCTCCCAGGGCTGCAGGGAGAGGGGAAAGCTGCCCTTTAGCAGGAGCTACAGGAGCAGGTGGGTCTGGGCTGCCTCTGCCAGCATGGGATGTCCCAGGCAGCTGCTGCCCAGAGAGGCTGACAGAGGGGCTGTGACTCCCCACTTGAGTCACTGTGTCATTTCACTTGGCACTCAGGGCTGGCTCTGGGCACTGCTCATTTCCACAGCTCAAATGCTGCTCAGGGGATCAGCAAACCCTGCCTGTGTTTGAAATCTGCTGAGGCAGGTTTCACTTGCCAGGAGATTCAGGGCAGACTTTGTATCCTGAGTAATGTTGTGGGGGCATTCAGGCAGGTGATTCCATAGCCCTCACACATCCACCTGATGAGGTGGATCCCTTGACAGAACTGGCTGAGCACCAAATCTTGGAAACTCGAGGGTGGAGTTTGTAGCAGAGCAGTGCCAGGTCACAGTGGTTGGGTTTTTACTGGAGACAGAGGAGAGATCCAGTTCTGGTGTCAAACCACCTCTTTGCTGTAAATGTCTCACTCCTGATAAGAGGGAAGGCCCTGAGGACTTCTGATTCTCCACAAGAGGGGCTGACCCATCTCAGTGCAGAGAGGGCTCACAGCCAAGAGCCTGGAGCAAGGCTAACTTTGAGGGACAGGGTCAAGCCCCATCCCTTGCCACAGCCTTGCCTGCTGCTGCTGTGTGTCAGTGAGGAGGATGAGATCCACATGGATGGGCTAAAGATGAGTCCTGCATCATGGGACTCCCAATCTGGTATCAATCCTCCAAGGGCATCTGGTTCCCCACCTAGTAAAGTCCCTGAGATGGCATCACGAGCAGATGGCAGCTGAGAATGTGACGTGAATCTCAGGAAATCAGGGCAATGCAAATATTTGTGATATTAGAAATAGCTACAAAAATATAGAGCAATAGAAGACATGATTAGAATTATAATAAGAAATGCATTCCAGAGCTGCCACGGTGCCTTAGCTTGCTTGGGAAGTTGGCATCTTGGCCTCTTTCAGAGATGGAGGAGGGACAATGGGAAATGGAGATGTCTGAAGAACTGTACCCATCCTCATCTGAACATCCCTTCCTGATTTCTTATCCCATGTCAAGGGTTTCCTTTGAAGAGAAAATCTGAGGGAGAGATCTCCCAGCAGGTCTCAGTGGGCCAAGGGCATCTTATTTACAATGTCTGCTGATTTCCACTCTGTCTCACATTGAACTTCCTGGCTTTATTTGAAATAGTTTTGTTTTTAAAGGTCCTTTTTCTTCATGGGCTGCTCATGAAGAAAAGGGCAGCTTGATACCTCTGTTTCAAAGCTCTGGAAGAGCCCCATCACAGAGGCTGCAGACTGAAACTTGCTTGAAATACAAAATACAGTAGCATCTGTACACTGAGGATGACATAACTAATGGTGAAACAGGAAAAGGGATCTGAAATTTCACCTGGACAGGCTCAAGAAATGCCAGTGGGAATCTCATGTGGTTGCACAAGACCAAGTGCAAGGTGCTGCATGTAGATTGAGGCAACCCAGGTTTGGGATGAGCAGAGGGAGCAGCCCTGGGAGAAGGATTTGGGGGTGTTGGTGGGTAAAAACTGAGACCCAGAAACTCCCCCTGCCCTGGGCTGAGCCCCAGGGTGGGCAGCAGGGAGGGAGGGGAGGGGGATTCTGCCCCTGTGCCCTGTGCTCAGGTGAGACCCCACCTGCAGAGCTGCCCCAGCACAGCAGAGACCTGGAGCTGCTGGAGAGATCCAGGATAAGCAGAGGATGGAGCAGCTCTGCTGGGAGGAAAGGCTGAGAAAGCTGGGATTTACTGGGGAAAAAAAGAAGTTTGAGGATAACCTAACTGGGGCTTTCCAGTGTCTGAAGGGAGCTACAAGAAAGATGGAGAGAAACTTTTTACAAGGGCCTGCAGTGACAGGATAAGGGGGGAATGGCTTTAAGCTTAAAGCAAGGAGATTTAGATTGGATATCAGGAAGAAATTCCTCCCTGTGAGGGTGGGCAGGCCCTGGCACAGGGTGCCCAGGGCAGCTGTGGCTGCCCCATCACTGGAAATGTCCAAGGCCAGGTTGGACATTGGGGCTGGGAGCAGCCTGGGACAGTGGGAGGTGTCCCTGCCCATGGCGGGGGGTGGAATGAGATGATCTTTGAGGTCACTTCAAACCCAAACCATTCCATGACTGTGTGACATTCACCCTTCAGGCTGCCACCACACAGCTGTTTATGTGGCCTGGGCAGGTGTGTGCTCCAGGTTTCTGCATGGATTGTCACTTTGTCCCTGCTGCTGGCATCAGGAGCTGCTCACAGCACAGTTGGGAGGCTGACCTGCAGGAGTGCAGGAGCTCTGCAAACACAGCCCCAACCTTTTCACAGCAGCACAAGGACCACGGGAAGATCTATGAGAACCATTAACACTAGTCCTGGTTTTAGCTAAAATCTCATGTCTATGGTTTTTCCTTGGACTTCTAAACATTGTTCCATGTCTCTGTCATTTCTGAACTATTTGCATTGCATTACTCTTTATTTAATTGCTCCATGTACAATCTGTCAACAAAATACTTTGAATCAATTGGTTTGGGAGGGGTGAGTTCCTTGAATTCCTCTCCCCTCCAGCTCATGTCAAGATGCAGACTCTGTCACAACCCTACAAAACCAAATCTCTCTCTTTTCTCCCAGGCTTTAGCCTTGATTTTTTCTTGGTCATTTGGTGTGCAGCCAAGAAGGGATGGGAACTGTCCACCACTGCAACCCAGAGGGGTAATGCAGTTCTGTGCTTGCTGAAGGCAGTGATTGTATTCACCAGCAAGCTGAGAATCAAACAGAGTTTTGGGTATAGTTCAGGTGGTTTAAAGGGTTTTTCATCAGACCTCACTGATAGAGGAGTTGCCTGCTGCTGGACAACATCTCCCTGCTCAGACTCTGGAGTGTATTCCAGCCCTGGCACGCAGGGTGGGAGCCTGCAGGTACCAGAGGCAGAGCTGTGTGATGTATCCAGGATCTGGAGACAGGACAGCCAAAGGGATTGGCTGTGCAGGACATGGAGGTGGGACTGAGGCAGAGCCAGAGAGGGGAGGGGTGGTGGGACATGCCTGACATCTTGTGTTCCCAGAGCTTCCTGCTGCCAGGAATGCACCAGTGGCCAGTCCCAGCAGGTCTGATGGTTGTCCCCTGGGTCAGTATGGCAGTGGAGAAAACACCCAGTAAATCTGACTGACCCCATTGCAGACTGACCCCATTGCTGACTGACCCCATTGCTGACTGATCCCATTGCTGACTGACCCCTCTGCTGACTGACCCCTCTGCTGACTGACCCCATTGCAGACTCCAAGCTGGAATATCTTGTCCCCCCAGCCAGCCACCCTCCCAGCACAGCTCAGATGTCAGTTCAGAGATGTCAGTGATTCTGACTGGGGATATCTCCACCTCTTAGCCAGTGGTTTTCCTCTGGACAGAACCAGCTCCTGCAGGGCCCTGGAGCCGAGCCCCCCATGCTGCAGTGAGGTGAGAGCAGGTTCTCTGTGAGCACAGCTCTGTTTGCTCACAGAACACACCAGGACTGGGACCCTGCCAGTTCCACTGCCCCTTCTCCTTTGCCCCATACACCATCTAGGAGGAGCATATTTGCTTCTGTCAAGTTTTTCAACACCAGTTTAAAGACTCTTTCATTTTTCCTCATCAGTCTCCCTAGGGATTCACTTAGCACATTCTTTAGGTGGCATTTTTGTCACTTGCTTGCACCTTTGAGCACACACAAAAACACACACTCAAATCAGAGTTAGTAATAAATAAAACTATTCCTTTCAAAACAGAAACTCATTCTTGTCAAGATTCCCATCTATAAATACCTCTGAGAAGGACAAGAAAGTTTAGTTTGGCATGAAAATGTGGGTACCATGAGGAATGCCATTTTTCAGTGCTACCAGAAGGGGCCCTGCAGCAGATGCATGCCATGGACACAAACGTCCTGCCTGCAATACGTGCCTCTCTTGTGCCTGGCTGTGCACTCTGACCTATAGGTTGGGCATGCCTGGGAAGCAAAAGTCTGCAGAAAGCTGCAGGGAGCTCCAGGCAGTCTGACTGGACAGGCAACAGTTCACAAATTCCAGGAAAATGCCTTCTACAATGAGGTAACAAGAATAGGAGTCAGAGCACAACAAGGGACACGCCACCCAGAGGAATTTCACATCTCAGGAAAGCTGTGTGGGGGAGGAAGCAGGCCAAGAAGGGACTGGCTGCAGAGGGACTTCCCTGAGCTGGCGGTGACAAAGGCAGGTTCCCTGAGCATCTGTGCCAGCCACTCTCTTCTCCTCAGTGTTCTCCAACCTGAGGTGCCCCCAGTGCCCCCAGAAGCCCCCTACACATCTGGCACGTGTTGTTCTTGGGTGCCTTTTGATCTCTCCTCCAGCCTTGTCCATGGGACCTTGCACTGCTGCTGGAAGAAGCTACTCTGCAGGCACTGATCCATCCCATCCCCAGCACATCCCAGCCCCCAGAGCCCACTGCTCACCAGCCCTGCTCCCACACTCTGTGCCATGTAGGGCCAGGCTGGAGCCTCAGGACACAGCTGGCTGCTATGGCTGTGCTAGGGAAGAGCAGGAGCCTGTCTGACTGGCTGATGGAACTTCCACAGGCATCTGGATACCCCCAAATAAGTGAGTTCTCAGTAACACGGCAGGATTTCACCCAGCTTTGCATCTCCAAAGGATTCACCCCTTCCCCAGGTGGCTGCCCTGATGCCAGTGTGTCACTGGCACACCTCAGGGGGCAAAAAGCAGAATGCAAAGGACTCTCTCACCCCCTGCACCCCAGACACTAAACTGGGGTCTGTGGTAGCAGAACAGCCCCTCCTCCCCCTTATCACCTCTTGGGAAGAACCCCATCTGTGGTGGCAGCTGGGGCTGCTGATAGTGAGGTCCTTAGGTCAGGCTGTTTCTGAATAAAGCCCCCTATCTCCACTCAAAATCCTTTCCCATTCTGGTTGTGAAGCCATGTCTGGAGAGTCTGAGCACTCTGGGCAGGAGACACATTTGGCTAATCTCTGGCTGTGGCTGGCTGCTCACAACACAGCTGACACCTGTCAAAGTGATAGCAGAGGTGGCTTCCCAGAGAGCCCTGTCCTCCAAATCCTGCAAGGATCACGGCAAGTAGGAGCCATCCCCCCTTAGCCCTTATCTCCCAGCTCTGCTGAGAGGAACCTGAGGTGTATGAAGGCAGCTTTATCTCCCAAAGTGACAAAATGACTCCAATAAATAAGCTACCGGGCTGGGGAAGGTCCCAGACGTGTTTCTGGGACATGTTTTGAACGGCCCCAGCTCACTGCTGAGCTGGGAGGAGCTGATGGAGGAGTGCTGTGTGCTGCCAGTGCAACCCTTCCTCACACCCCCAGAACACACCAGGACCAGGGCACAGAGCCAAAGAACCCCTTGGAGGGCAAGGTGACACAGGCTCATTGAGAAGCTGTCACAAAGATGTTTGTCAGGAGGATGAGCCTGGAGGTGTCACCCAGGGAACTCTCACATATTTCCTTTTGGGTCAAATCCTTCCTGCTCCTCCTGTCCTGAGCATGAGGAGCAGCCAGGTGTGCCATCAGAGGGAATGGCTGTACCACACACCTCTGGACAGAGAGGTGGGTGTTGCTCACCAGGCCCTGCACTCTGAGGGTGATGAACTCAGCCCACAGAGGAATCCAAGCACAGAGGACGGGCAGTACTGTACCAGAGCAGTCATCTCCCTCTTTTAGCTCTCTCCCAGCTGCTTCCCTCCTTCTCTAGTACGAGGGAAACTGGTGACCAGAGCCCCAGGGTCAGGGCCATACTCAGAGGAGCAGGCAGTCCTGCCATGTCCTGATTATGTCATTGGAAGCCAGAAAGAAAACCAGGTTTTTTGCATTTTTTCCCCAAATGTCATTTCCATTAGGTCGTCTGTTTCAGCCAACTTAAGCTCTCAGCAGAATTCCCACCAAATTTTATATCGACTATTTTAGGGTAGGCTTTAAAAAAGTGAGAGAGTTTGACTAATTTTAAACCCAGTGTTCCCGAAGGACACTTAACAAAACACACAATGTCTAAAAACCTTTGGCGTTTCAAGGAGTTCAAAATAACATTCCAGAAGGGATCTTTAGAAAAATGTTCCTGCACCGGTCCTGTTCCCGCCGCTGGGCTGGGCCACCTCCCTTTAATATCCCACATTTGTTTTCCATTTAGTTATCAAACCTACATTAAAATAAAATCTCAGAGTAAATGAAATCAAGCTAACCTGCCTCCTTTCATTTCCAGAATATTTAAGGCATATTAAAGAAGCAAAGCCTGTCTATTTTCATTTCCAGGGGCTCAGGTAGCTCACGAGCTGCCCCTCTGAGCCCATGGGATGGGGCCAGGGCTGAGCACACCTTGGCTTGCCCTCATCCCACACCCTCCTGCTCTGCACCAACAGCCCTGAAACCACTCCAAGAAATAAGTTCTGGGGTGTGCCTGCCACCCCCACTGTGAGATGGAGCCAGCCCAGCTGCCACTCAGAGGGAATCCATAAATCTCATTTTGCACTAATCCAAGGACTCTGTGAAGCTCCCTCTGCAGCTTTTGTCTGGAGAAACTGGATGTGTTTAGAGATGGTTTTATTAAAAGAGGCTTGGAAGGAGTTATTCAAATCACCCTGCTTGGCAACCTGACAAAATTACCTGTGCTGAGCCCAAAATAAAATCACCCTGGCACCTGCATTTGACAAAAAAATACGTGTTTTGTTATTACTGCTCCCTTCACTCACTCTTGCCCCTTTCTCACCCCGTTGCCCAGGTTACCCAGTGTCAGGGCAGGTCCCCAGCTCGGGGGCAGGTGATGGTTTGGGGGTTAACACCTGAAATTCCGTGTGGGAATGAGCCTCATTTTTGTACAACATCACCAGCACCCTTCTGGTGATGGCAGCCCTTTGAAAGCCATTTTACATTGTCTAGATCTGTGTGGTGGGAAGTGATAGTACTGTGTCAGATCTTTGGGAAAGAAGATTTATTTTGTCTAGTTTATTTCTAGTTTTCATAGTATGGATGCCCTTCGAAGCAAACTTTTAATTTTAGCTTTTTGTTTTTCATAAAAGAACTAAAAATTAAGAATTTTTATGAGTCAACATCTGCCCAGAGAGCATTTGCTAAAATATTAACTGTACAAGTAGCTCAATAGAAAGATTTCCCTCTTTCCATGAACAGCAGACGACATTTCTTTTTGTCAGCAAAGATATTTCAGATTTATTGAAGCATAGTAGGATAGTCTGTGTCCCAAACATACAAACAAAACTATAAATAGTTCAGGAAGATAAGAAAAGTATCTTACGTAAATACTCAGCCTAAAATGAATACAGAATCCAGGAATCCTTCCTTGCTCCCCACTATATTTAACATTTCCAGATGTGTCTGGATGACCAGTTTGGGATTAGGGGTCTGAAGCTGCATGGCGTGGGGCCCACTCCTCAGAGACAATAAACTGGAATAAATGTCCTACAGCACATCTACTTTTCCACAATTGTCCCTGTCCTGAACAAGTATTTGCTATTTCATGGCAGAGATGGTTTTCACTGGATTTTGCCTGTCCTGTAGATCATCCCAGGCAGTTTCTATGTCTTACTGTGGCTTCAAACTCTTTTATCCCTTTGGACCACCTGGTCCTGTGGTCTTCCCACTGAACAGATTCAGATGTTGCAGTGGACCAAGGGCCTCAGTGATCTCCACATTATCTTGTCTGATCTTGGTCAGGAGAAAATGTCACACCTTGCAGTCTGTGACATGAGATGAACTCCACATCTAATTTTTAGGCAGTCTATTCAGGAAGGATGAGTGCAGCTCTCACAGCAGAGCAGGGGCTAAAGGCATCCCCTGCTTGTTCCATGATTGTCACTCCCACCTGCACAGGGAGGCACCACATCCCACAGCCAGCATGGGTCAGGTTTTGGACTTCTCAGAGAATCTCTTCCTTCTTAACCAGAGATATGAGGCACTGAAAAATCCCTCAGTACTTTTGAGGAAAAGAAAAAGGAAAAAAATAGTTAATTTCTAACAAGAAGATTGTAAGAAATAAGATCATAAAACAGGCAGATTTGGCTCATTTTCCCTCAAACTGAAAGGCTTTTTAGAGCAGTGTGCAGAATGATTTTATTTCCAGGAGTTTCCCCTTCATCTGCTTTAGAGTGGCAGGTCTGTATTTACACAGCATTTCAGAGACCTCCAAAGAACTTCCCTGTGTGTTCCCAAGCCAGCAGCAGGCAGGTCCTGTCCCCAGTGCTGGGATATTTTCTGGTTGCAGAGCTCTGGCCACAGGCACACACTGCCCGTGCTTGCACTGCTCGGGCTCTAGCAGCACCTCTATTTCTCATCAGTCAGAAAAAAACCAAACATAAACATTACAAGGTTATATACAACACTGATTTCTATTTTCGTCATCTTTAAAATAGTAGGTAAGTCCTGTAGCTCTATCCAAGTTGGCCCAATTCCTCTTTTTGTTTGTTTGGGGTTTAATTATCTTGGAAGAAATTTGCCGGTGATTTTGGGTCTCTGCTGCAGTGCTGTGACCAAGCCTGTGCTCGGGTTATTCATTTCCAAGTCTGTGTTTTGCAAAGTTTGGCACCTCCATGCCCCTCCCTATCAGTGAGAATTTCAAAATCTCTGCTTTCTCTCCTCCTTGAGTAGCACAGACCGAGGGGAGGCTTGGGGAGGCTGCTGAAGTGGGATAAAGCACCAGCTCTCCCGGCTTCAGAGCAGCACTGCTCCCATTTCTGAGCAGACAGGGACTGCTGGAGGAAGGCAGCAAAATAAAAAAGCTTGTGAGGGGGATTTTGGCAGCAAAAATCCAGTGCCCTGTGGAGAACGGCGGGGGAATGGGGTCCTGGGGAAGCTGGCAGCTCCCGGGCTGGAAAGGCAGATGCTGAACAGAGCCGTGCGTGAGCAGGCGCTGCCGAGCAGCCAGCCAAGGTGCAGGACAGTAGCAGCCTGAAATTTTATAAATAAACAGTGTGTGCAGATGGCAACAAGCAGATTCCTGTTCCTGCCCCAGGTCTGCGTGGCTGTGCAGGATGAGATGCTCCCCAAGGCTGCTGTGTGCTGTAAGCTCTGCTGGGTGCCCTCACCACAGCTCACCGTCCTCCTGAGCAGGCAGACCCTGCAGAAGTGCAGATTCTCTGCTTTTCACCATTGTCTAATGTCAGGAGCAGAGGTGAGAGAACTGGGCTGGAGCAGGTCTGTGTGTGAGAGGGAGCTGGCTCCTGTTCTGCCCCAAAGCACCATGGCCATGCTCCTGTATTCCTGCCAGAGCTGGGCTGAGGGGATGCTGAGGAACAGCAGTGAAAGTTCTGAGCTCAGGTATAAGGGTTAAACAGGGCAGGCAGGGCACTCAAAGCATCAGTTATGGGGCCAACATCTCCAGGGAGACCAGAAGAAAGTCCTGTCCTGAGAGCACCAGGTGGGAGCAGTGTCTGTGCATCCCTGTGCCTCAGGCACTCAGCTGAGCCCAGAGGTCACCTGGGTGGGGAGGGCTGGCAATGCTGCATGCACAGTCCTCCAGGAATCTGACAGTTTGAGTGAAATTTGGGATCCATCTGCACCCTCTTCCATGGCCAAGGCAGGCAAGCAATGGCATAAGATTCAGCGAAATAATGCATCTAATCCGCCTGAGTAATGCTAATGCAAGCCTCTTGATTAGTGTTTAGAAACCAGGCAAACAATTGATTTAAAATAATTGGTAAATTATGATTAAATAAAAACATTTATACAAAAGAGTTTGTCATTGATATGGTTAAATAAATATTTGTAGAAGTAACTTATACTTGGCCCAATGCCTGGGCGATGAGCTCTCTTGGGCTGGCTGTGGTTTCATTTTAATAAAGACCAGAAGGCATTCCAGGAATACATAATGCTCCCAGCCCATCCGATGTATATCTGGGGCTTTAGCTCTGCTCACCACTAACCCAGGCCCAGCTTTGCTTTGTATCCCTCACTAGTGCTGGTCACACCCCTCCCCAAAACACTCTCCTGGTTTAGGGCTGAGCCACCAAACAAGTGGCTGTGCCGAGGGGGCTCCGTGGGCAGGAGGGAGGGATGCAGATGGGAGCAGGGATGGGGCAGTGCAGGCTGCTCTGTGGGGAAGCCTCGAGCTCTGGAGCTGCTGCAGGGCTTAGAGCAACACAGCTCTTATCTGGCCCTGCTGGAAGGGAGATTTCCAAGAGCTTTGCAGTGGGGTTAGCCTCATTAGGGCCAGTTAGAGATAAGGAAACCCAACAGAGACGTGACTTGCCCTAAGTCCTGCTGCAGATGGAACAGAAGCCAGGTCACCCCTGGCCAGGCCCTGTGGAGCCTCCTCAGCTCTCAGGGTGCTGCAGACTCATCCCCCTCGGCTCCACAGCCTGGGCATCCAGCTGCTCCATGGACCAAAGGGACTCGTGCAGCCCCTCCGGCACCTGCGCTGCCAAGGAGCTCTGGAAACACCCTCAGAGGGAAGGGTGAGGGGGACACAGGTCAGCAAATGCGTGATCTGGGGGCCTGGGGGGGATACTGGCACTGCCATTGCTTCTCTCCCTCCTTTCCAGCCAGCCACCAGTGCTTGGAGCAGCCAGACCAGGCACAAAATCCTTGCTGCCTGCCCTGGCCACCCAGAGAGCAGCCAAGGGCTTGTCACTGCTACAGAGCACACCATTGGCCTCGCCTGTTCCTCACTGCCCTCAGCACTGGTCATGCAGCTGCTCTCACCAGTCCAGCTGGCTAGGAAGTCCTGCTCGTGGGGACATCACCCTGACCCCTGCCTCACCCTCCTCATGCTCTGGCAGAGGTTCCTGAGCCTGGGGGGTAAGGGCTGCCCAGAGGGCAGTGGCACTAAAGGCAGGAGAGCCACTGGACAGCACACAGAGGTATCCAGCAGCACAGCCTGGGGTGGGAAGGCATGCTTGGACCCTTATGGGGTGAGCAGTGGGGCTGGCTAGAGAGGAAGGACACAGGCAGCCAGCTCTAGCCTTGGTTTGCACCATGCATGAGGCAGTGGTGAGGTGAAGGGAGGAAGTCCCTGCTTTGCTGGGCTGCAGCATTTGAGGCTTACCCCAGGCACCACTGCAAGGGGAGCTCGGCACCTGGGAGCATCCTGCCTGTGGCCTGGGACATCAGAGCAGCCGTGGGTGTGAGAGAAGGCCCTTGAAGGGAGCAAGTCACTAGCTCCATTGGGAAACCATCCCCAGAATGTCATCTCCAGTGGATTAAAATAGAAATGTGCCTGTCCCAGCTGTGAAACACAGAAATTTACAGTCCCACTCACTGTACACACCCCTCAGTTGTGCCTGCAGGGAATTCACAGAGCCTTTCCCCCATTCTCCTCCCCACAGGGACAGGGGAAGCAGAGCCTGCACTGCCTGAGTCCACTCCAGGGCCATGCTCAGGGGACGTGGTGCTGCTGTCCTGGACCTCCCAGTGAGGCCAGAGCCCTGACCTTGGTGTCCCACCACAGTCTGAGTCAGGAGGCAGCTACTGGTATCTCCCACCCCACACCCCATGCCCTGGACAGCACGGGCTGTGTCTGGCCTGGCCCTTCCCCCTGCCCTGCATGGGACAGAGGAGGTCCCTGAGTGCCTTGAGCTCCTGCCAGCACAGCCCACTTGACCTGAGCACTGTGCTCCAGCCAGCGACCCCATGGAGAGCATCACCATGCTGCTGACCTCCCTCAAACCAGCCTCAGACCCTGAGCCTTAACTCTTCCTTCACCTGCTCTGATCCTCTGTGCCCTCTGTCCTGAGGCTCCTGGGGTTGATGGAGTGGCTGCAGCCACTGCTGCTGAAGGACCAGTCTGTGTGTCAGGAGTGACAATCTGCCCAGAGCCACCAGTCAGGGATGAGTGCCAGTGCATCCAGGGTCCCTGCAGCCTGGAGCACACAGAGAGGAACAGGCAGGGACATGGGACACAGGACATGGCACATGGCACACAGGACAACCTCCAGCACAGTGCCTGGTTGTGGCAGCTCTCTGCACTCACTGGACATCCCTGCTCAGTAAACACAACAGCCAGAGATTTACAATCAAATATTTATGCTAGTAAAAAACATTTTACATAATCTTTAAACAGCTATGTCATCTCCCTATTTTCATTCTCTGATCTTTCTGTTTTGAGTCGGGATTGGAGAATTTAGTGTATTTCCAAAGAAATAAATATTATGATGAAAACATCAGGCAGCTTAATAGTAGCTTTAGCAAAGTGCAGAAGTATTTTTGTGTTCATGTTGTCAATTGCATAATATCTTCTGGACCTTCATAAATTGAGGAACCTTACTTGGATGTTGGTAAATAGTTCACAGCTCCAATCCAGGCAAGGCTGTCTGCTGTCAGAATGGGAAGAGCTCATGACATCTCTGCCATAAATTCCAGCCCTCAAGCTCTGTGAGGAGATAGGGAGGGGACAGATCACTTAAAAGCCTGGCAGACTGTGGCAAACTCAGGATAGTGGAATGTTGCTGTGATGGTGCTTACCAGGTGCTATCAGAAATTAAGGATTGGACCATCCCTACTCCCAGCTCCCTGACCAAAGGAAACACCATGCTCTGGGCATGTCCTGAGCTAGGACACAGCCAGGATCCTTCTGAGCTAGTCCCTAGAGGCCACCTCTGCTTCACAGTGGCAGAGACACTGTCACTGCTGCTCACTAGCTCCAGCTCAGAAAGCCTCTGTTTGTCATAGAGAAATATCCTGACTGTTTGCCATGTGAAAGCCACAGGAGCTCTTTTCTGTGCAATTCACCCCCAGGTAAGTCTGAGGCATGCAAAGAGAAGATAATTTCTCTTCAGGTTCCTAAAGGCCATGATGAACAGCATGGCTGGAGCTTTGCTGGTGCAGCTCAGAGCAGGAGGTTCTGCCCTGAATTCAGATCCACTCATGGGCAGTTCAGTGAAAATTCTTTCTCAGGGAAAGATTTCTTCACCCACTCTCTATCACAGTGATGACATCCTGGCAGCAGGCATCTTCAAAGGATATGCAGAGTTCTTTGTGAGCCTTGGCTAGTGATCTCCCTGTGATACCTGCCCTGGGATACTGCTCTATACTGTGTATTGGGTATGAATGGAAGAATGCACTCCTCCTGAGCAACATATTTATAAAAGCAACTCTTTTTCCAGCCTTCCCACTCCTTCAGGATTCAGAGTGATGCCAGCCTGGGGACATTCAGCACAGAGCTGTGTGCCAGTGCAGCTGTCCCTCCCCATGGGACATTGCACACCACAGCTGCACAAGCAGGCAGCAAATTATCACTACTCTACACATGGGATGGGGGAGTCAGGGCTGGCAGCTCATACCATCAGATCTGTCTTTCCAGAGCATGCTGTGAAGATTCAAGAACTAAGGCCATGGCAGGAGGGGTCTTTTCCAAATGGAGCTGCCAGGTGCTAGAGTAAAGAAATCAAAGACAAGCCAGTCTCATTGCCACAGGAGAGGACAATCTGAGCAGACATGACTGGCAGAACAGCAGGTTTGGGGAAACCCCCCTGTCATAGACACTGTCACACACTGACCCCTCCACGTCCCCATAGGGGTTTCACTGGAACTTCAGCTCAATTTGGTTCTTTTTCCCATAGATGCAACTCTACATACAAACAAACAATCTGCTTTAAAATAAATCAGTTCTATAAACAATAGGGTATGTTGGAAGATTAGAAGGGATGGCTTCCTGGGATCTGGTGAGCAGCACAGAGCTGATATCCTTATGGCTCTGGAGTGTGACTTCTCAGTTCAAAGGAATTCCCTGCCATGACTAATTTATTCTGGCATTTAAGGCTCATTCTTTCACTCACCACAGTCAAGATGACCCCATTTACAATAGAGGTACTTATAGCAGAGCTGGGAACAGGGGAGTGGGAAGCAATTGTGGTCTCTGCAGGGACTTTTGTGTCATCTTCCAGAGAAATGGTGATGCAGCTGGTGGTGAGGCCCTTTTCAGAGCTGAACAGTGACCAAAGTGCAGACATGGCCAAGACATGAGAGTTGGGCAATGGCAACTCTGGAAACTCATTAAGACCTTGTGGGGGGATTAATATTTCTGGGCTGCCTAAAGCAGGCAGCAACCAGGAAAATGGCTCAGTATCTGTGGTGGGATCTCAGTCCTGTCCTTGGCTCTGAGGTTTATGAGAGACAATTTTCCTATTCCCTCAGGACATCAAGAGTACATGTGCTCAGGGCTGACTCTCACGTAACAACCATCACAGGGAAACACCAGCTCTGGCCCGTGAGTTTAGCAGTTGAGCAATTTGCTGAGATGAGTCAACAATTAAAGGTTGTGTCACCTCCTAAGAAAGATGTATCTCCATCCCAGGGAGGGAGGAAGAAAGGAATTGAAAACTCCAAAGGGAGCAGAGTTACCTGAGTGGAGCTTTGGCCAGCAGAAGCAGTAAATCAAACAGGAGTTTGCAAAGCAAAAAAGGACAAAATCCTACAGTTTGAGACACCGGGTGTCAGTGAGTCCTGCCTTGCCCTTGAGCTGCTCGTGGCATGGTTCTGCTGAGTGGTGGAGTTTGTTTGTTGTTGTGATTGTGATGTTAACTCCATTAGAGAGGACATTTCAAGTACAGCAGACTAAACATAAGGAAAAATTAGTAAGGAACAAGACTCTGGCCACCTTGCTAAACAATACAGTAGAACTCTGTTTACCAGCTCAGCTTAGTGCTTGGAGATCAATTTATTTAAATCATCCCTCCCTTGCCAGTCATTAAGGAAAATCCACTTCATCAGATGTAGCATGAGCAGGAAATCCCATCCAGCCCGTGGTAAGCAGGGAGCTCAGCTCAGGACAGCCTCATTAACCTCAGCTGCCAGGTAACAAGCAATAGGCCAAGAGGAAAAGGTCTGAAGTTGTGCCAGGATTTAGAAAAAATTTCTTCACTGGAAGAGTGTTCAGGCATTGGAACATGCTGCCCAGGGGAGTGGTGGAATGGCCATCCCTGGAAATGTTCAATAAATGTAGGGATTAGCTGCTTAGAGATGTGGGCAATGGTGGGCTTGACAGTGCTGGGTTGGCAGCTGGACTTGATGATCTTAGAGGACTTTTCCAGTCTAAATGATTCTGTGCTTCTGTAGTTCTGACACATGGACTACATGAGGGTGAGAGACCCCAGGAGTTCTCTGCTGTACTGGGGCACTGATGAATCATGGCCTGTGGGGTGTGCAAGCCCTGAAATTCCCATCCCAAACCCAAACTGTTTAGGAGTACTTCCCAGAAACCATGGGATTGAAATTAAGGAGGTAAAAACAAACAAACAAACAAAAATATCCCTACAAAACTTCAAACCAGTCCTGAAGTATTTTTATGACCTAGAGGGAACTTAGGCAGCTTCCTAAGTGAGACCCACATGTCAGGGAAGCTGAGATCTATCCTTGACTTAGCTTGGCTTGAAGTACTTACATTGCAGAGTAAAAGGTGCCAGCAGATCATCCCCTCAAGTGAACCAGATGTGGGCTTGGGGACGGGGAGACTCAAAGGGTCTGTTTCTCTTTATTTTGTGCATTTGCAATCAGCTTCTCTTCTCTGAGAGCATGTTTGGTAGGTGGGAAGGGATCCTCCATTGCAACAGTCTCCTCAGGATTGCTGTGGCACAGGAAACTTTGAGCCAAGGTCCTCACAAATCCGTGTCCGTGTGCCACAGCACAGAGTACACGTTCTGGGTGCCTGCAGCACATGGGAGATCTCAGGTGGATAATCCCTTGGATACAGCCACGCATTGGGAAAGGTGTGAGCAGAGCAGCACAGCTCGGGTCACACCTGTGCGGCAGCAGGGACGCCCAGGTGTCACACCTGAGCAGTGCCACATCCCAGCAGTGTCACACCCCTGAGCAGTGCCACACCCCAGCAGTGCCACCCCGAGCAGTGCCACACCCCTGCAGTGCCACACCTGAGCAGCCCCGTGCTCACCCTGATCGCGCTCACAGCAGCCACATCCTGTGCCCCCTGTCGGGGATGGCATCCAAGGCAGCGCTCAGGTGTGACCTTCCCAAGGCCATCCTCTGCCGGGACACTTGTCCCGACCCCAGCCCTCCCCTCCCCTTTGCGAGCCGAGCCCCCCGTGTCCCACCACGCTGCAAAGAGTTAAGCCCTGGCTCTGTTGATATTTCCAGCGGCTCCCAAAGTCGGCTGAGACGGGGAGCGCCCGGATTGGCTGCGTACGGCCGGTAGTAATTAGGATCAGATATCAAACTTCTGTCTTTGCTAAGACCCTTTCCGATAGTCGCTGCTCCCCGCTAGACGATGACATCAGCCAGGACACCCAGCTGCTGGTAGTAAACTCCGGGCGGGAGGAGGCTCCCGCTGGCTCCACGTTAATTAGTTCAACACAGCACAGGGGGAGCAGTCGGTGTCTGTGCGGGGTCAGTGCTGGATGGGACCAAATCTTACAAAGCCACTTGCTGCTCCTTGCCAGCCGGCTGTAAAAGCACGCAGAGAGTCCAGGAGAGCTGGATGAATCCTGAGCACCAGCCACGCTTTGGTCGGCTTTTCCCTGTGGAGGAAGTTAATGGTTTAAGTGAGGGGCGTCTGGATCTGGTCCCTGAGTCACCATGACACTCCTGGGGTCTGAGCACTCCTTGCTGATTCGGAGCAAGTTCAGATCAGGTAGGGAAAGCCTTGAGATTTCTCTTAAAACTTCTCTCTCTGTCAAGCCGTAGCCACAGACTGTTTTGCATTAAATGTTCGGAAGCAGCGTGTGAGCAAAAGGCTCGAGGGGTTGTAGAGCTGTCACGGCTTTGCTCTTACAGAGGCTGTTCCACAAGTGCAGAGATGCATCTTCCTTCCTCTCTCTTGCTTTTTTCACTCCTGGTTTTTCACTGTCTTTGATTTATGTCTGTGCTTTATTTTGGTAAAACTGCAATTCACGGCTCTCCTGCTCTGGCCCTGCTGTGAAGGATTTGGGCAGGAAGCCAAAAGGGCATCTGGGATAAACAAGGTGCCTAATGCCGTCCCTATATTCCAGGTGCTCTTGCAGGTCTGTGTGGGATAACCACGGAGAGAACGGGCCTGCCACGCTCTCTGACAGGCAGGCAGCCGAGCTTGTTCCATTAAGTTGTGACTAATTGGAGAAAAATGAATTTGAAGAAATGCGTCATTTTTAGAAGTAAAAATAACAAATGGAACATGAAAAGTATTTAAAGTGACATCATCAGAGAAATAAAACCAGAGGCACACAATTGATTGCCACTGGCAGAGGGTTTGCGAGTTAAACATGCCTGCAGCTTGTAAGTCAGAGGAAGCACCAGGCAGGGGCTTCTCCGAGGACGTTCAGTGAGTGAAGGTGAGTGAAGGTGAACTATGGGACGGTGGCTTCTAGATCAGCCCCTCTGCTGGATGTTCACGCCTTTAGTCACTGGCTGCATCTATAGTAAGTATGCTCTCTTTGGGAGTGGGTATCCTGACTTGTAGTTTTTTTAATGATCACAGCATACCGCAAATTTTAACAGTAACGCTAAAAAATGTTGTCAAGGTGCTTTCTCTGGCCTTCCCAGAAGTGAAGGGAATATTATCTGTGAGGATGTGCAGATAAATCAGTTGCATGTGCTGTACGGGGTGCTTTAAAGCCAGACAGGGCAGTCACGTTGGAGCATGCACCCGGTCTGGCATGTCACCCACGCCGTGTGTGTTTTTGCGTCCTTACTCATTGTAGATAATGAAATGGGAGATTTATGGTACTGATGGGAGACATGAGTGGTGTTATCAGGATCTCTTAGATAGCTGGGTGGTCAACTTAAACTTTGTTTTCTCAGCAAATACAAAGTTGGCAATTGGTTGAAAACCCCAGAGTGTGTGTGCAAACACAAGTGTCCTAGTCTGGCTCGATTATACAAAGCCTGGGTCCAGGTCTTTGGTGTGGTTTCCATATCGCTCTGATCTTACATTTCATTAGATTAAGTCATTCCTTAAATTTTGTTGGTATATTATGGTACACTGCTGTTCATTTGAAAAAAATCTCAGTCTGTAACAATTCCTCCAGCATGTACAAAGCAACACTGCCACCTCCCTGAGGAGCGGAGGACGGGCTGTTCATTGTCCCTGCATTCTTTTCAAATGAACCAAGATTGTTTTTAAAGCTCATTTCTGGTTTATTTGTAAGCTGGTTCTACAGTGGACTCTCTAAACATATTTTTCAAATGATTCTCCAGGAAAAGTAAACTTTGTGGGTCTTTGCGTCCATAAATTCTCGTGCCTTTTCAGCATTTCTAGGACAGTCAATTTGTGGGACATTCTTTGCTTCATGATTTATTCCCACAACTGCTATCCCTTCCTATGGCCTGGTGAAAGGCAGGCTTCTCATTTGACAAGATTTCTCTGCCTGTTGATTTTGTTGGAGCTGGGCTCACCAACATCCCAAATGCATGCCTGCACCTCGCTGTTCTCATGGCTGTGACCGCTGGTGACATGCGACATGGCCACAGCACAACCCTGGTTATCACAGTGTGTGAGGCAGGAGGGGACCAGGATGCTGAGAAACCCAAATAAGTCAGTAAATCTGCTTTCAGTTTATGCTGGATTTTTAATAACATGGGCAACAGAGAAGAAAAAGCTAATATTTAATGGAATCTCTTTTATTTGCAAAGTCTCTATGGCACAGTTTCCTGTGGCATCCCTGCTCTGTGTGCAGGCTTTGTCACCTGTAAAGCCCCACAAGGATGGCAGGAGATGCAGAGCTCTGGTTTACCATCCTTCATTCACTTGGAAGAGGGTTGAAAGTCTCAAACATCCCCATGGCTGTGCCCCACACCATCCTGCATGGCTCAGGGGCTGTGACAGGGGACAGCAGCAGTTCCAGAGCTGTGGAGCTTGCACAGAGGCAGGAGGGATCAGCCCTGAAATGCCAAGCTCCAAGGAGCCAGGCTGAGCCTGTGCCATCGCTTTGGGAACGCTCTTGAGCCGCAGGTGTGAGGCTCTGTTTGCTCCCCAGGTTTGGGAAGGATTAGCTGTGCTCCATGACTCATGATGAGTCTGAATCTCTTTTGAAGGATTCCAGGCCAATATTAAAGAGGGCTGAAGTAAATCTTAATAACTAAACTTTTGCTGTCTCTCCCTGGCCCTCACAGGCTGAGCAGCTGAAGGAGCTATGTGAGTGTGTTCAGGGGAGCTGGAGATGCATTACTTGTTGTTTCCTCCTCCCAGAATCCCTTTAATCTCTGTGTTCTGCACCAGGCACAAAGTGGAGCAAGGAGGTGACAGATAGAAGGTGGTGGCACTGGTGTGGCTCCAGGGCCAGCTCTCCTGTCCCTCACTTCCATCTGACAGCACCAGTAGCAAGCAAAAGTGTGTTTATCGAGGAAAGGCTGCTGTGGTGGTGGCAGTGGCTTTTCTCAGTGTGCCCTGCAATCATTTCCTTGAGTGCCACAGCAGTTTCTCCTGTTCTTGTCTCTCCAGTGGTCCCAGTGAAGGACCAACACAGCTGTGCCATGAGGAGGGACAGTGGCTATGCCAGTGCCAGGCACCAGGAACCACTCCAGAGGAGAGAAAATCACCACCATGCTGCAGTCCTGCAGGGTCCTGCTTCCCTTCCTCGAGGATCTGTGTGCCTCTTTATTTTGTCTGTTTGACCAAACATAAATATTCTGATCTGAGGTCATCCTGACAAATTTTTCAGGAATGATGATTCTTCAAGTCTGCCATGCTGTCCCATACAATCCAACTATCAATGGGATTGCACTAAATCAACAGGACATCTGAGTGCTGTTCCAGAAAGCAATTTAACTCTTCCCAGAGATGATCATTTATGTGATCTCTTGCTCTGAGTACAAATCAATTGCTTTCCAGCAGTGGAGAAGCATTGGCATCGGACAAAGCAAACAAAGCTGACAAATGCAGATCCAACCTTAGCCCTGACTCTTTTTTTGCAGCTATATGGAAAGAGCTTGCAAGGCCAACATCTGCCTAACTTCAGTGGTAATTCAGATAATTGGTGAGAAGTGAAAGTTTAACATTATAAATAAGGCTCTGCATGGCTTGGCATGGGGTACCAAGACCTAATTGTGGACATATGGGTGTGGGTTTGCAAAGAACACTTGCCTGGCTCCATGGAGGAAAGTATTCATGCTTACACATAGGGCTTGAATGAAACTGAGATGGGAGAGGAATTTATTCTGTCTGCCTCCGGTGGCGAGAGTGATTTGGACCAAAATCAGCAGGTCAATAAAGGCAGAAGAGAATAGGTCTTGGTAGGGTGTTTGGCCAGGCATTTTGGCAGAACCTTTATTTTGATTTTCCTGGTGTCCAAAGATAAAGCATGTGCCTGTGTTTCCTCTCAGCTCATGAACTCATACAGGTCACAGTCAGTGTGTGTGTGTTCAAACCATGGCCTTGCTGTAACTGATGAGACTTTTGTGAAGTTTTCATAAAACACTGACTTGGCATAGATCAGTTTGTGCTTTCGTTTTTCTGGCATCTTATCCCTCTGTGTTTTAATGGGCAGTCAGATGTTCCTTTGTCAGTCAGGCATGTGTTGTAGCACAGATTGAAACAGACCTCGCTGTGCTTCAGGGACATCTGCTCATAGGGGTGCTGAAGGGGTGGCTCCAAGGGGAGAGCTTCTTCTCAGGACCACTGTGAGCTTGGGGTTGCATATTATGATGGATTCACAGGGATTTCACAGCTGGTTGTGCCCATTTGGTGGTCTGGGCTCCTTGCTAGGCAGCTGTGCTAGCCTAGTGTCTCTTCCAAGGTACCTGAAGACCTGGACTTGGGGTTAGAAATGTTGTTCTCACCCATGCAGAGATTTTTCAGTGCAGGTAACACACATTTGTAGTACATCTGTCTGTTAGAAGTAAAATGCTCCCAGCTCTGAAGTGACATCACAGGCAGAGATAAAGCAGTGTCCACCTGGGAAAGGACTGAGCAGGGCTGTCCATGGCTGTCCTGGCTGAGCAGTGCCGTTTCCAGCTTCATCTCTGAGCTTCATCTCTGCTCACACAGGTCCTACAGAGGTCATGTTGTCAGAGGATAACATGGGCCTGATGTTACAGCGAAATCATTTTGTGGCTCAAGGCTATGGGCAGAGCAGATGGGCTGAGATCCATGAAGGGGCTCAAGACAAAGTCTGGCCAAGGTATTTTCACAAAACAGCAGCTCCAGAAAAGTCCTGTGAGACTGGCTTGTCAGCCAGCTCAGAATCACTCCACACTGGAGTTTAATGCCAGCCTGCTGCTCAGCTGGGAAGGAGCCCCAGGGTCCTGCCCACATCCTGCTTTGAGAACTGACCCCTGCTCTGGTGCAGCTGCAAGGACACAGTCCTGAGAGGGCCATGAACAACATGATTGAACCTGCCAGAGTGCCAGCCCTGATCCTGATCCTGTCCTGCTGGCACCTTGGGACAGTCAGAGGATCCATGGAGCTGCTCCTCTTCCCCATCAGACTCACACAATACCCTGGACATTAAATGGAAAGCCAGTCTCACAGCCAGCAGCAGTCCTGCCTTTCAAAGGTGGCTGGGTCCAAAACAAGGCCAGGAGTTGGACTTGATGATCCTTGTGGGTCCCTTCCAACTCTGGATATTCTCTGATTCCAGGGCCACTTTCTGCAGTCAGTGTGGGAGCAGGGGCAGATCACCAGGTTCCCCTGAGACACACCATGGCCATGGACAGGCCTGTGTTTCACCTTTGCCCAGCTGCTGTTTGTGGGCAACAAAACTGCTGCTGTTGCCAGCAGGAGCCCCTCTCCCCACTCCCAATTTGTTGCCAAACCCCCCACCCCAGCAGTGCTGTCCCCATCCTGTGCACCACTGAGGTGCACTCACACTCCCCAAACCCCAGCTCTGAGGCACGAGGGCAGGAATGAGCTGCTGGTGGCAGAAGGGACAGTGACTTGCTGCTGCTTTTTCAGTGGTCTCCTTCTTGTGGACACAGCAGCCCCAACACTAGGTCAGGTCAGCCGTGTCTGTCCTGCCTGTCCTAGTCCTGAGCCCATGAGGAGGGCACTTCCCTCACTCCATGGGACATGTGCCTCATGCTGCTCAGCCCCCTGTGCTGCTCATGCCAATTCCCCAAGGAGAGGATGGTGCTGGGAGTGCTCTGACAGTGCCCCAGTGCAGGGATACTCTGATGCAGGTGATAAAGTCCCATCCCATCCTGATTGTCTGCTGAGCACCAGACTCAAAGTGTCCTTGCAGGCTGAAGCAGATGGCTGGATCTGCCTGTTCCTGGGGTGGACAGAAGATTTGAACATGTCTTTTCTGTGCATCACCAGGCCAGGCAAGGCCCAAGCTATCCTCTGAGCTTCCTACAGCTCTGAGGTCAGCTTCTAGAGAGGAGGATGATTCATGACTGTAAGTCACAGGCAGTGCTCAAAGCTTAGGCCACCAGAGGAAGCTGTGACTGATGCCAGGAGGTCTTGTTTGCACCACTGACACAGCCTTGCTGCACAGGACATTTCTGGAAGCCAACATCAGTAAATGGGACTTGGTGCTAGCACAGAAGTGAGGAGTATTTCTAACAGAAAAAGTTAATGAGAAATTCAGTGGGATAGGTCTGCCATGTCTCTCATCATCCTGGGAGGATTTCTCATCGTGGGGCACCCCAGGAGGGAGCAGGATTGCTGAAAGGAAGGCTGTCTCTCAGCTGGGGGTGGCACAGGATGAGCAGTGTGCACGGCTGCTCCCTGGCTGGCACTTCTCACTCTCCAAACTGGTGCAGCAGGCAACAAGGATGCTGGGGGGGTGGGACCAAGATTGTCTCTTCAGTGCTCCACTTTTCGTATGATAAATGTTCCTCTGAAGTGTTAGCACAGCAGTTCCCTTGAAAAATAAGAATGTTCCTGAAAATTTAATTCCCATATAGCACTCAGAGCTCAGACCTCCAGACATGCAGCAAAAGAAGAGGAAAGGAATGCAGCTGGGGTCAGACACAGCTTCAAGGAAAGAAGCAGCTAAATGTTTGTTTGGTTGGTGCCAGGGGCTGCTCCAGCCCTGTTTTTAAGCACTGTTGGTTGTAAGGGAAAGGTGCAAACCCTAAGCTGGCATTTGCCAAGCTGCAAACTGCAGTACTGCCTCAGAGGCTGCTTCCCTCTTGTGCAGAGATGTTCAGTATTTTTGTCTGACACTGTCCACTACATTTCTTCAGATGGTTTGCAAAAGGTTTTGGAAGTTCACAGAAATATTTGAGAGTCAAGTCATGCAACCTACTGCAGGAGGTCTAGATTGGGATGAATAATTAGTGGCTGAAATAACTGTTTCAACTGTTGAGTGTGTGCTGCTCCTGGAAGTGGCTGGTACTTGCACTGGCCTGTCCTCAAATTTTTTGACAGCATGTCCTGAACAGACAAGGCTGGATAAAATTTCCCTCCTTGCCCTGTAGCTTAAGGATGGGCCAGACTTAAGGATGTTTGTAAGCTCAGCATGGCCCATGATGAGCTCCCTGTCTAGGGGAGGTGACCTGCCCATGGAATTGCTCAGCTCTCACACCAGAGCAGTGAGTGACATAGCTGGCTCACAGCCTTTCTACCCATCAGCACGAAAAAACAAATTTTCTCCTTGCACAAAATGATCATTACATAGTCCTAGTTCCCCTCTGTGACCGTCTATCCACAGGGCAGGAGGCAAAGGAGAGGCTGTGAGGTGGAGCATGGACCAGCTCCAGTGGGGGGGATCCCCCAGACTGTGCCCTGCTCAGTGGAAGGCGGTGGGATCTGGGGAATCTGGGTTCCCAAGCCCTGCTCCTGCAGCCAAACAGTGGGAGAGCTCTGGCAGTGAAACCCACACGTTTTTATCACTTCTTGCAGCAGGGCAGATGATGAATTTTACACTAACCACATGGGAAATCATCATCACCTTCCCAGCTATGCTCCAAGGGGATTTGTACCCTGTCCTTCTCCTCACCAGCCTGGCTGACAGCTGGCTGCTCCAGGGGCTGGTGAATTGTTTGTTTGCTAGGAAGGGCTATGAAATAAGCAGAAGCAGCAGGGAATGTGGGCCCTGAATGCACAGACTGTTAGAATTCCCCTTGCCTATGGATGTGGTGCTTCACTTGGTCTGGCTGTGTCGGAAGTTGGAGTGAAATGGTGCAAATAATTTGGCACCCGTGGGAGCTGTGAAGGGAAGTGATGGAGGATCCTCACTCGGGATATTTTACAGCCTGATGGGGCACTGCTGTGTCCTTGGCAGGGTGGTATATGTGACTCGAGAAGGCTTTGCAGCCTCTGGTTCCTGTTAATAATGTGATGTTGTGTGTAAATTGCCTCAGTTAGAGCAGGATGCTCTAATGCCTGGGATACTGAACTAAGAGAGTAGAGAACCATTTTTGGGTGATTGACAGATTGTTTTTATTCTTGGACAGTTTCTCACCTCCCTTAGCTCACCTATTCCATAAAGATCCATCTCTTAGTCAGGGAAAGTGCCCAGCTCTGCACCGCTCTTGTATTGTGAGCAGTCACAGAGAAGGTTCTGTGCAGAGAAACTGGGGTACAGCTCACCCTGTGGGAGATCCCAGCCCAGGAGCTGGCTACCTTTAACCTGCCTGCATGGCCCAGGAAGAAACACAGGCATTCCCAGAGACTGGACTGTCTCATTTGGGTTTGAGAGCCCCTGAGGGGGATGAATTCTGCAAAGGGGGTGCAGATAACTGGGTGCAGTGTAGGTACCCAGAGAGTGAGGGTCTAAATCTGTGTCCACAGGCAGAACCAGCACTTACAGAGGATGGTGCCATGGGGCAGAGGAGGGCTACAACTCAGCAAGGTTTACCAGTGACTTCAGCCATCAGCTTCACCCTGGGTTAGGAACAGCACACACACAGACTTTACCACATACTGAAGGCTACATTTTTCCCTCGCAGCAAGAATCTATCTTTGGTGTCCAAAGAAGTGCTGGAATTTGGCAGGAGATCATTGTCCCACATGAAGCCTTCACTAAACATTTGCTCTGAATGTGAAACATGGTTTGTACAGAGGACATGGAAAAGTCACAAGCAATGGCATCTCAGGGAGCCCCATGCCTTGGGGACTGCTCTGGAAGGGATTATTTTTCAGCTCCATCCCACATCCCAGGAGAGCTGTTTTGTAGACATGAGCTGTTGGCAGAGCTCAGCAGGTTGCTCCCAAGGTCAAAAATGCTGTTCTTGCCTTTCTTTTCCTTCCAACCCCAGCTCATTCTGGGCAGCTGAGGAGAAGCAGCCTGGGGCTGTGCTGGTGGGCAGGGAAGTGTGTGGTTATGTTGTGACTGAGGTGTCTGTATTCGTGGCAAGCCATAGCGAGCTTCCAGCAGGAAAGCATGGAACTGAGTTCTGTATTTCACCTTTTGATATGGGTGTCCTCTTGAGGACAAATTTGCAAAACCAAAGGTGTAGAATATGACTAACTCAAAGTCCAGGCATGGTTACCTGGGTGATGGGATGAGCTAAACTGTTCATAAGGCTGGTCCAGCAGCAGCAGGGATCAGTGCCAGACTTCTGTGCCACACACAGACCCCACACACTTTGTCCCTGTATTAGCACCTCAGGACAATCCTGCCCCTTTCCCTGACACTCTGTCTCTCACAGTTTTACAGCTGCGGCTCCAGCAGAGAAGGACCCGTGAGCAGCTGGCAGACCAAGGCATCATGCCACGTGAGTAACTTCTGCTTTTTTTCATCCTGGCTCAGAGGGCTGTGCTCACCCTGGGCACTGCTGGGACACTGTGTGGCACCAGCTGCCTGCTCAGACCCCCACAGCAAGGAGCAAAGTTCTACCAGGGGGACTTTGCTTCCAGCCCTGCAGAAATGTGATGATCCCTGGTGCTGCACAGTGCATTTATCACACAGACTATAATGCCCTGCTCAAACTGAAGTCAGGAGAGATGCTTACTTTACACCATCCAAAATTTCAGCTGCAGAGCTCCCCGTCCCAGAGGTCACTGTAGCAGGACAAGCATGTCCAGCTCAAGCAGAGGACTCACAAAGCTGTTCATGTAGGCAAGGGCAGAGTACCTCCTGTCCTCCTGTAAAAGCCAGGAACCTTTGTGCCAGGACAAGGAAGAGGACGAGAGGGCTCATTCCAGGAGGCTGGGGAGGAAGGCAGCTTTGGGCCCTGCTTTGGCCCTGGTGCAATCCCTGGAGGATTGAGCCATACCCAGGTCTGTGCCCAGGCAGGGCCCCACAGGGCAGAGCTGTCAGAGCTGCACGCCTGGGGCCAGTGAACCCCCACAGGGGCTGCTTGCTGTGTGACAGAGTGACAAATGTGCTCCCCCTCTGACCCAATCCACCCCTGCTCACCTGGCATTCGAGCCTGAAGGACAAACTCCAGGACAGCATTATCATGAAATCATTCTGCACCAAAGTCAGTTGCTAGAGCCCAAAAAGTCAGTGAATGAAAACCATCCCCTTCTGCACCTGCAGGTGCATCATGAAAGCTGTAGCACCACTGGAGAAAGGATGTTGGGAGCTCAGCCCTGCTCAGTGGAATACTCCATCCTGACCTAGCTCAGGCTCCATGTGCAAATCTGTGGTTACCTGGGACCCAGGTAGAGGATTCTCCTTTCTGTCTCATCAAGGACCCCTTGGGTTCACTGCTAAGATCACAATTTTCCAGAGGCTGTGTCACTTCTGTCTCTTCTGCCCTTGAAGACTGTGATGGAGCTCTTGCCTAAGCAGCAGAACACCACCTCTCTAAGAGCATGGCTCTAGCACTGCTTGCTGCACCCTGTCCCTGCCCTGTCCTTCCTGGAGGATTGTGCTGAACAACACATGCCTTCTCAAGACATTCTTGTCAGCACCAAGCACTAGGAAAACTTGAGCAGGATGACAAAAATCACGACTGCCAAAATGATCAATGGGTTTTAAGACTGATAAATGCATACTCTTTCCACATTTCGCCTGTTTATTTATTTAAGCATTCAGACTTTATGCTGCCTGCCATGAAAGGGCAGGCACTTTGATCACAAGACTCCAGGAGCTGAAGCTTTAGACAAAATACTGTGGTATTTGTTAGAGTAATGCAAGAACATTGGGGCAGCAGTGAGAGGTTTGTACACCTGGAACTGCTCTGCAAGGCTGTGCTGTCACACGTGGCACCCAACAGCTCAAACCTTACACACTGCAAAGTATTCAGCCAGACATATTTGATGGCAGCTGAAGGGTATTTTCCTGTTACTTACAGCTTCTTTGCACTTCCAACTTCTAGGCTGACATTTTGCAGTCTGGTTTCTGTCCAAGAAGACCATTTTGGGAAACTTGAGCACGGTTCACTCACTGAAAGTAATAGAAGAAAAGGCACTTATGCCATTATAAAAACAAACACACAGAATTTAACTGCTGAATTTGACATCAGGAGGAAGTGTCAGATGTTAGCATTTAATACATGGGAGCCCCAGCCAGCTTCCACATGCTTGGGCATGTGCAGACATTCCTTATGAAAAACAAGTCTTTGTTAACCATATCTTCCCATGCCATGTTGGTTGTGAGGACCAGCAGGTGAGTCCCCCTGGCTGTGATGGACTGCAAAAATACCTGTGCTTGAAGGTGCAAAAATACCTCCTGCTATACACAGCCACCACATTATCCTCACTGAAGCCTTAAAACTGTCCCAAGGTGATCAACACCACACACAGCACCTCTGCCCTGGTGCCCCCAGCCTGTCACCCATTTCATGCTGAAATGTCATCCCCTGACAAGTTCTCTGAACTAGCAGTGCTAGCAATGTCTTTATTTGTTCTGCAGACTGAGACAAGCTGCAGCACCCACATAATTCCTCCAAAAATCTTGGTAAATTACTAAACTCTGCAGCACTTTCCTCTTGAATAGCACAGCCAGTGCTAATAGCTACAGTCAGTGCCTGTAGCACACTGCCAACATCAGTACTTCACATGAGCAGGACTAGGAAAGTCATCTCTTGCTAACTTCATTTTCTCATGTGCACTATTTAATTTTGCTTCTGATTAAGCCAGCTGTCACCAATGCTGGGGCTGCTCACTGGAGCATGGCACAGCAACACCAGCTTGTCTGTCTGCTTTCCAAATGGCAGGAGTAGATCTGTGTTTTTCTGTGATTCATTGGGTGTTCAGGGGTTGCCTGGGTGCTGACTACCAAAAGCCAATTCAGAGGGCCCCAAACTTTTCCTGTTTCTCCCCAGTCTTCTTTTCATCCTCCCCATGACTGATGAAGGATAACAAGGCCTGCATGAAACTAGTTTCTGTCTTTATTGGATCCCATTCAGAAGATGGAAAGAGAATTTCTGTTGCCAGACAAAGAGTTGCAGCAGACTGTTTTTGTGGGTCAGGACACCTTCCCCTTCCTTGTCCCAATGGGAACAGTTAGTTTTGTCTGCTTACACAGACAGAAAAGAATTTTTGTAGTACGTGAGAAGTATTAACCCCTTCTCTATGCAAATTCTGCCTTGATTTCTACTGCACCACAGTAAACAAGGAAATGTGCAAGATTCTCCATGACTCCAATACAGGCTGCTCCATGGGACTGGTGTTCACTGGTCCAAGAGCCAGGGAATATTGGCCTATTTTTGGGAGTGCCACTGGGTTAATCCTCCTTGAAGTCAGGAGATGCTGAGGACATGATCTGCTGCTTGCCTGCCCAGGGAGGTCCCATGTGACACAGCTGCTTCTGAGCAGGGGTCAGCACAAAAGTGCAGTCATGGTCAGTGACAGAAGAGGGATGAAGGACCACCTGGCAGTGCCCTCACTGGAGGCTGCACCACAGACCCCAAGAGCTGAGGCAGGTATTCATTTTCCTGCTGACCTCAAGCCTTAGTCACCTACAGGTTTTACTTTCAGCTGAGGTCCCTCACAGGTGTTTGCTCTTCCCAGATGTGTCTTCTGGAGCTGTGGTGCCTTCCACGACCTGCAGGGAACATGGCAGGGAAAAGATTTATCCTCTCTCTGACGTGTCCCACAGAGCACTGTGTTTCAAAGCCTGCACCCCTCCCTGCCCACGTGCCTCCTGCTCTCCCCATGCTCTCCATCCCCCCTGCTCTCTTGCCATGGACTGGCTGAGAGCATGGGATTTCCCAGAGCTTTCCTGAGTTATTTTTAGTCAGCACAATAAAGAGAACAGCTAGTTTGTGTTGCTATTTTTATAGCACTCATTAAAATGCTGTTGCTGAATATCCTGGTAGCTGCTTGCTTCCGCTCCTGTGCTGACTGCTCCTCTTTCTTTCCTGTTGCAGCACTGAAAAGCCCATCTGCATTCCATGAACAGCGAAAAAGTCTGGAGCGAGCCAAGGTAACTCCTGCAGCCATCCCAATGAGGGAGCACATGGGCTTGCTTTGCATGAGTCACGGGGTTTGAAAGCACCTTCCACCACTGTCCCCTCCTCTGGCACCTCCACGCTGGCCTGGTGGCCGAGGATGAGGGACAGGGCACCTGCCCTGCTTTCACAAATGCTTCCAGGCTCACAGACACTCTGGAGCACCTTTTTCCCAGCAGGGGAGGTTTTAAAAAAGGGCAAAGGGGACATCTGTGCCCTGAGTTGTGGGGTTTTAGAGCAGCCCAAGGTTTTGTAAAAGGCAGGGCAGGGTTCAGCATGGTTTTGTCAGTCCCTGCAGTAAATGTCCCACCAGTGGAACTGCTGCTTCCCCTCCTTCCCATCCACAGCCTGTTTCTCCTGTGCTGGCTGCTCTGCACTCCTGCAGCGAGGTCAGAGCAGGGCCAGCAGTGGCCAGGCCTGAGGGAACACAGCAAGTGTGCAGGGGAAATGCAGGTGCCACCTGCAGCCAGCCCCAGGGAGCTCACATTTTTCACCAGGCAGGAGCTCTGGCTTTTAGCTCTGCAGTGCAGTTTGGCCATTAGGACACAACACCCAAGGGGGAAATGGGCCAGGCTCCCACCCACCCCATTACCAGGCTTCCCTAAACACTGCCAAAGGCAGGAGCCATTTCCAGAGCACCCTGAAACTCTGTGATCTGATCACTTTTTGGGAAATCACATTGGTTTTCCAATTGCCAACAATCCAGCCTTGATCAAGCTGGAGGGATCATCCCAGAAAGGGAAGCAATTAATCATGCAGGTTTTGCTTGAACACAAGAATTTGTTCCATTAATCTGAAAAATGTTCTTGCAGTCACATGGGAAAAGACCTTTGCAAGGAAGAATGATTGTGAAATACAGGGAAGTGCTCTTCTGAACTTAAACACACTCCAAATCACTTGCCCCAAGTCTCCTGTGGTAATAAATGGCGAGCATAAGAAATACAGTATGACTCTGAAAGATTAGTATGCTTAAAAATTTTCAAGCAATCCAAAGTATCCTTGAAGTGTCATATATTTTACAGTTAAAGTATACATTTGTGTCTCTTTCTCTTTCTCTTCAAAAGCTTTCACTGGCTAGTTGCCTGGGGAAAGGGGAAGGATGGTCTAGTCTATCCCAAACCACAGGCATGTTTAGAAAGTGCTAATGAAGACACTGAGCACAGCCCATAACAAATATTATTCTCTTGCAAAGCTGCCCTGCTTAGACCTGGGACCAGGAAGATCAGCAGCTGTTTCCAGACAGTTACTCAAAGGCATTTGTTGTTTAGCTGATGTTCCCCCAAGCTGATGTTGTGCAAACAGAAAGCAGATAACTGTTCATGTGTTGTGAAAGCTCCTCTGCTTCAGCTGATGTTAGAAAAGCTCACATCTGAAGTCTTCATCATTTGCACCCCAGAGACACAAATGCAGCTTATTAACAGCCAGGGTCCAAAGGAACTGAAGTCACAGCAGAAACACAGCTGTGGGACAGCAGCTGGAGCTGAGTCCAAGTCAGGACCTGATCTAAGGATTAGTTGGAAATGCATTACATGAGTTTAAATGCACTCAGGTGCAGACACTAGCTTGCTCTGACCTGGCACAGGAGCCAGGCAAACCTACACATAGGCCAAGCAGGGGATTGTGTTGGTGGAAATAAGCTGGGAAAAATACAGGGGGAAGGGTAAGGCGTTGTAAAGACTTTAGTAAATAAAATGTCTATTATTTGTTTAAACATGTCACTGGCTATGTTAGAGGCTGGCAGTGGGCCAGCACAGCAGACTTTGATGTCCTATAATAGATTGCTGGGATGGAGGACAGAGAGCAGGCTGGCTTTCCTGGGGCCATCTGGCTCAGCAGGGTTTGAGCACTCACCCAGCACCCCAGCACAGAGGGGCTGTGGGGTGGCTGTCATGGCTCTGCCCAGAGCAGGGCAGCCTCACTGGGCAGGTCCTGACTCATGTGTGAGCACTGACAGACACCCACAGTGCCCTGCTCTGGGGTGTGAGTGTGAGCACTGACACCCACAGTTTCCTATTCTGGGGTGTGAGCACTGACAGACACCCAGTGCCTGTGATCTGCTCTGGGCTGTGAGCGCTGACAGACACCCACAGTGCCCTGCTCTGGGGTGTGAGCACTGACAGACACCCACAGTGCCCTGCTCTGGGCACTGACAAACACTCAGTGTCTGTGACCTGTTCTGGTGCTCTCTGAACTGTGCTGTGAGCACTTGGACCCTGATTCCCAGCTCAAGCTGTTCTGCTGAAGTTTGAACATACTACTGTGCGTATATTCAGAACTGTTTTCTTTTTCCTGCAACAGTTTTAAAAGGTGTTTTGCCTCCTGTGTCCCAATAGCCATCTCACCTCTCATCTCTGAGCTCTCCCCATCACTGATCTCACCTCTGACTCAGTGGTGATGTCTGTAGCTGTCTGCCCACCCTTCCACGGACCCTTTCAGATGCAGGGCACAGAACAGGATGCTGACACCCTGTGGTGTGTCTCCCATGCTGGTTTGGGGTTGTGGGTCAGCTGCTGATCACTGGATTCTCCAGAGCCTTTTATACTTTTCTAATGCATGGAGTAACTAATTTCTGCCTAAGGCTGTGTCCAGTGACCACTGCAGGAGTATCTCTGGAGCATTAGGCCTCCATTCACTGCAGTACTTAATTTAATCAGCTGGCTCAGCTGTGACTGTGACCTGAACACAGCCCTTCCCAAATGTCCTTCTTGAAACTGTAGCACATGTATTTCAGATCATCAGTTGTGCTAAATCATGGTGCACTGTAATCAGTTAGCCTTGAATGATTTAGAATGAAGGAGTATGTCTTCTATCATTCAAGGCAATAATTAATATATTGACTAGCAGGAAAAATTGTTTTGTAACAGGATTTGATTTATTCTTCTGTTTAGACTCTGAGCCATTTCCAATTCCTCTAGTGATCCACAGCTATGCTCCTTTTTTATATTATTCTTATCCAGACCAAATTTCTCTGGCTTGCATGTGAGAAAGCCATGGAAGATAATGTCAAAACATGCTTCAAGTCAAGCTGCATTATATTCATTGTTTATTCCTGTAACAGAAAACTGTCATTTCTCCATAGAAGGAATTTTGCTTGGTGTGATGTGATTTGTTCTTGATAAATCCATCCTGACTGTTGCTCGCCTTCTTGCTATCTTCAAAATCATTTATATAGATTGTTTGATTACTTGGTCCAGTATCTTGCAGTCTGCTTTAAAATTTCCTGGTTTCTTCTTCCCAGCTCTTTTAAAGCTAACAATTACTCTCCTTTGCCCAGTTTCCTGGAATGCTGTAGTTGCTATTACTCCAGTCTCACGTGTCTCAAAATTGTTTGGGAACATTTAACTCCTCTGAGTACCCTCTAACCTGTTCTCCAACCTGACAACTGGGGTTTCTTCTCTTTTGTTGTTGAAGGTTCTTGGCTGAGCCACCTGTTTGATAAAGAGCCATTTATCTTTTTAGTGAGGATACTTTTTAAAAGGCATTAAATCCTGTAGCCATCTCAGCAGTATGCACAGTTATTTCTCCTGTTTATGGAACACAGACAGCACTTTCCATTGCCTGATCTTGACTGCAGAAGTCCTTATAAGATCTTTTTTTCATGATCCTGTACATTTTGTACTGTGGATTTCCAATTTTGCTCCAGCTGCTTGTGCTATTCTTTTATATTTATCCTTAAGATTTTAATCTCTTTGAATTATGTATAATTTTTGTACTATTTCTTCTTGCAGCTCAGTTTAGCTAAGAGCTTGTCTAAGTTGAGCTCTAGCTTTTCTTCACCAGGGGATAAGCTTATATTTGTATTCTTGAGGTCATCTGCCCTCAAGCCTGACTTTCTTGGCCCTTGTGGATGGTGTTCCTGTACCTCTGTGTGCCTCTCTGTTCCTAAAGCCGTGAAGGAGCTGGCACAGGGCTCCAGGACCATGTCCATCACAAGCCCAGCTGCAGTGACTGCAAAGCAGATCTTCCCAACCCCATATCACAGCTTGGCTGAGGAACTGCAGAGCACAGGGGCTGCAAGGCTGCAGGAAGGTTAAGCCTCGTGGCTGACCTGGCTAGAGCATCTGAGTGGCTTCATGACTTGTTCTGCCTGACATCTCACCCCAGAGTGCTGGGCTTCACACAGAAGCCACTACTACCAGGACATTCTGGAGCATCTCTCAGAGGTGACATGGTGTGCAGGCCCACCACTCCCAGGGAATAGGTCTCACCCTTCCTATGAGTTCTCATAACATTTCAGGCATCAGAGTGATGGCAAAGGGCACAGCAGTGGGTGCAGTGAACCATCAGTAGCTATGTGCACGTTGCTCCCTTTCTGAAGAACTTCTGCCCAAGTGTTTCAGTGATGAAAAATGTCATTTAGGAGCTCACTCAACCCAGCTCATAATAAAGCCAAAAGAGCCATGGGATGGCACAGGGGGAAGTGTTCTCAGTACCTTATTGCTGCTCTAGCCAGGTAACTTTGCGTTTGTGTTCTGCAGACTGAAGATTATCTCAAGCACAAGATCAGAAGCAGGCCTGAGCGCTCAGACCTGGTCAATATGCACATTCTGCAAGGTAAGACTGCCCAAGCTTCTCCCACATACTCCTTGTGTCTCCTGCCTTGGGACTCATGTTTCTCCTCCCCTTCTTGTGTTCCTTCAGGAATCTCATTGCCAATACTTTGTTCCAGCTGCTCATTGGGGGCAGACTCAAACGGGGCATGTGGAAAATTCTGTCCAGACCTGGTGTTCAGGAAACAGGACACACTTTTATTCCCTGACAGACACAGTCCTAAGGCCACACAGTGTTTCTCCCATCTCTGGCAGGAAGAAGTGTAAGATGCTCTAGGGGACAGTGGAGTACGGAACAGCTGTGAGAGAGAACTCTGTTATTAGACACCAGTTCCAATGTCTGATCACGAAGAGCAAACCCAGGGAGTTTGTTGTCCAAGGCACTGTAATTCCTATAGTAGGTCATTGTCACACCTTCCCAAAGCTGGACATATTTTGTGCTGCTATAATTCTGGATATTCTATGTGACGGTCTGTGCAGTCAGTGACCCAAGCAGAGCTGTATGAAAAGCCCTGCTGTTATCAGTCCATGAGCCACAGCAGCTCTCTCCTCTCCCATCCTGGTCTTCCCTCTCAGCCAGAGAGCTGGCAGGGCTGTATCCCATCACAGACAGCAGAACACCACAGTGTCCCTCGTTATCTCCAGAGATAACAAGATCCTTAGAGACAGAGAGGATGTGCAGCCTCCCTCCCTCCTTGAGTCCTGTCACTTGCCTGGAAGAAGCAGATCACTCTCTGGCAGCTGTGAATGCTGCCCTCTGCTCTCAGCATGGATGCAATCTAAATTTCTTTTTTCCTCTGGCAGGCAGGAGGGCTGAGCCTGGGTGCCATGCTGGATCAGTGTTTCTGCCTTGCTTTTCCCTTGGGTTTCCATCCCTAAAATAAGCTAGCACCATTGCTTGTTTGGGAGATGAAAAGTGTCCTTGCCTTAGGTTAAATAATAGAAGAAAGGTGGACTGGGGATGAGGGGCTGTTACCAGCCATGGAGGCAGCTGTAGTCTCTGGGCATGGACAGGGACAGAGCCAGCCAGGATGGAGACTGCAGAGAGCAGAGAGTGCCTGGCTGTGCACTCAGCAAGATGCATATACTGCCCCACACCCCGCTTAGCTGCAGCCTCTGCTCACACCTCTCCATCTTGCTCTGGATTTCAGAGCTGTGTCTTGGCATATCCATTTTGTGGATTTGACTTACAAATCCATTTTGTTCACAACTGGACCTAGAAGTGATTGGAACTGGCCAGGTGACACAGTTTGCATCATCCAAGTGCTTTACAGGCACCCCTTCTGTTACAGTTCACCTCAAGGAGCTCATTTGTGTTCACTAGTCTGTATAATCTGAGGCCAGGAATAGCTCTAGACCAGCTCTCCTGACCTCCTGTAGAGAATTTCCATGGTATCAAGCCCTGTAGCTCGTGTTCCCTACAGTATCTCTTCCAGAGAGTGTCCAGGCTTTGGAGATAGAACACCCTACATGAAGCTGTTCTTACCTTAGACCTTTAAGGGTTTAGAAATGGTCTGAACTCCCTCACTATTCACTCCTGGTCCAAGAGAGGAGCCAGACAGCTTTGCTCAGGAAACCTGTCTAAGTTGCTATTCTTCTGTCACCCTTCAATAACTGGGGTCTCAGCTGGCTTTGGTAGGGCTGTAGCTTCCAGATCTACCTCCTTTTGTTCTGCTCCTCCCCAGCTCGTTTTTCCCTGAAGGCCTGGAGCACTGTAGTCATGTCATCTCCAAAAGCCCAAGACTCAGCATTTTTAATTCCAGTATAAGTCATTTACTCCAGTTGTCAAGCGCTGTTCTATTCTCCAGCTGTTTCCCATCTGCACTAGCCCACAAGGGGCCAATGTGCTCCTAGGAGGCAGGAGCAGGAGACCCCTTTGGCCCTTGTTAGTGGCTTGCTCATGAAGTTTCCATCACTGATCACTCCTAGGCATTGCAGAGGATGCTCCAGCTGTAGGCTGGGTTTGCAAGCCTAGGATGGCAGACAGAGGCTTTTGTTTGGGAATGGACAAGCTGGGCCTGAGGCTCAGAGAAGGACCCATGTCCCAAACCCCAGCAGCCCCACTCAGTCTAGAAGATCAGATCCTGCTGTGCTGAGCCACACTCAGGTATTGGCCACAGCCCCCAGAGGCTGTGCTGAAGGGCACCACCTTCTCACTGAGTGCTGTGCCCACAGGAACTCCTGGTCCTGATGCTTCTGTTTGGCCTTTTAGACTCGGCTGCAGAAGGGTCCATTCAGTCTACTCAAATGAAGCTGAAAAGAGCCCGACTGGCAGATGATCTCAATGAAAAGATTGCTCTCAGGCCGGGTCCTTTGGAGCTGGTGGAGAAGAATATTATTCCTGTGGACTCAGCTGTGAAAGAGGCCATAAAAGGTAGTGCCAGTGAATGTGTGTGTTGTGTGTGCACATGGAGTGGGGCAGGGGCTGCTGAGGGGAGTGCAGGAATGGACCCATCTGGATGTAAGAGCTGCATTTATTGCTTAAATGTCATTATTTTCACAATCACTAGCCCAGTCCAGCACAGCCTGTGAGCACAGAGCTCTCATCTTAGAGCAGTGACTATGAAACATGCATCATTGCTCAGCCACATTCCCCCAGAAAGAACCTCCCTTCTTAAACTTCTTCCCTCCCCAAGGCTTTGAGCACAGAAGCGATACTGTTGGAGAGAGGTCACTCCTTGACACTCCTTCCTTCAGCATGGGAGAGAACCTGAGTGCACAGGTATTGGTTGTGAGACCAGCCCAGATTCTCCCACTTGTGCCCTGCCAAGCTCTGACATCCCAGTAAATGGGGGTAGAGTGGCCCCAGTTCAGTAAGGCTGTGGGTTCTTTTTTTCTTTTTTACCACTGGTAGTGGTATGCAAGACCCAGCAGAGCAGGATGTTGCATCCTTGGGGTGTGGAGCATCCTTGGGGTGCTAAATTGCTGGATAATATGAGCAGGGGCCTGCACTCCCAAAAAGGGCACACTCCTACCAGCCAGGACCCAGGACTTGCTTTATGCCTAAGCTTGGTTTTCCTCCATCACCTCCTCCCACCAGAGGAGGGAGGAAGAATCATCCACAATTACTTCTCCCACGCTGCTGCAGGGAAGCTGGTGTGGGAGCCAACACAGAGCAGAAAGGTGACTCAAATTTCAGTAGGGCCCAGTGCCAGGACAGGGAGATCCAAAAGCAGAGAAAAGAGCAGGAAAGCCCACAAGGTCCTGCAGTGACAGGACAGCAACCCTTATTTTTGAAGTCTGGGGCTATCTCCACATGTCCAAACTGGCACTGAGGTCTCCAATGAGACACTGAGAGCTGCTCTGCCCCTGGAAGCTGCTTGTTCTGTTGCCCACAGTTCCTCAATTAATGGGATCATTTCCACTGGCATAATCCCATTTCAAGGGTCTGTTCTGGAGCTCAGAGCAAGCTGGGGACAATGGCAGAGCTTTGGGACAGAAAGGGTCTTGGAGTGACAGGAGAGATGCCAAAAATGAAAGTTGGATCAGGAAGCACTTTGATTTTCATTTCATCTCAGAAACCATCTTAAATGACATGAAATATTCCAGGCTCAGACACTGCTCTGTCTTACCCCACAACTATTCCTGCTCTTGTTTAGGGGGCTGTGAAATGCAGACTGTGTATGCAGCTTCTCCAGCCTGGCCCTGGAGCTGCTCCATTCCCAGCGTGTTGCAGCTCTCCTCTTTGAAGGTGAAATGTTCCAGGACTCTGCCTGAAGAGGAATTTTTAAGGAGATTTCAAATAAAATCTCCCTGGCCACTTACTAAAGGAGAGAACAGTTGGGGGAAAAAAAGTTTCAAAAAATCTCCCCCCACCCCTTTATAAACATTTGAGGCAGTGTGAGCATGACTTTATCCCCTGGAGCTGAGGTTTGGAGACTAGGCAAATGAGCTTGAATCTTGAATAGAGCATCTCTCCAGCTGCCTTGTCAAGAGCTCATGGTAAACAGAGATTTACTGGACCAAACTGTTAAAAACAAAAAGTCTGGCTTAAAAATGATTTGTTCAGTTTTAAATTTCTCCCTTTTACAATGCTCTTCTATCACATTGCTGGGGAAAAATGTGTCCTTGTAAGCCAGGGTGAAACACTCAACACGTTAGAGCCCAACATGAAATTGCTTGGTACCACAGGGTGCCATGAGAAGAAGGTGGTGCCACTGCACCAGGAACACCATCCCAGCACTCAGGTTTCTGCAGAAGAAAGCCTCAAGCTGAAGGATCCTCAAGGATTTTTGGAGTCAGAGGCACCTTGTAGTTACTTAGAGTTTGGGGCAAAGGGCTGAACACAGAGCAGAGATGAGTACTGGCACTTCTGAACGTTAAGCCTTTTGTTTTTGCAATACCAGAAAGATGACAGGGTTTAAAATCATTTTACTTTAACCTTGGAATCTCAACTGTTTATACAGTGGAAAGTTCAGCTGACGTGTTCCTCTAATCACCTCCGGCAGGGTGAGCAGAAAGTGCCAGACCCCAACCGAAAGCCCAAACGTCCCAGTGACAGGAGGCCGCCAGTGCCCTGCATAGCTGAGCAGTGATACAAGAAACTTTTTTTACCAGGTCCTTGTCATCACTTTGTCCAATGCGCTCAAGAGGACAATACCCAGTGCATTAGAAACAGCCTGGAGCAAACACCATCCTGCCTGAGATTACAGCAGGGACACGGGATCGAGAAACAATATGCTCAGGCCGGGCTGGGTGAGAGCAGGACAGATAAGGGAAGCATTCCCCATTGGCACAGGCCTGCAGTATCAAGCAGCAGGATGCAGCACATTCCTGTCATGCTCTGGGCTGTCACTGTGTCCTGAAGGTCCCTTGTGCTCCCAGCTTTGACACCCCTTGCCAACACACGCTTCCCTGCCAGCGCAGCTGGAGCCCTGCAGATCCACAAGTCCCCCTTGCTTGGAGTCATTTTGCTAAGAGGGGATGTCTATGCTGGCCTGCAGGCATGGGAAGCAGCTGCCATGCAGCCTAGGTGGCCCATGCAATGGTGCAGTTCCTCAGGGACCTGCTTGGGTGATGCCTCTGATGGAGAGGATGGAGAGGACACAGGCCCTCTTTCCAGGACATATGAAGAGAGCAGATTGAACAGGGCTGATCTCATTTCCCCAGCCCATGTCTGGACAGCAGCTCAGGCAGGGAGCCAGGACTCTGTCCTCGCCCACCCTGGCACCAGCAGCCACAGGGAGTGGAGATAACCCTTATCTCCCAGATAGGGGCAGGGGTCAGAGCAGGAGGTGCGTGTCGTTGAGAAGGTGCACATTGCTAGACCAGCAGCAGGGACAGGTGGAAGCTTGTCCCCAGGCCCTTCCTATTTCCCCATTTGTCACCTCACTATCAGCGTGCCAAGCTGCCTGACAAATGCCAGACATGAGCACGAGGAGATTATGAGTGTGGCCACGCTGCTCCTTCCTCTACCCAACCTGCAGCTCTCCTGAGGCTCACATGAGACCTTTTTTTCTCAGCACTTTATTTATCATCAAACCTCGGGGTCAAACCCCTGCCCATCTGACTAGCAGATAAGCGTGCAGGAGCTGTGGAGGAGGAGCAGCCTAGGGCTGTCAGGCAGGCAGCAGCAGTGCTTTGAACCATGACCAGTGGGTGAAACCTGTGGACAGAGACAGGACATGGGAGCCTCTGTGCACCTGCAGCCGCATCCACTCCTGTTGGCTCTTGTGCTGTGAGCAGCTGGATCACACTCTGAGCTCATTTCAACCTCAGTCCTTGTGCTGAGGACAGAGTCCCGTGCGTGGTGTGGGTGTTCAGCCGGGGTGCTCAGCGACTCAGGGAGGGCGACTCGTGCCCCTCTCCCATCCCAGCCCAGTGGAGGGGCAGGATGGCAGAGCCCCTCCTGCACCAGTCCCACCTGTCTGCACCAGCCCTGCTGTGCTGGCTGGCCGGGCTCCTCAGATCCTCCTCTCTCCCTGTCCCAAGGAACATGGGCCATGGTCCCAGCTCCTCAGATCCTCTTCTCTCCCTGTCCCAAGGAACATGAGCCATGGTCCTGGCTCCTCAGATCCTCTTCTCTACCTGTCCCAAGGAACATGAGCCATGGTCCTGGCTCCTCAGACTCCTCCTCTCTCCCAGGTTGCCCTGTCCATGGCTGGGTCTCCTGCTCTCCCCCAGCCGCGGGGCAGTCCCGGAGGTGGCCGAGCGCCCCGGGCACCCCGTGTTCCCCCCACCCACGGCCGGGCAGGGGGCGGTGGGTGCAGCAGAGGCCCCACGAGGCTCAGCCCTTCCCCTCAGGCTCTGACCGTCTCCCCTCTGCCCTGCAGGCACCCAGGGCGGCTTTCCCCGGCAGGCCGACGCCTTTGCCTTCGAGGAGGACAGCAGCAACGACGGGCTGTCCCCGGAGCGGCCCCGCAGCCGCGGCTCCCCGGGCCCCGCAGAGCCGCCCCCCGGCTCCAAGGCCCCGGAGCCGCCCCCCGCCGCCCCAGCCGGGGCTCCACAGGTAAGGCGAGCCGTCCTGGAGGCGGGGGAGATGTGGGGGGACTGGGGAGACGCGTGAGGGGATGGCACAGGGAGGGAGCACACGAGGGACACGCGGGGTCCCAGGACCAGGGTAGTGATTAGGCCTCCCCTGTACTTGGCACTGGTGAGGCCACACCTCGAGTGCTGTGTCCAGTTCTGGGCCCCTCGGTTCAGGAGGGATGTGGAGAAGGGGCTGAGGGTCTGGAACACAAGTGCTGTGAGGAGAGGCTGAGGGAGCTGGGGATGTTTATCCTGGAGAAGAGGAGGCTCAGGGCAGACCTCATCACTCTGCAGCTCCCTGACAGGAGGGGACAGCCAGGGGGGTCGGGCTCTGCTCCAGGGAACAGGGACAGGACAGGAGGACACAGCCTTGAGCTGCACATGGGGAGGTTCAGGGTGGACATCAGGAAGAAATTGTTCCCAGAAAGGATGGCTGGGCATTGGAATGGGCTGCCCAGGGAGGTGGGGGAGTCACCATCCCTGGAGGGGTTTGACAAAGCCTGGATGTGGCACTCAGGGCCATGGTTTAGTGACAAGGTGGTGTTGGGTCACAGGTTGGACTCAATGATCTCAAAGGGCCTCTCCAGCCAGGTTAATTCTGGGATTCTGTGTGATTCTGTGTGATTAATTCTGTGATTCTGTGGGATTCTATTGAATTCTGGGATTCCGTGGGATTCTGTGATTTGGTGGGATTCAGTGGGATTCTGGGTTTCTGCGATTCTGTGTAATTCTGTGTGATTCTGCAATTCTCTGTGATACTCTGTGATTGTGTGATTCTCTCTTATTCTCTCTAATTCTCTGTAGTTCTGTGATTCTCTCTAATTCTCTGTGATTGTGTGATTCTCTCTTATTCTCTCTAATTCTCTGTAGTCCTGTGATTCTCTGTGATTCTCTGATTCTCTGTGATTCTCTCTAATTCTCTGTGATTGTGTGATTCTCTCTTACTCTAATTCTCTGTGGTTCTGCGATTTCTCTGTAATTCTGCGATTCTGTGACCCGCGGGGGAACCGCGCTGCGCGGTGCCGGCGCGCCCACTGCCGGCCGGCGCGGGCACTGCAGCCCTGGGGAGCGCCGGAGTGGAGCGAGGGACTGGGGGGAAACTGGGGGGAAATTGGGGAATGTGGAGGCTGGGGAAACGGCGGGGCCAGGGGAAATGGGGGAACTGGAGTGAACTGAGGCAGACTGGAGGGGCTGGGATGGACAGGGAGGAACTGGGGCACACTGGGGTGGGGGAGGACCAAAGGGATTGTGACCATCCATGGGTCATCTGGGAAGACTGGGCTGATCTGGGGGACACTGAGGTGCTAGCAGTGACCTCAGGCGAAACTGGGAGGTCTGGAAAACCAAGGAGCACTGTGGAGGCAGAGGACTAGGAAAGGACTGGGATACCCTGAGGATGTGGCTGGGACAGACATGAGGGGACTGGGATGCACGAAGGCACGTGGAGATTGGGAACAACATGGGGTGAGGAAACGGGGTACCAGGAGTCCAGGCTAGACAGCCCCTGGGTCCGGCCCCACAGCCTCTCTCACCTCTCCTTTATAGGATCGCCCACCCAGTGCCGATGGCCACGCTCCAGACACTGCCCCGGGCCAGGGCAGCCAGTGCGACAGCCCCAAGCAGCCAGCGGGGCAGGAGAGCCCGACGCTGCCGGTGCCCTCTGCCGTGAAGGTAACGCCAGTGCCTCTAGGCTGCCCGGGACAGGAACCAGCCCAGGGCATCCAAGCCTGAAGTGCCCATGTGCTGCACCTCAAATGTGTGGGAGCTCTGGGTGTCTGCTCTTAAAGGCTTTGAATAATTCAGGCAGACAACCTTGTGTCAGAAACTACCTTAATTCATTGTGTGATGGTACAAGATACATGGTCTAGCAGTACACCTTGCTAGAAGCAATTGCTTGAGTCCTGCACTGAAAACATCCCCTGGGGCTGGGAGCAGGAGGAGATAAAAGGCAACACTGGAGTACCTTCCAGGCAGGGAAGGTCATGCTCCATCTCATGTGGTCTCCAGCACAGCTGAGATGGGACACAGTGCCAAGGGAGTCGCCCACATCCAGGCTCAGCAGATCTTGGAGCTGGAGTGTCAAGGTGCCAGCAGGAGCTGCCTTTGTTCTGTCCCAGGCCTCTGAGGTCCCATGGGGATGACAGGAGCTCTTCTCACGCTTATTCCTTTTCTTCTTGGCCCAACAGTCCAAATCATCCAGTGACAGCAAGAACCGTCACAAAAAGCCCAAAGACACCAAGCCCAAAGTGAAGAAGCTCAAGTACCACCAGTACATCCCTCCAGACCAGAAAGCAGAGAAGTCCCCTCCACCCATGGACTCTGCATATGCCAGACTGCTCCAGCAGCAGCAGCTCTTCCTGCAGCTCCAGATCCTCAGCCAGCAGCAGCAGCAGCAGCAACAGCAGCAGCAGCACTTCAACTACCCTGGGATGCACCAAGGACAGTTAAAGTGAGTGGCACTGTGCCAGCAGCAGGACTTAGTCCTGTCTCTCTCCAGACATTCCCCTCTGTATCCATTTGTGCCAGAGCAGGGGGATAGAGGCATACCACTGAAACAGAAAAGCTTGGCAACAGCACAAACTTCTTCCAAGCCATTCTGGCTTTGCATACTGGCTGGGGCACCTGTGACCTGCTGGTAGGACACCAGCAATCTTCTACAGCCCAGCCTGGTTTTCCTTGGCCGTTCTAAAGTCTCATATAGGAGACAGCAGACCCAAGGGAGCAGAGGGATGGGATGCTGGGCACAAAGACCCTGGGGGAACAGACAAGTCACCCCAAATCTCCTTTGTTATTTCAGGCAATCAAATGAGCAAATGGTCAAAAGTTCAAATTCTTCATCAACTTCTGGCAACAACACTCCTCTTTCTCCAGTGAAAACCACCTTTTCAGGCCAGACTTGTGTCTCGTCTATCAAGCCAGGCCCTCTGCCATCCAACCTGGATGATCTCAAAGTGAGTGCAAACTTTGTCACTGCAGGAGCAGAATGTCACAGCCTGTGTGCTGTGCTGCCTCTGAGTGTGTCAGAGGGGTGCCATAGGCTGGGATGGGCCATGTTACAGACCAGCACACCTCAACCCCCGTGCTCTGAGCCACCCAGGAGTACAGCACAGCACCTTGGGGCAGGGCTTGGTCACTGGGGACGTTTTGAACATGAGGGTTTGCTGCTCTGGAGGTGGTGAGGGGTGCACTGCCCTAGCCTGTATTTCAGCAAACCAAAGGTGTAGCTTTGGGAGACTGCAGATCAGGCTAAAGAATGATCTGAGCTGCTGCTCCTGCAGCTCCTGGCTCCATCCCTATGTGGTTTTATGGTGGACATTGTGGATGCTCTGACAGACCAGCCAGAGGCCAGTAGGGCAGCATGGCTCCCCCTTAGTGACTCAGCTCCTCAGCCAGGCCAGCTCAGCTCTCTGCATGAGCAGGTACCTCCTGCTACATGCACTATTTTGAGCACCTCTCATGTAGGCAAGAAAGGCCATAGGGGAGAATCCCTCATATCAGCTGTTCTTTTATACTTTGCTAATGGAACCTCAGAAATGGGGAAGACCAAATTCTTCTAGGAGCAGAGATCTGGGGGCAGCCCAGAGATAGAAACAGCATGAGTTTGTCCTAGCTCATGTGACTGAATCATGTGCCTGAGCACAGAGCATGCAGCTCCAAGGTGTCACAGTCTCTGAGCCATCAGGTGGTTCCTGGTCTGTGTTAGAATCCTCTGCTCATGGAGAAATCTACTGTAGGAAGGGATTCCTGAGCTGCTTCCAAGGACCACTGCTGGTTCATGGAGAGGAGTCACGGTTCTTGGAGGAAGGTTTTGCTGTTAGGAAAGGTTGAGATTCTGCAGGATATGCAGTGGTCAGGCCTGTGCATTGTGACACTGGTGACTGCAGGTGAGACAGGTAGCACCTGGGAGGTCAGAACTTTAAAACTGGAAGCTATGAGCCTGTGATCCTTGTTAGAAGCACTGGGTTTCTAAAGGGCTTGTCTGCCCCTGAAACTGATCATGAGTGACTTTCCTTCCAGGTGTCAGAGCTGAGGCAGCAGCTCAGAATACGAGGCCTGCCTGTGTCAGGTACCAAAACAGCGCTGATGGAGCGGCTGCGGCCCTTCCAGGAGTGCAGCAGCAGCACGGTGCCAAACTTCAGTGAGATCACCACTGTCACCTTCCCTGTCACTCCAACAAGCACCCTGTCCAGTTACCAGTCACAGTCCTCCACCAGCATGTTATCAAACGGCTTCTATCACTTTGGCAGCACCAGCTCCACCCCGCCCATCTCGCCCGCCTCCTCTGACCTGTCTGTGAGCGGCTCTTTGCCTGACACCTTCAACGACGGGCCCATGTCCTCCCCACAGTTCGGTCTCCAGCCATCGCCCGTTCATGGCAGTGCTGAGGAAAGCCTCATGAGCAGCATGAATGGAGGGAGCATCCAGCTGGAACTGGAAGGAATAGACACAGAGAAAGACAAGATGCTGGTGGAGAAGCAGAAGGTGATCAATGAACTGACGTGGAAGCTGCAGCAGGAGCAGAGGCAGGTGGAAGAGCTGCGGATGCAGCTCCAGAAGCGAAAGAGGAGCAATGGCCTTGAGGAGAAGCAGCAGCCTGCTCAGCATTTCTTTGGTGTCCCCATCAAACAAGAAAACACCGTGTCCAGCTGTCCATTTGCATCCAAACAAATGGCCCTGAAAGGCCAGGCTGGCAGCTCGGATAAGCTGAGTAACTGTGGGGTACCACAGGTGCCCCACATTGTAAATAGCCACTGCTTGGAGCCCGCAGGGCAGAGCACCATCACCTCCTCGACATTCCTGAGCCCACAGTGCTCGCCCCAGCACTCACCCCTGGGGGCTGCAAAGAGCCCCCAGCACATCAGCCTGCCACCGTCCCCCAACAGCCACTACCTGCTCCCGGTGTCCCCCGAGGGCCGCAGCGGGTCCCCGCCGGGGAGCAGCTGCCTCCGCACAGCGCCGGTGAGTGCCAGCCCGCCCTCGCACGGGTCACACCCACACCGGGGAGGCCTTTCGGGCTGCTGGCAGCAGGTGGGGCTGCTGCAAGGGCAGAGAGTGTCACGGATGGACAGTGGGTTGGAAGCTAATAGCACTGCAGGGTCCTTTGCAGGATTTCTTCTGGGGAACCCTATCACCACAGACAGTTGCCCTGGAGGGGCCACAGCACAGCTCTCATGCCCCATGGAGCCCTGGCACAGCTCCCCTCTTCCCCAGGAGACCCCAGCACAGCTCTCTCTGCCCCTAGGTGAGCACTGGCAAAGCTGCCCGTGTCCTGGGAGAGTTCTGGCAGAGCATCCTCTGTCCTGTGGAGCCCTGGCACAGTTCCCTCTGCCCTGGGGAGCCCTGGCACAGCTCTCTCTGCCCCTGGAGGAGTCCTGGCAAGCTCCCTCTTCTGTGGGGGAGCACTGGCACAGCTTCTTCTACCCTAAAAGAGCCCAAACCCAGCTGGCTCTCCCCTCAGGGGGAGTCCTGGCACAGCTTGCTCTGCCCTTGGGGGAGTTCTGGCACAGCTGCCCATGCCCCACGGAGCCCTGGCACAGCTCTGTACACAGCAGGGAGGCACCAGCATGGATCCCTCAGCTCCTGGGAGAGCCCTGGCACAGTTCCTACACCCCTGGGAGACCCCTCTGCAGGGCTGCAGGGCTTTCCAGCATCTTGCCAAGCCATTGTGGCTCCCAGCAGTGTATGAGGGATTTTCACCACTGAGTTGGAGGAGAGCAGTTTCCCCGGGGAAGCATTTTCTCAGGAAGCTGGAGCAGGGCTGGCAGTTGAGTCTGCAGCCAGAGAGAACTTGTGCCTCCCCAGCAGGCCACTAGCCCAGCAGAGAGTTATCCTCAGCAGCCACCACTCCTCACTCAGCCTCTTGGACAGGTAGAGATGCCTGGGGAGGGGGACACACTCCCAGCACAAAACAGCGCAAGGTTCTGCTGATCACAATATCCAGTGCCCTCCCAGGACTCCCCAGGCAGCAGCAGCAGCACCTTTCAGTGGCCTGTGCTATGCACAGGGTGCAAGGTGTGCACCCAGGGGTATGCCAGGTGCAGGCTGGATGTGCAGGACAGCCCATGCCAGAGCAGGGCCTCTCCCAGCCCACTGAGCAGGCACTGGGGCGCAGCCCTGCACAGTGGCACAAAGTGGGGCAGGGCTGTGCCCAGAGCACAGTGAGGTAGGTGCCATGGGCAGTTGGCAAACAGCACAGCCAGTGAGGTGGGAAAGAGCAGCAGTTCAGGGTGAGCAGGGGCAGAGACAGAGCTGCCAGTGCAATGGGGTTGGAGTGAGGCAGTCAGTGGGACTGCTGCAGGGGTGAGGAGGGTGATGGATACACTGGTTTGTGTGAGCTGGGCAATGGGGAGCAGAGCAGGGGATGCAGGGGGTGACGCTGGCACTGGGGCTGTGGATGTGAACTGGGCACTGCAGCAGAGCTGTGGGGGCAGTGGGCAGTGGGACACAGTGCTGTGAGGTGATACCCAACAGAGGCAGCAGGGCTGCTCTGGGCAGCTGGGGCTCTGGCCAGTGGTCAGTGAGGCTCAGGAGGGAGCAGTGGCACCACTGGGGCATCTCCAGCTGCTCCCTCACTGCCCTAGGGCAGGGGGTGCACAGAGGGCATGGTCCCATTGTGTCCTGCAGCTCATCCCAACTCCAATACCTCCCATCCTGGACATTCTTCTGCTGCCTGCAAGGGATTCCCAGGGGTGAGAGTCCTTCTTCAGCAAGAACTCTTCCTTTGTGACCAGCACTGCAGTGATGTTTCCCATGAGCCAGGGGTCGTGTTCCGTCCAACTGCCCTTCACAGAAAGATGGCCCGGATGTGCATGGCCAGGCAGAGTGACCTCACTGCTGCCCTGAATCCACTCTGGATCCAACCCACCTGGAGGGACAATCCCCATTTTTTTTGTGGGACAAGGCCATGGCCAGGCAGTTGGGAAGGACACACAAGCACCCAGAAGTGATGGGGACAGCAGCTGACAGGCACTGTGCTTCAAATGCCATCCATCCTGGAAGGGGAACCTGGTAACAAGTTGGCAAAGATATGCAGGTGTTTGCTGAGTGATCTTCCCTGGCCTGAGCTCCCAGTCCCTGAGATGCCCCCAGTCAGGTGGTGATGGGGAGGGGCTGGGGGTGGTTGGGGAGGTGCCTTATCACTGTCCAAGCACAGCTGACCACCAGCAGCATCTCTGTCCTCCCTTTGTCCTGCATGTCCACAGCTGGCTGAGCACCCGGCTGTCCTGTGACACCGTGTCTGTGCCCTGGCAGTGACCAGAGGCCATCCTGGCCCTGGGCCTCACAGCTAGGTCAGGGAGCTGGTTTACCTGCCTCTGTCCTGCTCAAAGCCAGGCACTTTGTCTGAGTTTGTCTGACCCACAAAATTGTCATTTTTCCCTGGCACCACACCAGCCTCAGCAGGGGTGAGAGCAGGGCCTCCCGCCGTGCATTGACTCCATTTCCCTATATTTCCCCATGCAGATGGCTGCGCAGTCAGGCCAAAAGTTTTCTATTTCATCCCCAAGTTTTTGTAAGTCAAGCCCAGCCCTGTCAGAGGTAAAGCAGCCTCCACCCTATGAGGATGCAGTGAAGCAGGTAACTGCATGGTTTTTGTTTTCTACAGGGCTAGGGCTGCCCAAGATGTCTTTTTGCAGTCAGTGGGACTCAGGTGCAGGAGTTCCAACCCGTACTGGGGTCTTTGGGTAGGACAGGCCTGTTTCCATGAGGAATGGGATTTTTTGAAGGGTTAGTTGCTGACTAGCTGCCACAGAAAAGTCAGACACCTTGCTGGGCAAGATAGTGTCCCCTGTGTACCTAAGGGTGCTGACACTCCCCAAGTCCCCTGGGGTGCCAGTGAGCACTCTTTCAGTGCTCAGTGCTGTGTGAGAGTCAGACCCTTGAGCACTCCCAGGTCACCAGGAAACCTCATCCTACTCTGAGCCATCTGCCCCCTGAGCCATACCCTGGAGCACTGTTCCTGCAGGGAGGACTGGCCATAGCCAGGAACGCCTTCCTTCCCATCAGAGTCTGGGAGCAGCCTCAGTGCTGGGTCTGGTGGTGCCTTTAGGAAAGTGGATTGATGCTGTTGGCAGGGTGAAAATGGGCTTATGCCAGCGTGCAGGAGATCTTCCAGGTTCTGGTCAGGGAGAGGAGGGACACTGCGCAGTGCAGGGAGGGCAGGCAGGCACATGCCAGCGTGAGGTGCTGGGGCCAAAATGTTGGTGTGTCCTGGGACAGGGTAGGCTGTGGTGGCCACTGAGCAGAGGGTTGGCAGCAGGGAAGGGTGTTTTGTTCCCTGGATCCACTGTGATTGTGCCATGTCCCTGCAGTGCCCTGAACGCTGCTGCCAGCCCCATCCATGTTGGTATGGCCTCTCTTCTGTGGGGAAGGAAGCCATTTGTGGGGTCTAGAGCCATCTTTTTTGGGGTCTAGAGCCATCCACCTGGCTTGTGGCTGGAGGGACTGTCCTCCTAATGCCCTCTACTCTCCTCTTTGTCGTTTGCTGCAGCAGATGACACGAAGTCAGCAGATGGACGAGCTCCTGGACGTGCTGATTGAGAGTGGAGGTATGCTCTGCTTCCCTCTTCCCCTCTGGGGCTTCCCCTGCAGGCCAGCATCGGTCCATGGGGCTCAGTGCATTCTGTGCACCCCAGCAGAGCTGCCTGGGTCGAGTACAGCTTTCCCCTGCCCTCCCTGTGCCAGCAGCCACTGAGATTGGACCCAAAACCATATTGGTCCTCCCAGAACTTGCTCCTGTATGTGCCAATCCCGTGGGGTAGTCTGGGCTTGGCTGTCACTGTGCAGAGAGAAGGGACAGCAGGGCAGGAGCCCTGTGCACAGCACTGCCAGCCCCCGGTGTCCCCACACAGCCCCCAGTGTCCCCCCCATTCCCAGGGCTGCCAGTGCCATCTCCCACACAGAGCACTTCTGGTGCCCTCTCCTGTGCAAAGTGCTGCCTGTGCCCTTCCCCAGCCCCTTGGGGACAGCTGCCAGTGCTTGTGCCCTAGGGACTGTGTCCAAACCCGGGGGATCAAGGTCAGAAAGCAGGACTGCAGAGCTTCCCGCAGGGAGGGTGGGCGGGCAAACAGTGCCAGTGAGACTGAGTGGGGAGCAAGTCTCCATAAGGATGCCCAAGAGGTCAGCTGGAGGGCTGTGGTGGTGCCCCTGTGCCCAGCGGCGGTGGGCACTGCCAGAGCACCTCAAATCCCTCTCATTTGTTGACAGAAATTCCGGCCAATGCCAAGGAAGATCGGTCCTGCCTCCAGAAAGTACCTCAGATCATGGTGTCTACAGGGAGCTCCGGTGCCTCTGTCGCCAAGGGCTCCGCCCCGTTCGAGCCGGTGTCCTCGGCGCCGCTGCCCTTCGAGCACTGCCCGGGCAGCAGCGACGCGCACCTGGAGGTGCTGCTCAATGCCCACAGCCCCCTGGGCAGGGCCAGCGAGATGGCCCTGCTGAAGATGGGGACAGAGGAGCCCCACTTCGAAGGGATGATGGAGGGATTCTCCGGCAAAGCCGCGGATGAACTGCTCAATTCCCAGGAGATTTTACAGACTCCCCTGTCGCCCATGGAAACCCAACTATCCCCTTCCCCTGCCGAAGGCTCCGGTTTACAAATGAGTTTCACTGAGTCTCCGTGGGAAACAATGGAGTGGCTGGACCTCACCCCCCCCAGCTCGGCCACCGGCTTCAGCTCGCTCACCCCCGCGGGCCCCAGCATCTTCAACATCGATTTCCTGGATGTTGCCGACCTCAACCTGAACACCAGCATGGACCTGCACCTGCAGCAGTGGTGAAGGGACGTGCTGGGCAGGATGCTGTGAGCCTGCTGCAGGCAGCACAGTGTTCCTGTCGTGCCAGAGAACATGCAGGGCTAACGTGCCTCATCCAGGGGAAACTGGAGTCATTTTCCCAGCATATAAATTTGTTTGAATTTCCAGTCACTGAAAATTGACAGTACAACTCTGGTACTTTGATTTTCCTCCATTGACGCATCCCTACAGAGGACACCAGTGCCTGAAACAACACTTCCTTTGACAAGAACTTCCATTTTCTTTCTTTAATCTTCCCCGTCCCACCTAGTTTTAGCAGTCACTCTCGTGAGAACTGGAGCAGCTCATGACAAGACTTTGTGGTGAGGTGGCCTCACGTGGGTGGCAACAGGAAATCATGGAGAGGGAAGCCCACTGTTCCTCTCCTCTCCTCTCCNGAAATGATCTGCAGGCTTCACATGGTCTTGGACAGGATCCAGGATTTTGTGATTGAGGCTGTAATTAGTTTTTAAAAACAGAAATTTACCTGTTCCTCTCCTCTCCTCTCCTCTCCTCTCCTCTCCTCCTTCAGGCAGACCTGTTGGGCTCATCTTGGCCATGCCTATGCCAGGGTGAAGAGCAGGGGGCTGTGCCCAGCAGGTGCCAAGCACCCTTCTCTGGTGCCAGGCTCTTGCTTCCCTCCTGCCCGAAGCTGCAGTGCCCCATCCCTGCAGAGCTCTGCTCCAGGTGGATGAGAGATGGAGATCACCGTGTTCACGGTGGCACCTTGGCATGTCCTGAGGGGCTGAAGGCCCAGGAGCCGTCCTGGCTGTATTCTGAACTGAATCGGGCTGCAGCCTGTGACCTCGGAGCAGGGAGCTCTGGACATTGGAGGCAGATGCAGGTGCAGGAATGGCGGGGATGTGGCATCCCAGCGGAGCAGCTGCGTCCCCGGTGCACACAAAGAGATGTGTGATGTGTTTTGGCCGAGGTAGGAGCAAGTCGTGTGAAAGGAGCAGCCAGGCTTTGGAGGGGCTGTTCTGAGCACAGCCAGGTCAGGGTGATCTCCACCCCTTGCATGACCCGGGAGCAGGGGGAGCCGGGCAGGGGCGCTCCATGACCACTCGTGGGGCGGAGCTGAGCGAGCCCTCGCGTGCCTGAGGCTTTGTGGGAGTGCCTGCTCCTCTGCCATCCCCCCCTCCAACCTTCTGCCCGTCCCTCCTCGATCCCCAGCAGCCTTCCCCTCCTCCCCGAGTTTATCCAGCATCACTGCTCCCTCAGCCCAGAGCAAGGCTACCGGAGAACAGCTGTGAATCACCGAGCCTGGAGGAGCCCGTTCTCCCGAAGCCGGCAGAGAAGGAAGCTCTCCCGCAGTGATGCTTGTTTGGAATCACCAGCATTTCTCCTATGAGTCTCTGTGCAATATTCGTCCTCAGGCTCTAGCAAGAAGGAGCCTTTGCTTCACTTCTTGGCTTCCACCAAAGAACTTGCTGCAGACTGTGTGATGGACACGTCTGTTCATTGCAACTCTGGTTTTGCCAAAGTAAATATTGTTGCTGACAAAGATTGTTAAACTATTTACAGACTGAGTGTATTTAATATTTGTGTTACTGGAAGGACAGCACACGGAGATGAAGCTGCTGGGAGGAGGTCCAGCCTGGCCGTGGCTCCGTGGCGCTTCCCCAGGGATGCTGGAGCTGTGGGAGGCAGCTCTGCAGCCCGGGCAGTGTCCCCAGTCCCTGGCGTTGTTGCATGCTGTATAAAGCACGTGGCAGTAGCTTTCAAGTCACTATTTAAAGCACCACTTTTCTATTGTACAAATGTCACAGGGCACTGCTAGGATAGACAATCACAGGTTGCATTTTTTTAAAATAATTTCTTTTTCTAAGTGAGAGATTTTTTTGAAGCCAGTCCGTGGAGAATATTCAGAGCACTTGAACCAGAGTAGTGTTAGCTGCTCCACTGCGGCCTTGTACAGAGTTTTCCAGGTAACTTTCTCCTCTCAGCAATTGTATTTCCTTATTTAAAGGGATGCTGTCAGCTTCAAACCTGTAAGCAAGCACATTTCCTTACCTATGTTACCAGCAACACCTTCATTATTAAAACCCTTGTCTTGCCACGCTGTCTGCTCATGGTTTGCTGTTTGACTTCACCACTGGGACAACCACAGCTATCCCAGCTGCCACCACCTGGTACCAGCTCCATGCCCTGGGACAGCTACAGTCCTTCAAGGCCAGATGAATTTCATTCAATCATTCATTCATTCATTCATTCATTCATTCATTCATTCATTGTCTCCTGGAAGATTTCTAAACACACCAGCCAGAGTCTCCTCTTTTTCTCAGATTCTCAGTCTTTTTCTTCTGTTGGCTCTGGCTTTGCTTTGTTGTCCTCCAGACCCCACTCCTTGGGTCCCCCTTGTAAGGCAGAGCTGACCCCCTCCCCAAGCCCCTTGGTATTTTTGTCAGCACTGGGCTGGTGGCCACAGGGTGCTGGGTACAGGCAGAGCTCTGCCACACCCAAACCTCCCAGTGCCCACAGGCACAGCAGGCTGGGTCCTCCCCTGGGGGACCTCAGATCCTTCTCCACAGGAGCCCTGAGTGTCTGTCTCCAGATTTTTCACCTCTTTCCTTTGATTAGAAAAGGTTCCCAGGTATATGCTCACCTGCGTGCAAGGAGGCACTGCCCAAGTGGGCTAAAGGTGAAATGCTCCTGAGACATGGCTCAAGTGAATCTGAAAAGATGTAGATGAACAAATTACCAGTTCCTATGAACATCTTTTAATGTCTAACCCTCACCCTGCAGCCAGGCATGCTGTGATAAACAGCCTGGGCTGAGCCAGGTCATGGTTACTCACAGAACAAGGAGACAAACCTCAGCCTAGGATTATTTCAGGAATAACCATGGGCTGGAGCACCATCTGCCTGCTGAGGAGAGCCTGCCTGTGCTGCTCCCCTGCAGCAGAGCAGCTGGGGAGGCTGAGTCCAGACCAGGGTCCTGCTGTGGGCAGAGAGAGGGATCAGAGGGATCCCGAGTCTCCTTCCAGGCTCCAAAGGACACCAGCAGCAGATTTTCTGCTGCATGGAGAAGAACTCAGCCCAGCTCTGCCGGGGCTTGTGGTCCTCCAGCCAAACTGGAACAGCTTCCTGGGAAAGCAGAGGGCGTGGCAGTGGGATGGGACCCCTCCCCTCCCATTGCCTTGAGTCAGTCCTCACTCAGTCTTCCAGGTGTAGGTGATTTTCCCACACAGTCTGTCCCAAAGAATTTAGGGTTCTGGGATTTTCCCTTCTCTCAACACCAAGCTGAAGGATCCCAGTGATGTCCCACTCTCCCTCAGTCTACTTGCCTGAAAAAACAGAGGTAATACAAAACAAACAAACAAACAAACAAACAAACAAACAAACAATGTTCTGAGAGTCAAATTACCATTTTTCATGTTTTTAGCAAGCTTTTTAAAAATGTGAGCTGCCTGTGTCATTTCACCATCCAGTGCTTCCCTCACCACAGTCACTGAGACATCCACAGCATCTCTCCCCCAGCTCCCAGGTGCAGACAGACCATGGTTCAGGCTTTCCCTCCCACAGGCATGGCATGGACACCCCCACAGGTACCACACACAGTCCTGCAAGCCAGCAAATCTCAGTGTGAGGAGCTGCCTTTCCACACACACCAAACCCTTCTCAAGGCTGTGTGTGCTTCTGGGGCTGCTGGCACAGCTACCCCAGCAGGTGACAGCCCTGCACCCAGCTCTTCTGCTCAGCTGAACAGGGCTTTGCTCTTTGGACATGCCACATTCTCCTGATGGGATTTATGCCAAGACAAAGCTCACAGTCTGCACTGCTGTTCTGTTTCCAACAGAGCGTGTCGTGTGTCTCCAGGAGAGGGAGTTTGTGCTTCATCTCGTTCTCCAAGCACTTGCACAGCTGTAAACATACAGGACAAATACAAAGGCTGTTTCCTGCACTTGTTCCTCAGAGCTGTCACTCTATCTTCCTTACCACACTCAAAGCAATGGCCACGTGTGATTTGTATCAGGAGTTGAAGGGAAAATGGAGTTTGTTTTAAAATGCAGAATGTGTGTTTTAACAGAATCATGGAATCACTGAGGCTGGAAAAGCTCCCCCCAGACCAATGAGTCCACCCTGATCCCACCTTGTCCCCGGCCCAGAGCTCTGAGTGCCACATCCAGCAATTCCTTGGGCACCTCCAGGGATGGGCACTCCAAACCTCCCTGGGCATTTCCAATCCCTGCCCACCCTTTCCATGGGGAAATTCCTGCTGGTGCCCACCCTGATCTCCCCTGGCCCAGCCTGAGGCCGTTCCCTCTCCTCTTGTCCCTGTTCCTGGAGCACAGCCCGACCCCCCCGGCTGTCCCCTCCTGGCAGGGACTTGTGCAGAGCCACAAGTTCCCCCTGAGCCTCCTTTTCTCCAGGCTCAGCCCCTTCCCAGCTCCCTTGGCTGCTCCAGACCCTTCCCCAGCTCCATTCCCTGCCCTGGACACGCTCCAGCCCCTCCATGTCCTTCCTGTCCTGAGTGTCCCAGAGCTGTCCCCAGCACTGGAGGTGCCCCAGCAGTGCCAGCACAGGGGGAACCCCCAGTAACACAGCCTGAGCCCTTCATTTATACTCACCTGCCCCCAAAAGAGAGACAGGGCTGGGATGAAGGCCAGGTGAAGCCATGCCTGAGTATTCATGGAAATACTGTCCATGCAACTCAAAGTGCTCCTGACAGAACAGGCAGTGGTGCACATCTGCATTCTGCCTGCTTGGGTCCAGGCAGGGATGGGTTTGAGCTCATCCAAACCTCCAAGCTGGTCTTGGAGCTCCCCAGACACATAAAAACCAAACAGAGCACAGTAGGATTTTCTGGATGCTGTAGGATGCTTGTTGAAGATCTAAGAAGCACCTTGGCCATGCCAGTGGGCACAAAGGTGTGAGGAATTGGTGTGAGGTGCCAGTCTGGGCCACGAAGCACAGACAGTGGCCAGTGGCTCTAAGTCCTCTGGGAGGGTGGTCCAAACAGAGTCTTGGCACTGAGCATGGAAACCAGGGCAGCCTCTGAGCCCATGTGCTGGTACAGAGGGAGAGCTGGATCTGAGCCATGCAGACCTGGCTGTGATGCCCAAAGGAAAATTCCTAGCCACAGGGCCAGAGAAAGCCATCACACATCACACAGGCAAGGAGAGCTGGAATGGTCCAAGGGCTGTCAGGAGCAGTAGCCATGGCCCTGTGCAGGAATGGATCCTGTTGGAGACACCAGCAGCATCTGGGACGAGGTCAGATTTTTTTCTGTGCTGCCTCAGCAGTGACACAGTGACAATGGGATCCTTGGTGAGGATAGTGAAGTGCCCGCAGGCAGGAAAGAGTCCAGAGGGAGAATGGAGCACGAGTTCAACAAGGAGCAGTTGAGAGGGACTGAAATGTCCATAAATACATTCCTTCCCGGGGCGGAAGGACTGTCCCTGGTGCGTGCTCAGATTTTGTCTTCTTCCTTCACCAAATGAGGAATTGGATTCTGACTGAAGAGTGAGGATGACCCAAAAATCTCCAAAGTATTGTGCTGGCAACAAAAAACTCCAGAAAAAGGCTTGGTGTGGTGGGAACACAGAATTTAGGCAAACTGACAAGACTTGAGCTACATGAACCTTTCACACTGTTCATCTCTACACAGCAAGAGCTTCTTCAGCTCCGTTTGTCTTCCCTGCCCTCCCTTCCCTCAACAAAACTGTCACCCTCCAAGTGGTGAGACCCTGCAAGAGCTGGTGTCAGGTGATCACCCATTCCCAGCTGTTCCTGGTCCTGAGGTTTACCATGACCAGCCATCCCTGCAGGATGCTCTGGCTCTCCTCTCTCTGGGCTGGGCACTCCTGGACTGTCCCATCCATCCCTGGAGCAGGACAGGCACTCATGACCAGGCCTTCTCCCCAGCACTCTTCTTTCCCAGTGGGGCTGCTGGGGTCCAGTTCTGCCCACGTGCCTGGGCAGATTCCACAGCTCCCAGGCAGAAGAGACATCCCAGCACCAGGCAGCAGGATTTAACTCTGAGACCATCTGGGTTCTGCACACCTTGACTGCTCTTGCAAAGCTAAAGCAGCCATCAGAGCTGGGAGCTGCAGCTGCCCTGAGCCACCAGAACCTCCCTGTGCTGCAAATGTGCTCACCTGAGAGGCACCAGAACACTCTGAGGACCAGTAGTCTTCCAGAGAAAACACATCCAGAGCTCCCTACACCTCTTCCATTTGGCACAAGCAGATTTGAAGGTTGCTTTCTTCTTCCACCTGGAGGACAGGCCTGAAAGGCAGCTCTTAGTGAACCTTCCCGTTCATGTCTGACCTTACAAAATGAAAATAACAAGGTCACAGTCGCATCTTAGTTTTATTACAACTGACCTGCAGGCAAAAGGATAGAACTATTACATAAACACTCTGATCCATGTATAATAGCTTAAATAGAGGAGGAAGTCAAACCAGGATACCAGATAAAATATTCGGAAGCTCTTTGAAGCAGTTATGTTCCTGAGCTTCATTTTACAGACAATAAGGCAACATCCCTGCACATCAGCTTTTTGATATTTTTATACATTTTTTCTATGGTACAAGAAAAAAAATAATAACCAGAATTCACAATGTACAGTTCTTACACTATTTTCACAGATTCTGAACACTATACACCTTTTTTTATTTTTTTTTTTAAATAGATACATTGCAACAAATGGTGCACCCTTAATAATTTATAATAATCTATGTTGAATAGGCTAAACCTGTCCTGTACAGCCACCCAGGCAGCAGCACCTCACTCCTGTCACTGGCAGCTCAAAGCTTTGCATTTCCTTTCCCAGCAAACTGGTCCTGGGCTGGAGATGGGACGGCACCAGAGCACAGACCCAGCCATCCCAACAGGGCACAGCAAGGCAGTCCTGTGTGTTCTGGGAGGTTCCATCTCAGTGCTGGCCCTCTGACAGGTTTTTGGGTTCCCTGTCACGGGAGAAGTGAGCCAGACTTTCACACTGAAGGGAGGGGCAAAGCCCCACCTGTGGCTGCCCTTCCTGGGTCTGTGTCTCAGCCCCCACAGCCAGCAGCCCTGGAGACCTGGAGCACCTGCAGTCCCATTGCAGGGGCTGGAGAGGAGTCACAGCTCCACAGGGATCTGCCTGAGAAAGGCTCTGGGGATGGGGACACAATCACTGCTTTACACCTGCATGGGTCTGGCTGACCTTTATGCAGGATGCACCAGAGCTGTCAGAGGAGCAGTTACTGCAGGAACCTTTGCCTTGTCTGCTTTGGGAAGACTTTGGCGACTGCCTTGCCTGAGGAGCAGCCCAAGAGGAGCACAATCCAGGAAGGGCAGGACCAAGGGAACCCACAGTTCAGCCTCGGTGGCAGCAGGAGCACCAGGACGTGTCACCTCTGCAGTGACAGACACCAGCTGTGTCCCAGGGCACGGCCCTGGCTCTCCTTCCCAGCTGGGGTGTGCTGGTTGCTCTTCAGCACTCTGCCTCGGGCTGCTTTGCACAGGTGCCTGTGGTTGGATGTAGGGATCCTGCCAGCACCACGGTGTTTTCATTCCCACTGCATCCAGACGTGTGGCCGTGCTCTGATGGGAGGTTGCTCTAGCACTGATGAAGTCCTACCAAGCACCTAAATCAGCTCAAAACAGAAAGCAGAGACCTTGCAGCCTCTGTTTTATCTCTGGTGTGCTACTAAACACCTGAAAACTGCAGTATTTGGGGGAAAAATTTTTTGGCGGGGGGGAATTAATCTTTGAAAAACATGTCAATCAAACAAACAGAAAAGCCTGATGTGCTGCTTCACTTAGAAGATGACAGCTTGCCTGGCCTTGCTGGGCCAGCTGAGAGGAGTTAGATGCTCCTTCATCTCCACCTCATCTCCTTCTGAACCCATCAATCTCAGAGAGCTTTGCTCTGGGTGCAGCAGCAGGAGCTATGGAGGTCACAGAGGAGGTTCAGTCTGCAGGTGGTGCTGAATTGTCTCCAGCAAGCTCAGCAGGGTGTGGTGGGCACAGAGCCCCGTGGCAGCCAGGGCCACCCCTCCATCCTGCCTGCAGTGGCGAGAAGGAAGAGCTCAGGTTGGGACTGGGACTCAGGAGCTCAGGGACACGGGCTGGGCTGGGCCACAGGCACAAGCATCAGGGCTGGGGACAGCAGGAACATGAGAAACATGGCCAGGACTCACAGCTGGTGGCCCATTCAAGCAGCTGCAGCCTCTGTGGATGGCACTGGGTGAAGGCAAAGCAAAGCCAGTGGGTGGTGAGCACTGTGCACTATAAACCAGGTCAACAAGCAGGTTAAATTCAATCAAGTAGTTTAATAATTCTTCAGGTCAAAGGTCTTATCTTACCAGGTAACAATTTACAGGACACCTAGTTAAGAGTGAAGAGTGGCTGGCTTGGTAAAAGGAGGAAGAATACATTATGTCCCATCTCAATAGTTTAATGTTAGCCTCTTTCAACGCAACATATTTTTGGTAAAGACATATTCACTATATTTAACATGATCTCTCTTTAACAGGAAGTTCAGCTGAGCACACTGTCCCCAGAAAGTACACTGCGACTGTAAAGCAACAGAATTTCATAGCAGTAAATCTATTGCACTTTGTGAAGAATAAAATTCTCCTTTGCCTTTCCAGCTCCAGAAGGCAAAGCATCTTGTTGGTTAAGCAAGTTCTTCTCCCTCCAGGCAAAGTCTCTTAATGTTCAGACAGACAACGCCTAAATTTTGTTTGTTTGCTTTTTATTATTACTTGAAACAACAATCGGAAGAGTTTGAGAGAAAAATCTTTCCAGTAGCTGCTGAGGAGTCTCCAAGTTTTGAGTCTAGAAATGAATTTTAGGTGCTATCCAATCACAGTCAACAAATAAATGTACTTATTTCCACATTTCATGAATATGTCCACAAAAGAGCAAGATGAGGTCTCTCTGTGACCAACACTAACACTGTGTGATCAGATATTACAGGGATGCACTTTATATGTGACAACAGTATACAGACAGGATGGAAATAACACCAATATTATTGCACATGGTGTCTGGGCGAGCATTAAAAACACTGCAATATGTGATGAAAATTCTTTACAGCTTGTTTTCTCTCAGCCCTTTTTCTAGAGTTTGATGTAGCAGCAGTATCAATCCACGTACATTGGAGAGCTGGGAGTTGCTGGCATTTGATCCAGGATTTTACAAACATAGCATGCAACATCCACTGTGCGTTCCTCATACATCAGGATGAAGGGATGTTTCTGGAAGCAGATAAAAAGCAACAGAGTTATGGTCACCCTCCTGCCATGTGCCCCTCAGATACAAACTGAGCAGGTGAATTTGTCTGGTGCAAGAACACGCTTTGTGGTGGCTGTAGGACACCAGGACACAGCCTGCTCCATGGATTTTCCACACTGGGAATCCATGTGTTTAACGTGGGAGATTAATGCAGGTGGGAGGTTACAGAGGCAGGACAGGACCGAGGGAGCTGACAGGCAGGAGGCAGTGAGGGTGCAGATCAGCAGCTCCTCTGGAGCACTGACATTTACTGAAATACTTCCAGGAGAGGTTTCATCATCAGCACTGTCACAGTGGGGAGAGTGACAGGAGGTGGCTTGCAGAGGTCAAACCCAAGCTCTGCTCTCCTGAGCCCTCTGCCCAGCAGGCAGCACTGGCCAGACCCAGATCAGAGCAGCTGGGACATAAAATCAGGGAGGTTATGGGCCAGTCACAGTTGCCACATATGACTGATCCAAGCCAAAGGCATTGCTGCCCTCTCTCCTTCAGCACCCCCACCACAGACAGGCCCTGCTGCTGCCTGACTCCAAGGCTCTGCTCCTTCAGAACCCCTGCCTGAGCCCAGCCCCGTGTGAGCTGTGTGTTGGAGACATTGAAAGATGCAGCACTGAGAACTCACCAGAAGCTCTTTGTACTTTGGCCTTTTGGACTCGTCCTTTGTAAGGCTAAAGAAAGCATAAAGATAATTAGGAGAATGTGGGATCAGGGAAAATGTTACAGACATCAAATACAAGCTTTTACAGGACATGATACAATCGCAGTGGGTCTCACTTCCTTTTTTCTGGAAAACCCATCCTTGCACTGTGAGTGACCACAGGAGTAACTTCTTTCCCTCCCTTGCTGTCATCCCAGCTGCCTTCCTGCCGTGGAAACTTCCCTCCTTACCACGTCTCCTGTCTCTAGCACAGCCTCTTAGATGTTTTCTCCTAATTCTTTTCCTGAAGAACAGTTTCCACGGTCTGCCCTTCAGTCCCAATCCAGACAAATCCCCCATCACCTCCAAACCACTAAAATATGAGAGGTCCTCACCCTTATGCTGGTGCAGGAATGTGAAAAGAAGCCAGAAGTGCTGGACACATGACCCTTGCCAAATACCAGCCAACAAAACAAGCCAAGCCTGAGTGCTTTCAGCAGCACACACTTACCACAAGTTGACGAAGTTGATGAAACTTGGGGAAAATTCCCTTTCCTCTGAGTTACTCAGCTGTGGTGGGTCTCCTTTCACTACCTGTGTCAACTGGTCAAACACACTGTTCCACTTGGGGTAGGGGAATCGCCCCGTGGCCAGCTCGTACTGCAGGAAGACAGCAACAGCACCAGGCACGTTTACATCAGGGAAGTTCAGCCAGGGAAAAAAAAATCCTGCAACAACCTTAAACCTCCCCAGAAGGAAGACTGAGATGAGCTTCTTCATCCTATTCCCTGTACGATTCTAAGTAGAGGGAAGGTTTTACCCAGCAGTAAGTTCTGCTGCCTATGTGAGGGGCATGGCCAGATTTACCCTGATCAGGCCATGCTTCCATGCTGGCCATGTCTGCTCCTCCACTGACTATAAAACAAACCAGTGTAGGAGAGCAAAATCCTCCAGTCCCTTCTCAAGCATCCTAATAACCACTAGAGAAAATGGATAATGAGAATAACACAATCACATGATATCTCAAGTTGGAGAGGACTCATAAGGATCTCTGAATCCAACTCCCTGCTCCTTTCAGGATAATGAAAATGAATTTTTTTAAAAATCAGTGGTGAAAAAAGAAGCCACTGGTTCATACTTAATTGTTTCTGCTTTCTCTTCTGCTTCACAACCTGGAGAAAGTAAGAGCTTCTCACTGTATCAATGTGTACAGCTAGTAGTGCTATGGTTAAGCCAGTGAGGAATCAGAATCCCAGAACCCAGGATTAACCAAAGTCTGTGTGCAGCCAAAGCAGAGCAGCTGCCAGGGCTGTCAGAGGATTACTCACACAGGCTGGGTGCTCTGCTCTGCACCACCACACTCAGCACCCTCATCTCAGATTCTGAACACAAAATTCATTTACAATGCAACACTTCCTCCCTGCTCACACAGCCGCGGGGCTCAGCAGAACCATTTACAGGGAAAGCACCCAGGGAGCTCCTGAGCCAGGAAGTGCCCACTTGACCCACAACCCACGAGAGAGCTGGGCTGTGCTGCCCACGTGTGCCACCCCACAGTGCCCAGGGCAGCCAGGCTGCAAAGCCCCTGCCTCACTCACCAATGTAATCCCCAAGCTCCAGACGTCCGAGCGCACGTCGTAGCCTTGCCGGGACGCGCTGGGGTCTATCCTTTCTGGCTGCAATGGCAAAAGGACCAGTCAAGCTCTGTGCCATGCAGGAAGCAGCCAGAAGCTTCTGCAAACCTGGAAAGCATCCTGAGCCTGGCACAGCTCCAGAGGCAAACCTGTGGCCAGGGCAGCCATCCAACCCCAGCAGAGAAACAGCTCAAGGAATCACTTGAAACACTGATTTTATGGAGGTAGAGTGTAAAAGGTGATCAGAAATGGCAACTTAGCAGAGTCTGGTGCTTCAGGGTGTTTTTTTTTTCTTTTGTACAAACAACTTGAGTGGCTGACTTAGTTTTATCCAGCTTTGGGATCTCTTTAACACATAGTCTCCCTTTCCCTGTTTTCACAGCCAAGTTGTTCTCAAGGGATCATAAGAACTGGAATCAAGATTTCATCCACCACCCTGGGGAGTGAGGCTTAGCAGCATCTACCAGAACTCTCCTCCCCAACCAGCTACTAAGAAAAACAATATGCTTTAAGAAAAGCTCCTCTGAACAAGGTTTTAGTCATCCCTTGAAGGCAACTATAGTATTACAAGGCTTTAAGACATCCAAAATGTCTTTCATAGAAAGCAATATTGAGCCAGACATGGGTGATACACACCTAAGAGCAAGTTGTCCAGAGAGCTGAGCCAGGAAAAAACATCTTTATGCCATGCATGTCAACTTTATGAGAAACCTCAGTCTGCCCTCTTCAGTTAAAAATATAATAATTAACATGTCAAAAGAAATAGGCTCTCATTCACTTTTGACTACAACAATAATAAAGATACCTGCCTTGAAATAAATTCTAAATTATGGGGTACAGTAAATACTCTGAAAGCCCTGATTGCTCTCTAAGCTCCATTTTAATACAATTTCATGGCAGATGCAGCTGGAAAGTGCAGCAGCAGGTGGCCCAGCCCTGAACTCTACTGGGGACACACACCATGATGTCTGGAAGCTGTCACCGGGATGGACCAGCTCAGAACACATCAAACCATGGAGATGATGCCCTGGCCAGTGCTGTGACCCACACACCACAGATGCACAGGGATGTGTCACAGCAGAGCAGTGGCCAGGCTACAGATGAGGGAGGGGACTGTATGGGGAGCAGCTGCTCTGGGCAGGGCCAAACTGCTCAAAGGGACAGATGGGATGGGTGGCACTGGTGAGACAGAGCTGGTTGTCTCAGGCACCCATGAGGGGCACCCTGCTCCTGTGACCCAACACAGCAACAGGGATTTGGCCCCAGACCATGGTGGCACAGTTAAAGGGAAAGAGGACGGACCAAAATAAATCCCATCTAAATACAGAGCAGGAAGAATGCTGAGAATTTTCCATGTAGATCACATGGGAGCAATTAACACCAATGAAGGAAGAGTCACCATGTCACACTCTGGGGACCTGGAGCGAGGGCTGCAGACAAAGCCTGGCTCAGGCCAGGTGTCCCTCTGATGCCAAGTGCAAGCAGGAAAGAAAATGGTTGAGGTGGAGAACATCTTTGGATGTGCTGACAGGGTGAAGGGACAGGGTATGGATGCATCAGAGAAGGATACAGGCTGCCAGGGAGCTTCTCCAGCCCAGTGTCCACCTGAGCACCAGCATCTTGACTGAAAAGTGAGCAGTGGGCACCACAGATCATCCCTCTCTTCCAAACCCAGCAGTACAGGGCCTGATCTCTGCCTGAACCAACTGAACACGAGACATCCAGCTGGTTCTGACAGCAATGCCAGCAGTGACTGTCCACCTTCACCAGGGAGAAGTGAGAAGCCACAGTTTGCAGCCAGAGGATCCAAGGTGAGCTGGGAAAAGGACCTGAATGACCAGGGATGGAGGTGACACCATCACATTCCACTCCTGGAGGTCTGGAAGGAGAAGGGCAGGACATCCATCCTCACAATGGCTGGGTCTGCCCCTCCATCCCTGCCTAAACCAAGCACTTCCAGTCACACCCTTCCTCTCTGACACAGGATTCAATGGGGCATTCAGAAGGCAAAAACCAGTAATGGCACAAAGGTCACTCCCAGCAGCATCCACACAGCCAGAGGCAAGGCAGGGACTACAGGGAGCAGCACTCAGGGAGGATGCAGGGCTGGCCAGGAGCAGCCACTGCTGGGTGAAGGCTGTGGAACCTCACCTGGAGCAAACCCCCAGCACTGGCACCAGCACAGGGCATGGGTAAGGAGGGCTCACAACAGCCCAGGCTGCTCCAGGGAACAGCAGCTGCCTGGGAACTCAGTCCTGCCTTTCTTTCCTCCAGAGAACACGAGGTACCAACACTTACAGGCCTTTGCTCACTGTAACAATTGCAGGGGAACTGGAAGCCAAAAGCAAAACAACCTCTCAGCACCGCAGCTCCAAGGCTGAGGCGCCACTCGCTGTGACAGCTCCAACAATTTTGGTTCAAGCACACAACACTTGCTTGGCAGCTGGACATGGCTCTTGCTGCCTCCTCAGAGCACTCCAGCCAGACTGGCTGACATCCAGTGTCATTGTTACCAACAGCTATGTGGGGACCAGGCTCTTTCAGGGGGCAAGTGCCATGGGGTTGCTGGGCAAGCAAAATGAGACACTATCACCAAGGAGAAGCATCCAGCAGCCCTAAGCAGAGCCCTCCCTGGCTGAACAGAGCTACTACTCTTGGCCTGTTTTACACTAAATAATACTGTTTCCCTTTTGAGAGGAGTATGGCAGCCTCACTCTTGCCCAGGTATATCCAGTTTGATCACAGCATCCCTTCAGACATCGGCCTCTGCTGGCTTGAGGAAAGAGCTGGCAGATGTGCCTGCACACTGGGGACATCTCCCCATTTCCCAGGCTCCCTGGTACGTGGAAATGCTCATGTACTTGGAAAGGAGTCACTGAGGCTGCAGAGCAGCAGGGAAGAGGCCAATCATCTCCCACATCCCTTGCCAGCTGCTGGCTGCCCCACAAACCCTGTGCCCTGCCAAGGCTCTGAAAAACACAAACTGAACTGCAACACTTTTGCTCACTCACTTAAAAGTCCACCCAAGCCTGGAGCTGCCAATGGAGTTGCACAAATCACAGAGTGCATGCTTTCAGACAGACAGGAAAAAGGAAAACCAAAGGGCTACAGAAGCACTCACCCATCAACATCCCAGGGGAAAGGGAGCACTGCACTATTTACAGACATCTCAGGAACTGTCATGGCATAACTACACCAAGAGCCTGAGCAGAGCCAATCACCTACCCATGGCTCAAAGAAAGATCAGTCAGGGCAGACAGGTTTTGCCTTGGACACCACGGTCAGAGAAAAGCCATCTGAGAGCCATAGTCTGGGCCAGATGGGAACCATACCTTAAAAGAGAGATATTTTCCTTTTTTCTACTTGATGGTAGATAAAAAGAGTTCACAAAACAGTATTTTTCAGCCATAAATATACAACAAAAACTAAAGACAGGCACTAAAAGTTATATGAACAGCAGCAGGGACACAGCCCCCTGCACAGCTCCTTGACTCATGTGAGAACAGAGATGCATTTTCAAAGCACCCTGAAGCACTGAAGTGTTTAAAACCCTCAGACAGCTTCCAAAATCACCACTACAGCTTTTCTCTCTGGGAGGAGGAGGGCAGCAAAGAAGCAGGACAGACTCCCAGGAGCCACAACTCGGCCCCAGCAATTTCCACACAGCTGCTCTGCTACTGCTGCTCTCCAGAATCGCATTGTCCTGGAATGAAGTTCTGGCACAGTTTGGAATTAAAGTGGTTTACAAAATTCACCGTAATTCTGCTCTGCAATAACTCCAGTGACATAATCTTACCAGAGCAAATGGATTTCTTGCAGACCAAGACAAACCCACACTCTGCTCCCCTGGGCAATGGTGTTTTGGAGCTGCTGGAAGGCAGAGAGCTCCTCTCCATTCCAGCACCACAGCCCTGGCAGAAGCACAGGAACCTAGCAAAATACCAAGAATTTGGCCACTTTGCCACAGCCTGGATGACACCGCCACAGCAGCACTCAATCCAGAGCTCAGTTTCATCCAGGAAAGGGGTGCTCATCCCACAGGAAACACTGCTAACAGGGAGGGTGAGATCCCACAGAGCCCAGGGCTCATCCCACTCACCGCCATGTACGGCCGGCACCCTGCATCCCGCGTTTTGGCAATGGAGTCCACGAGCTGTCCGCTAATGCCAAAGTCACAGAGTTTAATATTTCCATTTCTGTCCAGAAGAATATTGGAAGGTTTGATGTCTGCAGAGGAAAGAAATTTAAACCAGAAGTCATGGCTGGAGGTTTCAATTTCAAGCAGAGCAGCTGCAGAGGATCGAGGCGGGCAGTGCCGTGCCGCCGCCGTCACCCTTGGTGCTGGATCCTGCATGGGAGCAGGATGGGATGGAGCCAGCCCCAGAGATGCCACGTGCCCAAAGGCAGAAGCAGATGCCCAACCAACCTGAAATCACACTTACATGGAAAAAGCATAGGATGAAGGGGCAACAGAAAAGGCACTGGGACACTTGTTCAAAACCTGCACTCAGACTCGTGGCGGTACAGGTGCTGTGCTTACACTTTGAGTGAATCAAAGGCCACTAGTAATTCTTGCAATTATTTTAACAGACAAGAAGAAAAGACATGAACTTAGAAAAGGACACAAAGAACTCACCTCTGTGAATGATTTTCAAGTTTTCTTTTAAGTGGTTTAGTGCTTTCACAGTCTATGAAAGAAAAACAGATGAAAAATAAGCAGATGTTATGAGTCCTGTGATTATTAAATTTTTGGAACTCCAAGAACAGGGGTAAAAGCATTTAATACATTGAGATATCAATGCTGTAATATGCCACATAATAAAAGAAGGTGATATAAGTGAGGGTATGGGCTTAAGTGAACACACATCCCCTGTGACCTGCAAAGATCCCACTCTGGGAGAGGGGAGCAAGAGGTGGAGCCAGAACAATCTCTGATGTTAATTATCCTGAGCAATAATTTATTTCAAGCCCTGTGCTGTACTTTTTTCAGCAGGTCACAACTGTTTCAATTACCTGTCATTTCATTAGGCCAGAACTTTCAGGTTATATCAAGAAAACATCAGCCAGGTTCTCCAGTGCTTTTGGGAGCCTTTGCACAAGACTGCCAGAAGCTTCTCTTGTCTGGGCTGGTGCCTGTGCTGCTGGTGCTCACATTCAAGTAGACAGAGCAGGAAGCTGGTCCTGGGGTCTGTCTGTGAACTGATTACTGACCCCAGGACCTCCATTTTCACCATGCAACATACTGTGGAAAAGTCATGAGCACCCTGAAGAACCATTCCCAGTGTGATGCAAACAGCAGCAGCAATTCTGCTCCACAGACCACCCAGCTTTTCACATGGAGGGTGATCTGCACAAGGATCTGAACTTTTCAATTATCTTCAACAAAAAATGTTTAACAAAATACTCACAGCTAAAGTGATTTTGCCTAAGATTTCTTCTGGAATAACATCATCTAATACACTATATACATATTTGTAAAACTTATCAAACGAGGTAGACATGAGCTCCATACAGATCCAACAGTCACCCTGGAAAGAGAAAAGAATGTGTGTTACTATTGAGATAAAAATGAGAAATACAAATCCAGAGAGCATACAGAGATCCACTGAGCCCTATGTCACTGGAAGATAATCCCTAGTTGCAATTTTACCATCAGTTTCTAGGGCTTATCACATGGTCTTTACTAAGTTGTTGTTCTTCTGTTGATGCACAGAGCAAGGATACAGCCAGGGCATAATCAGGTCATGAGTTTCGAAGGTCAGTAGGTACAAAATCAAGGGCTAAGGCTGTACAACCAACTAAAGCTTACTTGAAGTGGATAATCAGAAGGTGCTCTGTCCACATCCAGACAGCCAGGGAAGGGATCCCAAAGTTGTGCCCTGGTGTAGCCACAGCTGGCAGTGTGAGCAGCCAGGTGGCCCAGAGCTGCGGGCACTCACAGGGTCCTACACACTGCCCTGTTCACTGGTGCAAACAAAAACAAGGGGCCTGCTCCATGAGCTTCTTGGTGAGTGCTTTGCCAGGACTGAGCTCTTCACATTTGGCCTCAGAGTCACCTAGATTCCTCTGTATCGCTTCTTTGATTGTTTACACAGCTTTCAGTGCTTTTATTGTTCCATGTAACACCAAATCTGTTGTGTATTTCATTTCTAGTGGCCGGTTTGCACATTAACAGCAATGTGCATTCGACAGAAAGGATGGAATTCAGCTTGATTAGTTTCAGCAGTGAAAGACTTGCTTCCATTCCCAGCAGAAGTATTTACCTGCCCAACTCCCATGTGACATTAGAGTTTAGATGCCTGAACACAGATAAATGCAGGCCTCACACACTGTTTTGTTCTCCAGAAGGCTGCAGGCACAGGGGAACACCCAGAAGAGGGGAGTTGCTATCCTAGGAAGGGCTGTCTGGCTGGGGAAGAAGACTTGGTTTACAGCCATGGGCAGCTCCAGTTTAGGCTACTCATTTGGCATCAGGATTTTCACATCAGCTCAAGGCAGAGCAGGAGCTGATGCCATCCACTCAAGGGCTGCTACAAGCCTGAGCCTAGAAAACTCATTTCACCCAAAAACCCAGAAGATGGAATAAGTGCTGTGACAGACAGAGAAGCAGGGACATCACAGTGAAAGAGGCCAGAGCAGCACAGGATGAGGGCATGAGCAGCACACTTCAGGAGACCTGGGAAAGGGTGAACCTGGGCTGCTACAGACTGCAGGGTGGCTATGGAGGAAGTTGGCTAAGGAATTGTTCACATTTATACAGAAATGAAACTGGACAATACATGTAGAAAATTCCTCTTTTACACACTAGCAACAAAGGCAAAGTGCAGATGAAGCACTTCCATATGATGGAGAGTGGCTCAGGGCAAGCAATGTGGCTCCAGTGGCAGTGATGTGCATAAATCAAGTGAGACTAGAAGCCCACCAGAGCTTTACAAGCAGTCTGTAATGAGCATCCTCTCTCTCATGGACTGGCTCTACTGGCCACAGGATCATTCAAAAACTGCTTCTGTTTCAATCAGATTTATAAAAAAAATTGGGTCAGGGCTATATTCCTGTCTAGAGAGCCAGAATACCACTGACCACCTGTAGCCTTGTATTTATGTCCAATTGTACAAGTACTGTAAGTGGCTTCCACTGCCCAGGTTACAACAGCTGATGTTTGGACAGCAAAACAAACCAAGTGAACAACATTTGAGCAGAGCCATTATCATAATAAAGGCTTCATGTGTACTCTGCATTACAGGTTGGTATGGCTATGGTACTGAAACCTCAAGTAGGTACAACAAATTTCTATCCAATTGTGATTTTTAAGCATAAAAAAACCCCTTTTATGATCAAAAGCACTCAAGGAAAGACCTGGTTTACTGGTCTCGTGAAGTAGATGCCATACAGAACTCCTGAATGGGGGTATTTATTGATCTGGTAATATAAAAACCTACCTGACCTACATGAATTCATGTCAGCAAGAACAATGGAAAAAGATAACAGGCCTTTTCCACTATGCAGCATCCTTAAGGCTGGTGGCAAGATCCAAAATTCTACAGGCTAACACTTCCTGGGACTTGGAGAGCCTTACCTGTTGGCAAACTGGTGAATTTTAACGGAAGAAAAAGGAGGACTAACTGGGCAATGGGGACTCATTTGTGTTCTTGAATAAATACCAAGAAGTGCTGATGTATATGGGCAAGTCTACTCCATTGTGAACTGTGAGGACAAAACCACCCTAATGAAAGTTTCACTTTAAATTTTGCCTCTTAAGTCAGGTTGATTTCCGATCATAAAATGACAAAAGAAGCACCTTAATTTTCTCTTCCTGTTAGAGCTATTCTTCCAAATAATGTATTTTAGTCCTTTGAGGGTATTAGATTACCAGATGCTAATGCACATCTTGTAGACATTCCAAAAAATGTCCAGGAACACCCTGTGCATTTAATTCAAAATATCCCTGTCCAGGACAGACACAAAAGCCACTTCACAAGCAGTGGAGACACTTCAGCTTCTCAATGCAGGGAATTCCCACTGACAAGGCAGCAGGTGTCACAAAGATGTCACTCATCAGGAAAGGACCTGTGGGTCCAGCTGGACATTAAGTTGAACATGAGCCAACAATGCATCTTTGCTGGGCTGAAGGATCACAGCATGAGACAAAGCATCACCAGCNCTGCTACAGACTGCAGGGTGGCTATGGAGGAAGTTGGCTAAGGAATTGTTCACATTTATACAGAAATGAAACTGGACAATACATGTAGAAAATTCCTCTTTTACACACTAGCAACAAAGGCAAAGTGCAGATGAAGCACTTCCATATGATGGAGAGTGGCTCAGGGCAAGCAATGTGGCTCCAGTGGCAGTGATGTGCATAAATCAAGTGAGACTAGAAGCCCACCAGAGCTTTACAAGCAGTCTGTAATGAGCATCCTCTCTCTCATGGACTGGCTCTACTGGCCACAGGATCATTCAAAAACTGCTTCTGTTTCAATCAGATTTATAAAAAAAATTGGGTCAGGGCTATATTCCTGTCTAGAGAGCCAGAATACCACTGACCACCTGTAGCCTTGTATTTATGTCCAATTGTACAAGTACTGTAAGTGGCTTCCACTGCCCAGGTTACAACAGCTGATGTTTGGACAGCAAAACAAACCAAGTGAACAACATTTGAGCAGAGCCATTATCATAATAAAGGCTTCATGTGTACTCTGCATTACAGGTTGGTATGGCTATGGTACTGAAACCTCAAGTAGGTACAACAAATTTCTATCCAATTGTGATTTTTAAGCATAAAAAAACCCCTTTTATGATCAAAAGCACTCAAGGAAAGACCTGGTTTACTGGTCTCGTGAAGTAGATGCCATACAGAACTCCTGAATGGGGGTATTTATTGATCTGGTAATATAAAAACCTACCTGACCTACATGAATTCATGTCAGCAAGAACAATGGAAAAAGATAACAGGCCTTTTCCACTATGCAGCATCCTTAAGGCTGGTGGCAAGATCCAAAATTCTACAGGCTAACACTTCCTGGGACTTGGAGAGCCTTACCTGTTGGCAAACTGGTGAATTTTAACGGAAGAAAAAGGAGGACTAACTGGGCAATGGGGACTCATTTGTGTTCTTGAATAAATACCAAGAAGTGCTGATGTATATGGGCAAGTCTACTCCATTGTGAACTGTGAGGACAAAACCACCCTAATGAAAGTTTCACTTTAAATTTTGCCTCTTAAGTCAGGTTGATTTCCGATCATAAAATGACAAAAGAAGCACCTTAATTTTCTCTTCCTGTTAGAGCTATTCTTCCAAATAATGTATTTTAGTCCTTTGAGGGTATTAGATTACCAGATGCTAATGCACATCTTGTAGACATTCCAAAAAATGTCCAGGAACACCCTGTGCATTTAATTCAAAATATCCCTGTCCAGGACAGACACAAAAGCCACTTCACAAGCAGTGGAGACACTTCAGCTTCTCAATGCAGGGAATTCCCACTGACAAGGCAGCAGGTGTCACAAAGATGTCACTCATCAGGAAAGGACCTGTGGGTCCAGCTGGACATTAAGTTGAACATGAGCCAACAATGCATCTTTGCTGGGCTGAAGGATCACAGCATGAGACAAAGCATCACCAGCAGGTGGAGGGAGGTGATCCTTCCCCTTGATCCAGCAACAGTGAGGCCACCTGGAGTGCTGTGACCAGTATTGGGCTCCCCAGCACAAGAGAGACTCCAGCAAAGGGCAACTCAGAAGACTGAGAAACAGGAGCATCCTCCCCATGAGAAAGGCAGATAAAGCCAGGACTGTTCCACCTGGAGAAGGTTCAGGGGAATCTCATCAACCTGAGGAGAAGCTGCACAGGAGATGGAGCCAGGATCTCTCAGTGGTGCCAAGCAACACAAGCAGGGCACAACCTGACACACAGGAGGTTCCCTCTGAACATGAGGAAACACTTTGTCAGGGGGATTCATCACTGGCACAGGAGAGATTCAAAAGCTCTTTGGACACAATCCTGGTCAAGTGGCCCCACTTGATCATGGGGGTTGGAAAAGGTGACCTCAGAGGTCCCTGCCAGCACCCACCACTCTATGATACAAATGCTGAAGGTTTATCACATCTGCTCACTGCAGGGGCATCCAGGTCTTTATCCAAGCTGCAGCTACACCAGTGAGAGAGACTGACAAATGTCATCACCACCACTATATATTTACATGACACACAGGACACTTTTCCTACAGACCAGGAACTGACAACAGGGGCAGATGTGCTGAGGAATGGCAGCACAGTCAAGGATTTCCATAAAAACAGCATGAGGTGTATCAACAGCAAAGAGATCAAACAACTGAGCAAGGCTACGTCAGCAATTCACACCAGCCCAGCACTGTGCTACCAACACATCCATCCCAGCTCTTCTCTCCTGCCAGCAGAAGTTCCTCATGGGCTGATTTACTCAGCTTCCTAGGCATGTTCTGCAACTTGCAATGAATTTTTCATTGCAGAATTTTATCAAGTATTGAACTTGTTGGGTTTAAACTTGGCTCAACTACTTTTAACTTGCACTGTGTAGGAGTCACTCCTGAGATTCCAAGTTCAGAAAAGGCTTCTTTCCTTTTCCCCTCTTAAAAAGAAACACAATCAGAACAGGTACCTTGAAGAGCCACTAGTGTGGCCATGGTAACTACCCAAACATTCCCAGCTTTACAGCAGAACAGACAAGAAAAGAAAACCATTTTTTTCTCAGACCTAAAAGCCTCTTGAAACAGCTATGCTCAGGGCCAAAGTCTTGGGTGTCGTAGTGCAGCCCTGTGGGCTCAGCCCACAGCTCCTCTTTTCTCACAAGGAGAGATTCAAGGGAAATGTTTGCAGAACCCCTGTCAACCAATTTTTTTTTCTTCCCCCATCTAGCAAGTACAGCCTTGAGAGGAAGCCCATGAGCATGAGTAGCCAGATCCTCTTCAATCAGATCTCTGATGGCCAATGTGCTCTGTGTGCACTAGGACTCTGAGCTCTCCTGGGTGCAGTATGGAAAAACCAGCTGGTCTCCTGGGGTCAGTGGGAACCCCACAAAGTTCAACAAGTGTAAGATCCTGCACTTTGGTCAGGGCACTCACCAGTATAATGATGATGGGATTGAGAGCAGCCCTGAGGAGAAGAGCTGGGAGATACCAGTGGATGAAAAATTGGACATGAGCTGGAAACATGTGCTTGCAGCCCAAAAAGCCAACCGTGTCCTGGCCACACTGCACTGAAGCCCCTGATTTCATGCATAGACTGAAACACTGTCTTTTACTTTTTCAGCTTTGCTCTTGTTTCATTGACCAGGCAATTTAATCTCATCTAGTGGGTGCCAATGAGCTAAAGCCAAGTCCTGTACCTGGCAATCAACTTGTGTTTGTTGCACTGTTACATGTTCCATTACATTCACAGACATACAGTAACAGAAATGTCCCTTCTGACTGAAGAACAGGCAGCAGAAGATAAAGGTTCAGATGCTGCCTGCTGAGGGACAAGCAGGACCCAGAGAAGACTCTCCCTACCACAACAATGTGGAACAAGCAAGAAAAAATACAACTACAGAAATTTTTGTGTAGTATTTTCTGCCTTTCCAAATCAAACTGCTGGTATTCACAGAGGCTGCCACATTAACTTGTGCTCACAGCTACTTCCCTGACTGCAAGCTGGGACACCTGTCTGGCTACAAAGTAAGATCTTGCATAATTTTGTCCTATTTGGTTTAGTATTCCCAAACTGTCTGGATCCCAGGGCTCAGCTCTGCCTCTCCACATCAAACACTCCCTGTTGTGGAAGGCTGCCTGCCTTTCCTTGGTGCCAGCTGCCCTGCTGCTCCTCCTGGAGCTGCCTGGACCCTGCCAACCCTCTGACTGCACAAGCTGCCTATTCAGCATGGTAAACTCCTGCTCCTTTCACCTTTTAGGAGCAGGCAAAGAAGATTTCTCATCAGTTGCTCCATCCATAGCCAGAGAACCTGAATCCCAGCTCAGAGCAAGTAATCCCAAAAGGATTTCCTTACTTTTCACCTTGAAATGCTGGAACAAAGAGCTTTGTTTTATATAGTTTGCTGCAGATTTCCTGAGAGAATTTCGGTCTTTACCAATGTCCCATGAGCTCTTACACCCCAAGGGAGGATACAGCAGTGACCTGGATCTTTCACAGTTCCTTGAGAACAGATCTGATAAGCAGACTGGGGAGGTCAAACAGATCCAAACAGCCTGGTGAAATTCCTGTTTTCCCCTACTGTGCTTCTCTGCTGTTATACTCTGCTATCTTTAAAAGATTAAGATTCTACTTAATATTGTAATGATACTTAATACAAGTAATTAATAGGATGTCTTGGGGTGACTGTATGATGCCTGTATCCCCAAACCGTCTGTTCTGTTGGTGTTGAATATTAAATTCTGCAACTTTAGGACTGGTTCCAGGAGTGAAGCAGGGGAAAAGAAGAAGTGCAGAGTTTGTTATCAGAGGCTGCACCGGCTCCCCTGCATTCCTGCTGGCACTGTGTTGTCTGTGGTGGACAGCGAGGGAGAGCTCTCTTTTGCTCTGGGTTGGTTTCTTCTGGCTAGCTGAGGCAGAGAAGCTCCCTGGATTGCTTTTTTTCCTCCTTTTCCTTTTTTTCCTGGAACTGTTTTGAACCTGCTCTGGACTGAAAACCCAGAAAGAGCACCAGGAGCTCACACCTGTGGCCCACCAGGCCTGGCCTGGGCCGTGGCATTTCCCAGCACCGGAGGGACTGAGAACAGCCTGAGTGAGCTGGGCAGGCCACGGGAAGAACTCTTATGAATCTGTCATCTCTTCAGAGTGGCAAGAGGTTTTTGCTGTTTGGTATTGTTCAATTTTGTGCTGGGAGGTGTGTTGCCTGTTGAATAAACAGCTCTGTTTCTTTTTCCACTTCTCTCTGAGGAAAATTGTTTTTTTCCTGAGCCGACTGGGGGAGGAACTGCTTGGATTTTTTCTTCCCTAGAGGGACCCCACTCAGAGGTTTCCTCCCAAATTTGCTCCAAACCAGGACATAGGACAAGACCAAAAACTTTATGGAAGCCTCCCAGCTCACCCTGTGTACCTTTGAGGAACATGACTTGGAACATCCCTAGGTAGTGAGGGACCAAGGAGAGGGAAGGCTGCTTTCATCTCTGAAGCAAACACCACTTATGGTGAAGAGGGGAAAAGGGGATTTAACTCCAATCAGAGCAATGCCAATGAAACTTTTCCCAGACAGAGCATGTAAGGAGCCCTGTCAGCCCTGTCTGGCTGCAGGATGATGAGATTTTTGGACATAACAAAGAGTGCAGCCAAGCCAACATCTGGGTGCTGATTAAGGTAAGTTTTTATATTGTTTATGTATTTACATTTCCTTCCTGTGATGTGCCCAGAGCCAAAGGGAGGTGAGAGGCTTGCACAGCTCTGAGCATGCTGCTCATCAGCATCTGGCAAGACACTGTTTTGTCCACAGACCTTTCCTCACACCAGCTGACAGCCTTGCCAGCTTTATCTCAGCAAAGCTGGAAATTTCCAGCCAAGCTGAGGCTCCACACATAGTAGGAGCTTGTACTGTGTGAGCATGGACAATGCCTACTGGCCCAAAATGGCTCTGTGCTCAAAAAGATCACAGAGAACAGAGCATGGGAAAAGGAAAGATTATTATGCTCATTTTAGAGAATGAGATTTAAAGCCAGAGGAGTGACCTGGCAAAATTACAGAGGCAGACTTTCTAGAAGCAGGAATTGAATATTCAGACACAGTTTTGGGTTTTACCTAAAACACTGACCTCTCTGTGAAAGTTTTCCAGTAAAACCCCACAAGACCCTGCACAGGCTGCTATGACTGATAATCCCCAAAAACCACCTGCAGCCCTCAGGTCTCCATTTTTTCTTCTTCCCTTGAGTAGAGGTACTGGATTTGTGCTGAAGTAGTAGAAAACAGGCAGGGGTTCCATGTGTGTCCCCCTATACTGTGGCAGTTTCAACAACAGAGCAATTACAGGAGCAGGGATAGTCCAAGATTGCAGAAGAACTACCAGAGGAAGGAGAAGCAGCAGTCAGGTTTCAACATTCCTCTTCTCCACAACTCCTGCTGCAAAGGGACCGAATGCTTGCCCAGCAGTGCCCAGACACCTGAGTCTCCTGCCTGAACATCCTGGAGTAAAAGTGGAGAACCAAGAAAAGTGGAGAACCAAGAAACCTAACATGAATCCATTTTTTCCTCCTTGGCATGAGTTTGAAATTGAAAAGGAAAAAAACAAGGTAAAACCCAAACTCTGCTAAAAGTGAAGCAAGTTTGGGGTGCCCACCTCTCTGAAGAGCGCGCCATAAAACTGAACAATATAGGGGCAGTCACTGCTTCGCATCACTACATCAAGGTCCATCAGAAGCTGCTTCTGCTCCTTTTCATCCACTGTTGACCGAATTCTCTGAAAGAGGAAGAGTGGCAGAGACTTTATCACTTCCATGCCATTACTGTATCCTCAGCCCTGCTGATGGAGACACGTGACCAGGACCCCAAACCCAAGCAGAGCAGCCAGTCCCCCAGGCATGCTCAAAAACACTCTAGAGAATCAAGCAATGCTCTCAAATAAGAAATGTAACTGAACACTTCTAAAGCTGTTTAATCAGACTGTAAACCCCTCAGTCCTCGCATAAGCATCAACATTTTCAGATGAAATGTCAGGAAGAAATTAAAGAGCTGAAATTTCATTGACAACTATAGAGAAACACCACATCCAGCCTTTCATTTCAAAACAAATTCCCACACAGTTCTTAGCCATGTTGGACAGGGCTTGAAGACTGGTTTGAAATTTAACCAAGGAACATTATGTTGAAAATTTCTAAGCACAAAAGCCAAAAAGGCTCCTTCCACAGCCTCCACTATGGCTGGGGAGAAGGGAATGCCACATAACCCAGTGAACATATTTCTGTGGTATTGTTAATAATGGGCAGCAGTCCTGTGAGCTCTTCTCATAAAACTAACAATCCTTTACCTAGTACTGGCTGAGGGAACACCAACACTCTTTTAAAGATACTTTATATAGACACATACCCCATGTGTATGTAGAGGTATGTATGTATGCACACACTATACTTTATATATACACTATATGTGATGAAAAGTTTCATTTGGGCTTGAAAGAACAATGCACATTTGAAAACCTAAAACTGTACATTTTCAAACATGAAACTGGTTAAATGAAGGATGGAGACAACCATCCAGTTTTTCATGTGATTTTACAGATATATTTAACATCTTGCACTAATTAATACATTCTCTGAATCACAAGTGAGGAAATCGTGATCCTGAAGATGTGACTCATGTTGAAAAAACCATTAAAAAAAAACCAAGAAAAAATATCTGGCAAGAAGTCCAAGGCAACAGAGGTAGCCAGGACCATCCTCAGGGACAAAAACTACATGGCTATCCAAGAAAGAAAAATTATTCAAGCTTGTGGAAAAAATCTGCAAGATATGATACTAGCACCCATTTCAGCAATACTATGGCCTTGTGGGCAATGCTGGTGGCATCAGGACCACGCACATCAGCCAGCACAGGCCAGGTGAATGAAGGTACTTTCAAGGCTGGCCATTCATATAGCACCACATGTGAAACAGTGCACCATTATGTACTTTAGGTCTTATTTTGTGATGACCCATACAAAACAAGGACAATATCAACACTGTAATTTTCCTTACCTGTAGTGTAGCCTGGTATTTTGGTATTTAACCACTTGTTCTCAATGTTCTAGTACCTCTAGTTTGGCCCAGACCAATAAATAATATGTTTATATTGCCCTTTTCCCACCCTGTGAGTTCTAGAGTTCTTGGGGACCTGTCAGGAGACTTGTCCAGCACCCACAGTCTATAATATCTGTGATGTGCTGAGCAGGTGGGGCTCTGTGTCACCAACACAGCAAGAAGCAGCTCAACGAGCCAGGAATGGAACTAAAACACTTCACCTCCAGGTCACTGGTTCAGGTCTGTTTATCACACAGGTTCAGACAGCCACTGGCTATTTCCTGCTCTTGTGCCCTCACCATACAAAGCTCTGCAATCCCCCAAGAGGCTGAAGACTGAGCAGAGTGAATGTCTCTCTCCAAATGCTCCCACACCAGCAGTGCTGTGTGAAATGGAAATGCCCCTGCTCTGACCTCCACAGAAGTTGATGGGTGTCAAAGCCACCGTGGTGAGGCCATGACCAATAGTTCAGCCTCTCACTGAGACATGACCCACTCTGAAAAGGTCACCTCTGGTGAGGAACCAAAAGCAGCTTTTCTCCATATTGTAACTACTATTCTCCTTCTGTGCCCACTCCATGTCTGTCTCCAAAAAGCCTCTTCCCTGGTCATCTGAGAGTTGTCCCAGCCCTGCTCTCCACTGGCCTTGCACCTGCACAATCCTGTCACAGCCAACCCCATAGCATCCTCCTCAAAGCTCACAGCTGAAAATATCTCCTCCCACCTGACATTCCTCCTCTGCTGTCACTTCTCCAACACTGGAAACCATGTGAAATACATGCTGTATGGTGGAGTTGATTTTAATGGCACTCCAGAACAACAATGAACCCAAACACTCCTCCAACAGAAACTCCTCAACAAGAAAGGGCTGGCAGAGGACCCAGAGCACAGACAGTGGGTCAGCTACAGGGCAGAGGACAGCTTGAGAAGCCAATGTGGACACTACAACAAATACTGCTCCAGTGAGTGAAAGGAATGCCATGATACAAGATTGGCAGTCTCACACAACAGTGCTGGAGACTGGCAAAGGCAAGAGAAAGGGAGAGCTCTGAGGAGCAGCATGCAGTGCCGCACACAGATAGGGTCAGCCCAGGCTGGACAAGGTGGCTCTGTTCAGCTGCAGTGTGCCAGGGAGCCTGCTGCAGCCCAGTACTCCCAGTGCAGCAGCAGAACTGGGAAGGTGAGGAAAGTCAACAGCAACCACTACCCAAGTAGCACAGGAGCCATGACACAACCTGCTACCTAAAGCTAAGGCACAGTGCAAAGCACTGCAGCAGCACCCACAGACACTCCCCAAGAACACGGGACATGGCACAGAAGGAAGACACAAGGTGAGGAAGCTGCTTGAAGGCAGCATTTCAGACAGGGATGGACAGGGGCTGACTTCACTTCAGGCCTTACAGATCTCAGCCCAGTCACCTTCCTGTAGGCAGTCACTGATAAGTGACCCCTTGGCCAAACAGCCAGGGATGGAAAAGGGGAATTTGTAGTAGAAGCTTATGGAGTCTCCTTTTTAAACAATTCCTTGTTGGCCTTCAATTTAAACTGCATCAAATCCTCTGAGAGAAAATTCTCCAGCCCTTTTTATTCTAACACAGGTTAGAACAAAGCCTTCCAACACCATGAAGAAGAGCTCTGAAGCCATGCTCTGAGTAGCATCAACAGCAAAAGCACAGTCTGTGCTGTGGATTGTGCCATCCTGAAACCTAAAACCAGGCAGATTACAGACACTTGACCCAAAACAGAAGGGACATCATCCAGCCCAACATGCACACAGAAAGATTCAGGTGCAGCATGAAGTGACTGGTTGAAAAAAAAAAAACAAAAGGAAAAGAAAAATAAGCTGAAAACCCAAACTGAAACTCAACTCCTTGAGCTGTGAGACAATCCAGAACTGTCCTGAGCACAGGGCTCACCTTGTCCTCAGCAGAAAGCTCAACACAGCAGTGCCAGGCAGTGCCAAGGGGGAAGTGGTCCTTCCATGGCATGGCAGGGATTTGGGATAACAAACCAGTAGCAAAAAGAGGGTTTGGCCCAGTCACTGCTGAGGATGGGATTATCTATCTCCCCATCTGAAGCACGTTTAATGCTGACTGAAGTAGATCACAACTAGTTTCCTACCTCCTGTGAGGAGGCTCTAACTCTCTCTCTGACCATTCCTTTTCAGCTCTTACTCATCCACTCCCTCCCCAGCTACCCTACCAGCAGGACTGGGAACACTAGTTTCCCCAGCTCTCAGCCAGCAGACCTAAAAAGATGACTGAAACAGAAAATTCTGAAGGTGTCACTCAATTGTGTGAAGAATTACAATGATGTTTTGGCAATAAAACCCCAAGACTTCTCTTTGGAAGTCATATGGACATGGGAAGGACAGAGAAATTTGCCCCAGCATAGAGCTAAATATATTAATATATCATTCTGTTGGGTCTTTATGAGCTATGTGGCATCGAGAAAAGGATAGAGAGATCACAGAGGTATAAATAAAATGTTAAATTTCTGCTTTCAGGGGCATTTGATACTTAGCAACCTCCTTCAGCTGTGAGACTGCCATGGGGAAACCTGAGAAAATCAGACAGGAACTTCTGGTTTGAAGCTGTGGATGAGAGAACAAGCACTGACTACCAAAATGATGTACACAAGAGACACTGTGCTCAGAACAAGAAACAGCTCCATGGCTTACTGGCTTTCCCCAGGAAAAACAGGAATCTCTAATGGACCCATGGGTCTGACACCTCCAATTACCCAACTGATCATGAAAATGCTTCTGATTTCCTTAGGACAAGTTTCAAGAACAAGTAGAGCATGTCAAAATTATTGTTAAACTAAAGAGAAAACAGGAAACCAGTAACAATGGCTGAGGACACTGACAGTAACTGGAGGCTGGACTAGGCAATACTGCAGTGGGACTAAGCCAGGCTGAGGATATTGGAAGACACAGAAAATTCTGGCCTACAGCTGAAAATCACTTTCTTTTGAGGTGGAAAACTGAGCACCATGGACAAAACCACCCTCTGCCCCAGCTGGGTTACTCTCCTAGCTGTAACCATTGCTGAAAGAAAAATAATTCAATTAAAAAGAAGTGCAGAATGCTTCCATGGCAAGAAGCCTGAAGGTCAACCAAAGCACAAACCACTCCACTCATCTCTTGGTGATGTATTTCGTAGCCAGTTGAACTGGTTGAAATGAAACTGGGAGAAGCTGCTGATAGTGAACCCCAGATGTCCAAGGTGCTCCCTGCTGCAGGGCAGAAGAGATGAGGAGCAGGTGAAGATCTGCCTGAGCCTCACACATCACTGCCAGGAACACCAGATGCTCAGGACACCACTGCTGTGTTTAGGCTCCTGACCTGCACAGGAGCCACCCAACACATCAAAGGTTGACTATTTAAAATATGTTCTTATTTATTTTATGAACTTTTCAAACATGCAGCTTTCCAAGCCTTCCAGAGGCACTGTGAAGTACCCTGGCTAAGAAAACCCACACCATGTACAGTATTTTAGTCCAAAGCAGAGCATCCAGCTCTAATTGGAAGAATGTCCCCCAGCTTTCATTCCATTTTTTTTTATTATTATTATTATTCATATTCCAGGGATCTTTTAAAGCATCCTTTCTGTGTGAACTATCACCAGGGCCAGAAGGAAACCTCAGCACAGAAATTACACCCCTCAGCAGCTGGGCAAGTTTCCCAAGAAAATATTTCATCCAAATAAATGGGGCTTCTCTATGTGCCTCTAATTTGTGGTACCCTCAAGGAACAAGAGGCACAGTCCCTGGAGCAGCTGGGACAACACCAGGAGGGCAAATACAAAACGGGCTGGAGAACTGCACATACTGTGGAGCTTCTCAGGCAAAACCAGAACAGCACTGGAACAGATCCTGAGGAGGAACCAGGGCTCCCTGCACAGTGGGAAGCTCAGGACAATGGTCACAAGTCCCTTACAGACTGCCAAAGACTGGGAAAAACCAGACTAACACAGAAACAAGAAACCAGAAGGAAAATCAAAGGACAGTGGGTAGAACTGGAAGCCCAACCAGGAAAGACCACAAAGAGCTGATGCAGCAAACACACACACCAGCCAGGAAAAGAGATTTCTCCCAGGAAAATGAGGAGCCAGGAAGAAAAATCTGACAAGGTGAGGATTCAGCAAACCAACTGGCCTTGCATTTATTGGTATGCATAGCCAGATCTGGCACTAGACAAAACTGGGCTCTTTTCCACCTGGAAAAGTCTTGACCTCATATGCCAAAAAATCCTTAAGAAAATGAAAAGGGTATTTTCAATGACAGGAAGGCTATGATGGCAGTTGACCCAGAGTAATAATGTGCATCTCCAGGAAGATATGAAAGGAAGCAGCCTAAAGAATGAAAGGATTGGTTTTCACTTGGAAATAAAACTTTGGAGATTAGGAAAACATAATGTAACATTTCCTAGGGGCAAAAATGAGAAAGGTTTGAACACTAATCCTCTTGAGATGGATCCCTCTTTCCTTCATCCTCTCCCCCTCCTCCTGATAGCTCCAGGAAGCAGTTCTCTATGGCAGAAAGCATAAAGGGTGCACAAACAATTGCAGGTAGCAGCAACAGGAGAACCAGGTCCCTGCCCCTGCAGGCCACTCCAGCCTATTCCCAAACAGGCATAGAATGTCTTTTAGTCATTGAAATGAGTATTCAAAGAGAAATTACTAAGGCTAGAGGAAAGGGACAAGAGCTCATCATCCCAGCCATGCTCCACCAGCTGAAGCTGTGTTGCAGTGGTTTTAGCAGGGATACAATGAGGCTTATTTCAGGCTCATTTTCCTCCTTTTCTACTGACTCTGGAGCACAGGTGAAAAGCCTGACTTACCGAGGGCCTGGCAGCCCTGCCCATTCCAGAAGACTCATTAAAGGTGCCAGGATTGCATCTGTCAGGACCCATAGGCTGATAGACCAAAGTGAGTTACAGGGAAAAATGAAAGAAAACAGTGTCTCCACCTGCAGATCTCAAGTTATTATGGTGATATTTCAGCCCTCAGGAATTATTTTCCTTCAGTGGTGAGAAAAACTGGATGCACAGCAAAAGAAAAAAGCTGTGCTGGGGGAGCCCTGAGGGCACAGGAGCCTGCGTGCCCTGTGGCACCTATGCCACACCAAGCAGGGGAAAGCTTGGGAAGCTTCAAGGAACTGTTCCTTGGGCAAAGGCAGGACAGGCTACAAAAAGCAAGAGAAAGGAGCTGGGAACAGAATTTGAAGATATGCTCTGGCAGCCACACCCTCTGAGGGGAGCAAGATGAGTGACCAGAGGTGCCCAGCTGGCCTGGCACAGCAGGAGCTGCCTTCAGCAAGAGGAAGACTCCAGCAAGGGGAAATGAGCAATGTTTGAACTGCACACTTGCAGAACAAGGAGGATTTGAATCTCCCTGTGGTAGAATGACAAGCCTGGTCATGGTAGCTGTAAGCAGAACATAGCCCTTCCTGACCATGCTGGGAATTTGCAGCAACAGTAGTGGAAATTTGGGGAGTGGTGAAGGATGGAGGAGCAGTTGGGACAGGCCCCTGTACCAATTTTCTCTGCATTTAGTGAGCAGTACAGAACAGCCAACTTCTCACTTGCAGCTTCCACAAAGCTGTTTCCTTGTGCTGAATGTCCTTTTAGTGCCTGCTGCACTGATGCTGCTCTTGGGGAAGCACAGGAGCGACAGCAGCTCAACCAAATAATGAGACATGGCTCGTAATGGCTCCACAATCCAGCTGTGAGGGGATCCTGTCACCTGCCCCCAGCACAGTGCCACACCACAGAGCTGCAGGTGCCATGGAGATCATAGCCAAGGCCTCACTAAACCGACACATTTGCACAAAACTCAATTTCCCTTCTCAAACTTCTCTTATAGAAGAGCTTTATGCTGAAGGAGAACACACTGCTGAAGGCTACAGTTCCACAGTGAAGAGACCACAAAGCTTGAGAGAAAGAGAGAGCAGAACAGTCCCCAACATGGACACATTAAGATAGAGGAGGAGCAGAAGACAAATGCACAAGCATTTTGTGCTGTCCCAAAAGCATCAGGAGGCTGAGAGTGGAAAATCTGAGGAGTGTGAGATAAACTAGTCACTAGCACAAGCTTAGCCCCATCCTGAAACCTCACCTCAAAGAACTGCACCATCCACTCTGGAGAATTGCTGCTGCTGCTGCTGCTTTGGAGGCCTCACTGACTGTTCCACCCAGGGGTCTTCCTTTGCTCAGTTTTGTGTTATCTCCCCACTGGGACAAACAGAACAGTCATTTACTACTACTGTTTTAGAAATGGTGCTGCTGCTCAAACCCTCCAACCTTTCTTCCCCAGCAGGCCCAGTCATTTCCACCCAAAAGAAATAAGGTCAGAGAAAAGAAGATGGCACCAGCCCAGCCCACAGCTTTAACATTTCACAGTTTAGTCACTGTCAACAAATCAGATTTACCTGTTTTAAAAGTGAGCCCCCAAGCCCAGAACCCCCTAGGCTCAGAACACACCTCTTCCCTTGGGAAAGCCAGCTCAACATGCTGCACCATGCCAACTCCAGCCATGTGCTTCAAGGACACAGAACTGGTGCCTTCTGCCTCTCACATAGCTGTCCCTGCACCATGGGCCCTCAGTTGTCACAAGGCTCACCTAGGGTCCTGAAAAGCCCTTGTGCAAACAGTGTGGGACAAGAGAATCCCTGTGCCAGCAGACACATCTTCTCCACAGCATGAGCTAATCCAACAAAGTGCCCTTCTCTGCATGGCTGTAGCCACAGCAGAGCTCTGGTAAACAGCCACTCAGCTCTGGGTGTGCCCCCTTCACACCCTTAGCAAAACTACAGGTACCCAGGTCATACACTCTGAGTCTGAGAAGATGGAGGTGTCCAGGAATCATTTCACTACATCAATGTTTTTCAATCTGTCACCTGCAAACTACACTTGTGAGTTCTACCAAAGGCAACTGAAAGAAACCAGCCTTTAGCTACAGGCAATATCTAGCTCCACTGGAGACTTTCAGGGATTCAAACCCAGCTTGAAACAGCAGCATGGTGACCAAAAATAATCAAGAGACCTAGCCAGTGATCCCAGCACTGTGAGGAAGACAGTATGTACTGGAGAAGATCAAAGGATGGGGGTTACTCCAGTAACCTGACACACTAGAGACAGGTAGGAATTACATTCAGAGCAGCTGGGGCTGAGACATGTCTGCTTGGCATGTGAGACCAGCAGGGGAAAATGTTTCCAGATTGGCTCAGGGAATATTCCAAAGAAGACAGAGAGCTGGAAAAGACAGCAACACAGACTCCTGCATGGCTCACTTCTGTTTTTTCCTGGGAGTCATGAGAGCACTTAGTTGATACCATCGACAGAGTTAAAAGACAGATGTCATTAGCAACCTGCAGTGAGCAAAGGAAAGGTCCAGAGAGACAGAGAACAGCTGCTGCCCACCTCCATGGACAAGCAGCTCCTCAAAGATGCCCAGTGAACAGCACTGCTGTGGCAAGGCAGGTAATTACTGCCCAGCTGGGAGAGGAGGCTGCTCCTGGTTCTAAGGTGATGTTCTGGGTAGCATAAAGTAGAAAATGGACAGTCAAGAAACCTGCTACACTTTACACCTCCACAACAGTCTGACATGGTAAGCACAAAGCAAACACTCCATCATACATCAGCAAGAGCACAACATTCCCTAGAAGACATCCACTCCATTCCAGCTCCTCCTGCCAAGGCCACACCATGGCACATGCTGACATAAACAGCTAATTTTACCTTATTTCACAAAAGACACCAAGAAGCTATGAGATGTCAAATTGTGCCTACCACCAGCCTAGGCTGTACCTGAACCAGTGACCCAGAGGTGAAAGGCCCGTGCCCCATCATCAGTCTCCAGAGACGTGTGATCCCCTCAGAACAGCAGGTTCCTGATAGACATTTTGAAAAGGGCACAGCAATTATGAGAACTTCACAAATCACCTGAAAACATGCCCATTATACACTGTATTTTCAGCAAACAGCAGCCTTTACACCAGAAATAAATAGAACAGAGCAGTAGATGGGTGCTAGATGGAAGAACCTTAATTCTCCATCACACTGCATCCCAACGGACTGAAGTACAAATGTAAGGATGGGCATCACCTACTTTAACTGCCATAATTTGCCCACTTGGTTTGTGGACCATTTTGTTGACAGAACCATAAGCGCCTCGTCCAATTTCTCCAAGGTCTTTCAAGTCCTCTGCTGTAAAATCCCAATGTTGCTCAGGGGAAATCTTCAATTTTCCTGATGATTCAATGCTGTGTGTTCTCAGTCTCTCTCTGTCAAAAATATTGGGAAGCAATTTTTCCACATTTTAAATAGTCTTTAAATGTCTCTTTTCAGCACTTGATTAAACATTAGAAGAGAGGGGTTCACAAAGCTACAGCAACAATCTGACTCCACAAAGGATTTTGGTTGGGGTGGGGGTGGAGGGGTGAGGGAAAATGTTAAATCAAAAATGACATACACTTGCCCACAGCTTCAATTCAGGGTAAGTTTCTCCAGCTGCAGCATAAAATTCAATATGTCTCATAGAGTCATTCTAAGCACTCATTTACACAGTTCTTTCTACTTTGCATAAAATACAGTAGGCTGTGAGCGAGATCTGGTAACATGCAGCACCAAGAGCCTGAAGAGCACTCCCAGCCCCATCTCCCCAAAGCTCCTGCTGCTCTATACCACCACACCCCAGCACCTGCCTCCCTTCCAGCTGGGATTCTATCAATACAGGCAAAGCTCTTCTGGGTGAACCAGTGAGACTTTTGAAAAAGTTTGCTCTTAATGGAGAACTGCAATTAAAGAAGAAAATAACCCCAAAACCCCAAAATTCAATACATTTAGATAATCATTGAATTCATCCAAAACCAAATAAAGAGCCAATCATTTATAAAAACCAAGACAAGTTCTTTGTGACATAAGAAAACAAAATCTGCCTGTTCAGGTGTGTCTTCACCAAGCACTGAAATTAACTTTTTCAAGTAAACTCTGCCCCTACTGAAGCCACCAGCATTTGCACAGGTAAGCAGCAGATGAATGTCCAAAATTTGTGAACAGAAGAGTTCAAAGACGCCCCCAATGGCTCATTCACATGCAGCAATGCTACCATTGAATTAGCAGGAAATGCACAAGTATTTGCAACACTTTTCATCTTAAAATGCCATGCAAAATTTCAGTTTTTCATTAGTTAATTAGCTGATTCACACTTCTTGAGTCATAAAGTAAGCCAAAAGCCCACATTTTCCACTTTCAAGATGCATTAAGAGCAATGCAGACAGTTCCCACTGCAGGGCACACTGATCTCACATGGATTTTAAAGCACACAAGTACTTGTGACCACCCTGTGTACAGAAGAGATCTATCAAACTCAGTGGATATTTGATCCAGCCCCCACTTGCCTGTCCAGGGTCTGGCCCAACGAGCAGAACACACATGGAGGATTCAAACAAACACATGGAGCTTATGGAGTTTATCGGCCGAGGAATAAACAGGTCACGGCTGATTCCACGCTGATAAATCCCATGCTGGTCACCAGCAGCTGCAAACAGCACCCAGCTGGGGACCCAACCATGACAGGGATTTATTGGGATCCTGGGTTTTGAGAGGGCAAAAGGCCAATTGACTGGAGCAGCTACAGTTTAAATGGCTTCCTCTGCTGCACTTGGGGTTAGTGCTGCTGCACTGGAGCAGCTGCATGTCCTAAACCCTTGACCTGTTTGATGAAAGCATTTGGGAGCAGCTCCTCTCCCCAGTGCAGGGCTGTGTCTGCCATGGTGTTTCCTACTCTCTAACCTGCCCAGCTCAAGATTTTGATCTGCTGGTCCCTACAGTGCCCCTACACTGCGCTTAGAAATGATTTGGGAAACCACCTGATAGTGCTACAACACAGCACAGGTGGGACAAATGCCATCTCAGAGCTTCTGTGCATAACAAACACTGCATTCAGTGGGGTTCTCCATGGAAATTGCTTACTAAAAAGCAAGGAATAAAAAAAAAAAAAAAGAGGCAGCAAAATGACAAAAAAAGAAAAGAACAGAGGAAGAAAGAAATGGGGGAAAAAAAAGAAACATGACCTCCACCTGTGCCAAGTGTCTCACAGACAGCTTCTGTTGGGAACTGGTTTCTGTCTAACTGCTCCACCATCCTGTTTAGTCAGTGCCATAAAAATAGTTCTTGTTTTGAGGGAGGAAGGGAGGTGAGAAGCACTATGCCAAGGAAGCACAGACAAATGGGCATTTCCTGTCTCACCTCCTGCCAGCTGGAGGGCATGAAGGAGCATGATCTTTGAGAGCTAAATCCTCTTCATAAAAGCAGAGGAAAAAGGTCAGAGAGATGAAATGTTGAGTTTTCACTGACTGAGCTCCTTTTCCAGCTCTTGTGTTTGAAAATAGCATTTTGCATCAAAGTTCTCATGGAGCTAAAAATTTAAACATTGAGGTAATTTATTCAAATAAGCAATTACACCCTTCTCCTCTCTTCCCTCTGTTTTTCAGACTAGGAAACTGCTTTTCTGACCCTGCACCAGAAGGGAAAGCGAATTGGAATTCATTATTTCGCTGTCACACAAGCAGCCTGTGTGTCCCCAGCTGTGGTGTGAAAGCGGATCTGGGCCATTGTTCCACAGCTGCAGGATGGTGCCTCGAGCTGCTGGGAACAAGGTGGGAGCTGGGGGATATCCCTCCTCCCCATGGCTGCACCGAGGGCTCTGCAGCTCTCCAGGGGTTTGCATGGAGACAGAGCATTACCATCCACCCCCAAACCCTCGTCCTGGAGCTTGGCTTCATTTCCATTATGTATTTATGATGCCATCTGCCTTGTCTCGCAACCACAGCTCCTGCTTAGCTCTTCTCAAATACCCAGGGAAATGGTCAAATAACCAAATTACCAGTCTGACAGAGTGACAGATACTTGAATAGAGGTTTTGCTCATTTAGCTGATTTGTCACATGCAAGCAGGGCAGTTTTCCTTTAAGCAGAGTGGCCCACCTCAAGAGTTGTAACTGGAAGGCAATAACTGTTTTTATGTAAAAATGCTACGCTTTGTATCAGGAATTTTTCAGTGTAAATCAAAATCCCAAAAGATTCCCATGCCAAAAATACATAAATTCTCTGCATTGATCTAAATGGGGAATTTTTTGATGTAAATCTGAGTAAGGCAATAAAAATTGAATTGCAAGTGCAGGACACCTATCTGTATATTTGTACTGCTGCAGATGTGTGAGAACATAAATCCATAGGGTGGACATGTCTCCAAGTGCAAAAAAGCCTGCCTAAACCCTGCACTACATCCTGGCAGTATCTCTGCATACTACAGCAGCCTGCTTTAGAGAATAACAGGACAACCACACAGCCCAGGATCTAATGAAGGTAGAAAGCAGTGAGTGCCCAGTCCCTGGGATTAGTGCACATCAGAGTTTGCACAGAAGTCAGCAGACATGTGCCTTATTTTGTTTTTAAGCTGCGCAATCCAACCTTCTCTCTAAGGCTGGGAATGTTGGGCAAAATTGGACATATATTCTCCAAATGCCCAGGATGTATAAGACAGATTTGTAGAGCTTCATATATGATTTAAAAAAACAATATGAATAGCTGAAGTGGGCTAGCTACTCTTCTAGTTAAAATCAGCATTTGCAAAAGCACCTTAGAGTAACTACAGCTCCTGAAAACTCATCCAGAGCTCGAGCTTCCAACTCCCCATCTTGCTTTTGAAAACTTTTTGAAAAGCAAAACTTTTTGAAAAGCAAAGAAAAAAGAGGCTGAGGAGGTGGCTGCGATCCTTGCACTTGAAAGGCACCAATGTGTCGGTCTCACTGCAGATGGTTACTATGCTTGTCACAGCAGTTATTGCAAGGATTAGGAGCACCAGGCAAGACAACAACTCCTCCAAACAGTTGTCCTTTGTCAGAGCTGTGTCCAGCTTGGCAGGAGGCGGGCGGGCACTGGCGCCAGGCACCGCCGGGCCCGGCACGGCCACGAGGCTGCTCGCCACAAGCTGCACAGCTGGATACACATGGGAAGGTCTGGGATGGCCACAGGACCCCAAAATGGAACCCATGGAGACCTTGGGAAGATCCCAGACAGGGTGTGAAAGTTCCCCAAGCCCTGCTGTTAATAACCAGCTACAGAGAGGCCACAACTTCTAAAAACAAGCATTTCCTTGGCATGAAAAAGGACTGTTAAAAGAAGTAGAGAAAAGTTGGTGGGTATTTTAAGCAAAATTGCAAGTTAACAGACATGAAGCAAGGCCAAAAAGATGCTGTAGGTATTTGCCTATCTCCTCTGTTTCACTTTGCTGAGAGCTCTGCAGGACTCAAAGCAGCCCAAAAGTTGATATATTCGATGGTACAGCTGACATGAGGAAAATCTGCAGAAGCAGAAAGATCCAAGCAAACCAGCTGTGCTTCCCAAGCCTGCCTGGTGCTGGATTCTGCTCAGAAGTCTCTCATTAAAGGTCCTATTTTCACTAGGGTTAATGAGAATATGTTCTACTTCTCCATAGGTTTGGTAAAAAGGCTGACACTTTAAAAAATGATTTGCAGTCCATCAGCCAAAGCTAAAATATAAACCCTAACAAAAAAGCTTCCAGGCAAACTGCAGGGTTCAAATGACACTGTGCAACTTCAGAGTACAAACATGCTTTAGGACTGTGGCTGACGCATTCCTACCAAGACTCTCAGACAGCCTGGAGAGGTTTTAGAGAGCTTTGTTTCTTCTGTCTCAAAGTCTGTGTCATTTCTAAAACCGTTTTCAGAACCTGCAGGCCAATGCTAATTATAATAGATTATATCAACCCTAGTTTGAATTTCACTAAAAAGGTCTCCAGAAGAAATGTTCTGTTTCTTCTCCTAGAGGGGTAGAAATGTTGGTGCTGTCACAAAGTTTTTGGATTCTCAAAAGAAGAAATTTTTGCTTTTCATGAACAAACATCATCCTTCCAAGAAGGGCAGAACTAACTTGGGTTTGCTCTGATCCATGTAAGCTGTCCTGAGGCTTCATTATATTCAGGAACAGATTCCTAAACATGAAGAAGAGATACAGAAAATGTGGCAAAGGAAGGAAATAATTTTGCATGTGTGACCTACCCAGACTAAAGCAAAGCACATTTGCTCCCTTTCCTTGTGACCAAGAGGCTGAAATTCTCCCTGGCACTGCTCTGGCTTTTTATCTTCCTCCAAAATGTCAAAATAAAGATAACAAAAAGCAGAAGATGGCACAGCCCTTCCACAGCCCTCATGTCTCAGCCCAGCACATGCTCAAGGCTGCTAAGAGTCTCCCTGTCTTCAGGGCTTGGCTGAGGCTTTTAAAATGTCGATATTTTGTTTTAAGCTTCCCTGGTAAAATACTGAATTACAACGGATTTTGATTAACCCTGCCCTTAAATGGAGGAAACCTCTCCACCCATCGTGGTCAAGACTGAGCCGAATTTAACTGAGCACACTGATCTCAAATTCATTTTGACTCAGCCATGAGCCAGACTGCAGCACATTCACTGAACCCACCACTGCTGGGATTTCAAAGCTTAAACTGGAATCAAGAACTTCAGGATAATACTGCAAAACTCTGAGCTAATTAATTTAAACAACACTTCTGAGAATGCTGATTGTTTTTATTTCCTCTCCTGGGTCATGGGCAGCTCCCTGAGAGAACAGCAAACAGAGACACGAGCACAGCCATAAGAATCAACAAAATAACCTCAATACAGATCATAAATAGTTTGCAAAATCATTATTACACAGCAATCACCCGATGGAATGACATTATTTCTGAGACAATTTCATTACTGTAAGAGATGCCATTTTTGCGGGATGGAGAAGATTTGACAATGGCTAACAGACAGGAAAGCTTACTGTAGCCTGCTGGAAAGTTTCTGGATGAGGTCCGCTTCTCTCCTTTTGAAACTGAACGGGACAATGTGATTACTACCCAGGGTTGCTTGTGTGTCACTTCAGCCAGGAAAAGTTGTGGAAATGACAGGAAAACATGGTGCTGTTATCACATGACACAATAATGTACAACACAATACTCAGCTAGTCACACTGCCCACTCAGTGGCACAAATCACAGCCAGACCTTTTTCTTCCAGTTTCCACCTAAGCAACCTCCCCTCCTCGGGGGCAAAGCAGTACCCGATGATTTGAACTCATTTTAACATATTAAGTCATAAGCAATTTGTTTTCTTACAGCAATGAGAATTATTATTTCCAACTGTATTATTACTACAATTAGAAACATGCATTATTAACTTATTAGCCAAATATGTGTATGTTAGTGACATGCTACTTCCCTTGAGGCACATTGACCATCCCTGCACTGCTTTTCTTGTGCTAAGGCAGATCTTATTAACAACTTTTTTCCCTTAAAAAAATTAAAAATCGAGCTTCCATCCTGAATCCACCAATCTAGGACTGGTGGTATCTCCCAGGTGGGCTTGTCATTCATCAGATCCCCTCTCCCAAGTAAGTCTGAATGAATTGAACAGCTACATCCTCACTTGTTCCCTCCAGAGCCCTACAACTGACAAGAGTAAACCACCACTCTGCACCAGAGACTTCTCTAGGAACAAAAATTGTATTCTGGATCTCAGAGTCCCTCAAGCTGTCCAGCTCTAGAAGTTTTTCTCAACATGAGGACCTGTTATCTCAGAGCAGTTGGAGGAGCTTGGGTGAGATGGGCTTCTGCTAAGCACTGTGTGGAGAACAAGCCTTGGATCCTTGCACCACTGACCACTGCAGCCATGGACACATGGCCAGCAAAGGAACTAGGAACTCTGCTCTGCTCAGCTCCTTGTGGGAACCACCTGAGAGGGGCAGATAATGAGCACTGCTAATTCAAATATAAGAAATGGTTTCTTTTCAAATGCTCTAAAGAAGAGTTATTCTAATTTAAACTTCTGTAGGACAAAAAATTACAACCCAAGTCTGGAAAAGCCCAACTTCTCTTTTGGGATTTAAGCTGAACAATATCCCACAAACTTTGGGTTGCATCACAGCCTGAAATAATTGGAATTCACTGCCAAGAATGCACCTGGTCATGTATTTCTTTCTGTGGCAGACAAGGACAGATGGGAGACACAGAAAGCACCTGAATGCAAGACAGAGACTGCTTATTTAGAGATGCAGCTACTTCAATGTGGTGACCAGAAGAGCTCTTAACAAGACCAAGTAGACCAAATTTGACTTTTATTTAAAATGTTCCTTCTTTAAGACAAAAGATTTGTGCAGACCAGGTGAAGATTCCCAGGTTCCAGTAGTGTGGTGAGATTTTCCATGCTGGGCTCCTCCGTGATGGCTGCTGGGGCACGGTGCTGTCACTGACCCTTCAGAGCCAAGAGCTGGTTTGCTGTAAGCTCTGCAAGGATGCTAACAGAAAACTAAGGGTGCTGTAAGGAGCTAAATCAATGTTCCTAGACACCCACCTTTCCCCTGTATCACTGGTGTGAAATACCCACCTAGAATATCAGAGAGAAAAGAACACAAGCAGGATTATAGCAAAGTCCCTGTGCTCCTCAGAGAGGACAACCACCTTCACACTGCTGGAGCAAGAGATTTCAGGAACAATCACTTCCGACTGACCCACACTTGTCTCTGCAAAGGCACCACTTATGCCAGGCATGAAGGACCATTTGCTCACCTGGATTTATTCCAAGCTTATCTTAGGAAGGAAGGAAGGAATTAGAACAGGTCAACAAAGAAGACTGTTCAGCATTGCCATAATCTACTGGAGACTGGCTTGGTCATTTAGATTTAAGTTGGATATCCCAGAGGGTGGTGGGGCACTGCACAAGCTCCCCAGGGAATGGTCACAGCCCCAAGGCTGCCAGAACTCAATGAACATTTGGACAACACTCCCAAGTAGAGGGCAGGATTTTTGCAGGGTACAAGGCCAGGAGACTCAACGATCCTTGTGGGTCCTTTCCAACTCAGTTTATGCTATGATTTTATGATTTGCTCTCTCTTTACTGAAGTTTCCTAAAATGGAAAGCTGTTTGTGGTATGAGGCAAGAACATCCACCTGATATCAAGGATGTCTGTAGTTTTCGCAGACACAATACACAGCAAACCCAGATAATTTAAGTCCCTTTCAGAAGCCTGCTCCCCAAACAAACAGAATAGCAAAACCAGTTCAGTCCCACAGGCCAATCCCCACCTCCATCACATCCATCCTGTCCACCACAAGATACTTTCTTTCCATGACCACTCTGTTAACAGCTGATTTTCCTGTGTGCATCCTGTTCATTCAGACCCAACATCCTCCAGGGCACACGCTGGAAGTCACTCATTTGTGCAAAGAATGAGGACAGAAATTGTCAACAAAGATCTGTGGGGTCGATGCAGTCTCTGAATCTGAAGACTCTTCTCTCTATTCTCCATTCCTCGATGTGTACAGAAGATAAAAGCAATGACTGATTCCTTCAGTTTGAACCCACAAAGCAGAAGAGTTGACTCACTTTTCCACAGCCAGGGGGAAACAAAAAGCCATTTTACTACAAGATGGTGATTGAAGTCTGAAGAGATAAAGGATGTGCCTGTCCTGCTCTGATGAAATGTGGGATCCCAAGCACACAGAGCAGCAATGAGCAGAGTTTATTCCAAGCGCTGGTTTGTAGGGGTTTCCTGCAGCAATGTGGTTTTCCATCTGGAGTCAAAGGGTTGGAGTCCAATCATATATGAACTGTGGTGGTCCATGCCTGACCCTCCCAGATTAACAGTGACACTGACAGCCCCTCAGGGTCAGAGCCCAGCTCCACCAGCTGCTCAACACAGCAGAGACACACAGGCACCAAGCTCAGCCCAACGTATAAGCCATGTTCTACTTTGCTAATTGTAAATAATTATTGAACAAGTTATTTATCCAAAAAATGGGTGTACACACAAACCTGTGTGTACACACAAATATATTTATACACATATACTCAGAGATGTTACACATAACATTCCACTTCATTCTATTTTCCTCTCCAAACACCAGCACGTTCTGCATAGGAAGCCAGCAGTTATTGCACTTGCCCAAGGAAGAGGGGAGAACGTGGGAATATTGGGCTGTCTTCAGCCTGAGGACTCCACCTATGTGCCAGGACACCAGTCCCTAAGACATACAGGATGTGAAGATGGGACAACCATGGCCCCATTGATCTTGGTTAAAAAAAAAAAAAAAAGCTCAGAAAGCAGATTCATGGGGCTAGAAGAAAGGAACTACAGAAAGCCGAGAGGGCATCCCATGCTCTCAGGTGCTTTATAAAGATAAGCACAAGCATCTCCTGCTCCCTGGAAAAAAATTAATGGCAATCAGTTCCATCTGATGAGTTTTCAGAGCCTGCCTTAGAAACTGATGAGCTCAGACACAGCGATGCCCAGTGCTCCCTCCTGGGCAGGATAGCAGCAGTGCACTCAGCTCAGAGCATCCCTGGGACACTCTGGGATGCAGGAAACACACAGGTGGCTTGGGATCATTTCAATCAAAAAGCTCAAGTCCCAAGGACTGCTCGTGGCAGGAGGGAGAAAGGGAGCAATTTTAGCAGCTTCTGGCTATCAAATGGAATTCTGGATCTTGCCTTAACCATAAAAGGTTGCTGGTGAATAATCAATGAGATCCTTTGAATGCTCGGAGATGGCATCACGTCTCATCTTCTCTACAAAGCATGAAATGTAAATTTTAGAACAGCTTACAGAATTTTCAGATAAAATGGTAAAGGGACAAACACTCCAGTCTTAAAATACTCTGAGAATACAACAGATCCAGATGCTATTTATAGAAAAGTCCAACATGAATGTAGCTGTGGTCTCCCACTTTCTCATGAGTCCTCCACAGAAGACTGAGGTATTTTGGTGTCCTGAAGGCTTTGGAAGTCTCCACACACCAAGACTTACAACCAGTTTTCCTAGAGCATATACACAGCTGTCCTTGCAGGTAGATGCAGCACCTCGAAATAAAGGTAAGGAAAGAAGGGGAGAAAATTTTGCTTCTGGCAATACAACAGCATGAAGGCAAGAACTGATACCAACTCTGAAACTCCTCGACCTACTTTCCCTGCTTTGAAACAAGCACTGCAGCAGTTACATGTTGGTGTGAGTTGTGCAGCTGTGCCAGGAGCAGATGTGTCCCTGGATGTGTGAAGAGGGCTGCAGCTCAGGAGTTCCTGGGGTCTACTGCACACTGATAGGACAGCTCTGCTCCTGTCAGAGTCAGCACTACCTCAGAACCATCAGGACACAACCACAGGAATTACAAACCCAAAATTCTTAAACCACACCAAATCCTCTGCAGCTTGAAGCCCTGAACTGTTTTCAAAGAAAGGCAGCACCATCCCTCATCTCATGCACAGCAAGTAGAATGGGGGAAATTCCAATTCTTCATGACAGACTTCTCTAAATCATCTTCCTCAGCAGACTACACAAGGTATTACCAAAGCACAGACCCTGTGTTTATAACCCTGTGCTTTTGGAACCAAGCTGACTAAGCAAGGAAAACAGTCACCCCCAGGAGCAACTTGTTCCTGCACAGGCTGCAGACACTGGGCTTTTGCCATGAGCATGGATGGAGTCAAGAATGGAGCCTCGTATGTATCCTAGGGAAGGACCTGACCAACCATAGGTGACCCATAGAGCCATGTCACTGGATGAAGGGGAGGCAACACAGCTCACCAAAAGCCAGCCATGAGGAGGGAAGTCTAGAGGAAACTCCTACCCAAGGGACATCCCCAGTTTTGCTCTTCTGTCCAGACACTCTATGTCCCAGCAGACCACACTAATGGAGATTTCAAGTTGAATGAAGTTAAATTCAGTTTGAAAATTAGCATTTCCAGCTCACTGCTCTACCTTTCTCATTCCCACTGACCCAGAATGCTTCACCCCCCTCCACACCATTCAACTCAGTAGAAAAAATCTGGTAGCCAACTCAAAACCACTATTCTTGAGTGACTTACCCCATACACCAACTTAAGTGTCCCTGGAAAAGTAGGGACAACACTATTAAAAATACCTTTACAGCTAACACAGCTCTGCCACTACCCCATCCCATCTTCTTTTGCCCAACATGTCACGGAAAACAGCCCTGAGGAGGCAGCCCAAACATCAGCCATCGCACCTTGAATTAGGAACTGCAGGACATTCATGCCTTGGTGTGTGAGACATCTGTGTCCCAGCTCAGTGGCCAACGATGGCTGTGTTGCCATGAGGGCCTACAGGGACAGGCACAGAAGCTTCCAGACTCTCCCACCTTGGATAACCCAATGTCTCTGCCACCATGGCTCCTCTGCCACCCCAGTACCCAGCTGCTGTCCCTGTCTGGGCAGGACAGGTCAGGTCTCAGTGCTCTGGAGGGTGACTTGCCACCATCACCATCCTCTCACCCATCGTTGATCTTCCCACCATGGAGGGGACAGGCCTACCCCAAGCTCTGTGTTATTGCATCACACCAAGAGGGTCAAGGCTGCAAAGTCCAAATTCTATCCCTAGAAGAGCAGCTCTGACTATTGGCTGTGTGCACAAGAACCAGGACAGCAGCTCCCAACCATGCTCAGATGGGACAGGAAAACACAGCTACCTGTGGATCACAGATCAGAGATCCCTGTTGAACTCTCCATCACAAGCTTCTGGCTTAATCTCTGCCTCTTCCAAATGATAGCATGTCCCAGTTTCCCATCCACAGAAATGCAGAGATTTGTGCAACAATTTATAATTGCACAGCTCAATCACTCAGCACTCAGAAGCACTTGGAACCCACGGGAGTCAGGTCATTATGTAACATCAGGCTGGATTTGATTTAGACACCCAAGGGTGGCTCACTAGTTTCCAGAAGTTCTGAGGAGCCCAGGTCCATGCAGTGTGGCAGGAAGGCCACAAGGTGCTCTGTACCTTTGAAAAATTCACATGAATTAGCTGAATGGAGATACACAAGGTCCAAACTTTTGTTCCAGACACAGAAGGCCTAAAGTCAGAAGCTGAGTGCTGGGATATCAAACCCTTACAGAGAGAATAGAACAGTCCTACCAGGGCAGTGAAGCTCCAAGGGATGTGGAAGCTGCTAGACAAGTTTAACTTGAGAGCTTCAGACAGCAAAAAGCTCCTTTGCAGAGAGGATTTGCACTTAAGGAATACCAAAACTTAAAAAGTTTAAAAAAACACCAAAAAACCAGACCTGAAAGCAGCACATCCAGTGAAAGTCTCACACGGACTCTGGCAACATGTTCTCTGAAGCAGTGACCTACTTGAAGCCAGAGATACTCGAGTCTGGTACAGACCACAATCTCTGTCATGCAGAGATCACTGCCCAAATGAACTTGTAAAACTCTTGGAAGGAAGAGGAAGGTTAAATACAAGGCAAAATGCATCCATTTTCAAAAAATGCTCCTGAAAAATTTACAGAAGAAACATTGTTTCAGCACTGATGATGTTTGTATGAAAAGTGAAAGCCTGGTTACCACAGGCTCCCTTAAACACTGAGATGTCTCTGCTGAGGCCTTGGAGGGTGCATTTGACTTGTGCTGACTTGAAAATACAAGTGATTACATCCAGATTCTGCAACTTTCAGGAAATGGGACAGCTTCAGTCACTGAAGAAAAATTCAAATTCTTGGTACCTTTGACTCTGAATTCTGCCTCCAAGGCTTCCAGGTAGCACTCCCTGCCACAGGAAGGTATCACACAGCAGAAAGGTAACAGAAATCAGTAATAATAAAGATGTGAAGAGAAAATTACAGGAATGAGGAAGAGACAGAGAAATATTTACAGGAAAATCCACACCAGTAGTAGGGAACATACCAGCTAAGGATATTCCCCTTTGGGGTTTAGGTTTTGGGTTTGGTGGGGTTTTTTTTCAAAAATGGTAGGAACTCTCTCAGGTTACTTCCTAAAGAGCTCCACCAGCTACAGAGCCTGACCCCACATGCCAGAAGGGTATGGGAAAGCCTAAGAGGAGATTAAAAGAGCAACAGGCACCGCACAGAGGCTTTGGAACAGCCAGGAAAAAACCAAAACCTTTCCAGGAATAACAGTCCCTGAACTATACAGAAAAAAAGGAAGCAGCAGAGTCTGATCTGCAACTGGACCTCCATTGGCTTTTGAAGAATCCAGCCCTGACAGTTCAGTAGACAGAACATCCAGCACACTCTTGGGTCAGCTCTCTGCAAAGTGTGTGGCTCTCCCAGGTGTCACAAGGAGAAGCTCCATGCAGGGCAGCTCTGGAAAGCTTAAGTCCCAATAAATCCACGAAGACACTCACAGGCTATAGGTAGACCGTGGAGTTCAACTGGACACCAGACACATCAAACATCAAGTCTGTACATAAAGATAAATTAGTTAATGTTGTCACCTTCTCAGGGGAAACTGCAATGCTCTGGTAATCAGGTTCTCAAGAGGTGGCAACTCTGAGAGTCAAGAGACTTCTCAGCCAGCAGACAGAACATTCAAGAAGCAGCATGCTGTCAACCAAATGCCAAATAACATTCTCTGTGCTTGCCCATTCCCTAGCAGGTTGATCTAAATCCTCTAAGTCAACATCCAAGTATCACTGCACAAGAATACAAAGCTTTCCAGAAAACCAAAAAATCTCATCTACAGCCAAATGGTTTCCACCTCGGTTTCAAGAGCAATGGGCAGCACAGCCCAGCCAGAAATCCTGCCATGCACAGCCACAGTCACACCTCACCACATCACTCCTGTTAGTGTGATCTGAATCTTCTTTTAGCAAAGGCAACCAGCTGCAAACAGCTCTGAAAAGCTTCCACGTAGATAACGGAGTAATCTAATTTTGTTTGTGACCTAAATCCTACTTGGACACAGGACAGATGAGGTAAAAGGTGGGATGCTTTCCAGTTGGTATAATGGGTTGGAATTTGAAGAGCTCACCCTAACCATGGCTTGTGTCCTCCAGCCTCTGCAACGTCTGCTGCAGGGAAAACAAAGTTAGCAGCTGTTAATCTGGTCTAAGTGACAAAGTCAGCCTGAACTCACAAGAGCCCTGGGCTAACCTGGCAGGTCTCCACAGCCTCGACTGCTCCCCAGCCTGCACAGTATGGTAATCACACAGCCTCACTGACTCTGACCAGGCATCAGCCATCAGTAAAGCTCTTATCTCTCCTCTAGGCTGCATCCTTTCAAGTATGAATTATATTCCCAACTACTGTTTGTAATTCAGGCTCTATTCTGCCTTGCCCTGTACAGGTCACATGTAAAATGATGTTTACAACTGTGGTGGATGCCCTACAGACAGGCAGGAAACACATCATGCCTAGATGAAAATCTCTTTGCACTTCTCAAGCAGATTTGTGGCAGCAGTACCAGCTGAACCAAACAAGACATATCTCCTCCACCACAGGCAGTCACAGAACCAGAATGGACCTTCCTTCCAAACCCCTGCCTTACTTTCTGCTGCTGAACACATCATCTCAGGCAGAAGCAACAGGACACCCCTGGATCGGTGGATCCAAACCACAGAACTCCAAATTTCATGTGAGAAATTAACCTCTCTGTATCTTCAGATCCACCCATCTGGACCAAACAAGGCATGTCCAGGACAATCACCTGCAGTGTGGAGCCTGTGTTCATTTTGGGGGGACACCCAGGCTGTTGGGCTCCACCAGGCAGAGAAGTGGCTTGGTGAACAGAAACACATTCTGTGTCAGGAACACGTCTGGGTGAGGAGGTCTGAAATATCCAGTTCAAATCCAAAGTCTGGAAAAGGTTTCTAGCCTGCTGAGGAAAAAATCATTCCAGCATCTCAGGGAAGAAGGCAGGAGACAGAGATACAGCTGTGAGACAAACACTTGACAGAAGCGTGCAATCAGAAGATGTCAACACTGAATTGGAGGAACAGCATCTGCTGTGGACACAGAAGGGACATGAGGACAATCTGCTGCATTCAAGCTCAGCCAGCCTCACCACAGAGAAAGCAACCAAGCTAACAGCATCCATCTCTTTCAAACAGAAATGGCCATTGCAGTTTGCAGCCTCCCAAAAAAGCTTCAGCACAGACACATCACCATCAATTCTGGCACTTGAACAGCCATCATATCCAATCCAAAACCCAAAGCTCTCAGACTAGTAACACCATTAACCAGCCCAGGATCCAATCCCTACCAACAACTTCAACTCCACAGAGAGAGAACAGCACCTGTCTTGGACAGTGTTGACAATCACTTGTACAAACATGAAACTTCAGATGTCATAGACTAACAACGAAAGCTCTTCTGTGCTAGACAGGAACCACTGTGACTTTTACTGAATCCAAGACAGAAATCTGCACAGATAAACACAGAAAAGGCAAATCCCTAGAGATGGTTGATGGTGGGGACTTGCTAGCTGAGACTAAGTCCTTTCTTGAATGGACTAACAAGGTCAGAGAAATGAAAGAGCCCCAGAAGGGGTTCTGTAGAAAATCTTTGCAAGAGTTTGATGATATGGTGAGACACAAAAAGTGAATATCTAAATGTGAGCTCTATAACCAATAAGAACACTCTATTTCAGTGAGGAGAGAGAAGGAAGGAGGAAGACTTGCTGGACAGGTCACTCAAGATTTTAAGAATCATCTAAAGTATTCTATAAAATTTCTCTATATTGTAATTACCACAAATAACTCATCAGAAACATGTTTCTAACTTGATAAAAGCTTGTTTGAAAATCCCCAGCACAAAGAAGCTCCCAGGAACAGAGCACATCAGGTATGTCCTGGGGAAGCAGAAGGCACTGAGCTCCAATGACAGAGGTAATGACATGCAGAGCCAAGCAGGAGCAGCCTGTGACAGGGACACTCCAGAGAGCCTGGGCAGCAGGGAGGCTGCAGGTGCAGTTTCTGAAACTTGACACTGACAAAACTCCTGAAACCTTAGAGAAGAAAAATGTGGGATATCTTCTGCATGCTTGCTGCATCTGACACAGGGACCAGCTGCAGAGCAGCACTGTCCAGCTAGATTGGTGGATCTGAGGATACAAAGCTGATCTTTTTTGGTGCTGATGTACCCTGATACTCACTAAAGTCAGAACCAGCTCTGTGTCACACTTGCTCTCAGACTTTGGACAGGGATATCCTGGGGCTAAACTGGCTAGAAAACTCACTGAGACCTAATCTCTGCATAACTCCCCTAATATCTCCCTGTTGCTAAAATGACAGTCCTCAACCTTTGTCTGTTTTTGTGCTGAAAATTTTATCAGTTATGGGCTTCACAAGTAACACAGAAACAATAAATTCTTACAAAAAGTAATAAGCTGAATAAAGAGATAGGAAAACAACAGTGAATCAGTCTAGACATTAATTATAAATGTATATAGCATTATCAGCTACAATACTCAATTCAATCAATTCTGGAAGGCATTAGCTCCAGTGTAAACCAAGAAGACCCCAATTTAACCTTTTTTTAAATTCTGGGAAAAAAAGTCTTTTACAGTGACTCAAGCTGAGAGATTTAAACAACCTACAAATAACTGGACTAATCAAACGGCATGTAACTAACACTGGGTGTTGGCTAATTCATTTCAAAGTTGTTCCACTAGTTGTGCCATTGGCTTTATACTCACATGTGTGGATTTTGGAAAGGAACTCCAGAAGTATTTAGGGTAAATCTTGCTGTGGACTTGAAAGGTGGATTTGCAAAATTTAACTTCAGCGCTTTGCGTTTACCTGGGAGACAATGAACATAAAGTAAACTTTTTGTCAGCACAAAATATTGAGAGCATCTGGAAATAAACAGAAAAAAATTACATATTGTAAGAAAAGGATTTTACATTTTATAACATTTGCAAATCATAGCTTGTGTTAAGGACATGGGGATGGTGACACAGAGTCAGCTCTCATACCATGGTCTTCCCCAGCTCATTCCAAGGCAGTTGCCAAAGCAAGGCATCCACAGCATCTCCTGGGACAGCTGGAGCACCTGGATAACCTGCCAGGGCTCCAGCAACCCCAGCACCTCCAACCCTAGGGCTGAGCATCCTCCATGTACACCCATGGGGCACAGAGGCCTGACCTGCCACATAGCCTGGGCACGCCACCAGACCTGGGGGATGGCACTGAACAGGGAAAGGGCACCTTGTCTTTTATATGACACTCCAAGCACAGCATGGCTGTTGGGGTTCCTGACCCTCCTCAGGCCAGCAGCAAATGGAGATAAATAGGCTTGAGGGAGGATGGATATCTGTGCACTCCTTCTGCCAAGTGAGCTGCCAAGCAAAGAGCATCTGAGGAGTGACCACGTGAGGGAAAGCTCCGCAGCCAACTGAGGAAGCAGAGGGAAACACAAAATAAATAAACAGTAGTGTGGGAGGGGTCCTGGTCACTGCACCAGCCACTGGTTCTGTATTTTCCACTGAAGGTGAGATGACCTGCTCAAGCAACAGCAGGATCAGGACTACAAAGGCAGTTTTCCCTCCTCAGCCCTCCCACTGGGGTACAGAAGCCCCTGTCTTGCTCCCACTTGCCCACAGGAAACCTGCACTCCCTCCACACCAAAACACCTGAAACGAGGCCTCTTCTCCCCCCACGTTCCCAGGAGATTCACAACTGAATCCCCCCCAGCTTCCCACTGCCTGGGTGATGTCTTTGGGTTGAAAGTCCTTAAAGATTAACTCATTCCAAGCCCTGCCACGGGCAGGAACACCTTCCACTAGGTCAGGTTGATCAAAGCCCTGTCCAACCTAACTTGGATTGATGAGACAACCACAGTTTCTCTGGGCAGCCTGTGCCTCAGCAGTCGCACTGGAACAACCCATCCCAAGCCCTGCCACGGGCAGGAACACCTTCCACTAGGTCAGGTTGATCAAAGCCCTGTCCAACCTAACTTGGATTGATGAGACAACCACAGTTTCTCTGGGCAGCCTGTGCCTCAGCAGTCCCACTGGAACAACCCATCTCAAGCCAACACTAAGGACCTCAGCCAGCACAGACACAGAGCACTTTGTACTTCGTGCTTGTCGCTTGAGCAAAGCACGCAGCTGAGGGCCTTGTGTGAGTGCACAACCTGGTACAACACCACAGCATCGCCTGACCCACCTCCCACACCTCTTCTGACTGCTCCCCCTCACACAGAGCAAAACCAGACTGAGTGCTACTGCAAAGGGTCTGGAGGATACAACACTTATCCCTGAAACCTCCCCTGTTCATAGCTCCCCCAGGGCTGCACAGGCACAGGGGTGGTGCTGGGCAGGAGCCCATGGAGAATGGCCACACAGCTCCTTGCTTGCCAGTCCTGTCATGGCAGCACACATCTGCTCTCAGATGGGGTCCAGGGACTGCTTCCATTATCCTTTGAGTCTGTTCCATTCACACGCCTGACACTCTGTCAAGGGTGGTTACATTGTAAGATTTTCCCTTTCTCACAGCAATGTTTATACAGCTCACGAGAACATGAGACTTGAAGTGCCCCAAGACTAAAATTGATACAATTAACTACAAACCCTCATCAGAAAATCTCTTCACAGCCTGCTTCTATTCTTATTATTCGTAACTTTATACACCAACTTTCTTTCTGTTTTTACTCAGGGACAGAACACCTATAACTCAGTTAAATATCAGTCTATAGATTTTTATCTCAGTAGGTTTCTAAAGATATTTTCAATTACGTCAATCCACCATCTGAAGCTGGATTTTCTACAAATCCAACAAATACAGAAGCTTAGGCTGCCCCTGGGAAGCAAACAGAATGGTTTGTTTCAGCTCAGCTGATGAACTAGGAATGTGACCGGGAAAAACGAACATCCTGAGAAATGCCAGGAATTTCCATCCAGCACAGATCACATGGAAACCTACTGTAAGTGAAACAACAGACTCAAATGGAGCAAAGTCTGAGGAGAGCCAAAGCAAACTGTGTTCCCCAGCAGCCCTCCACAACTTCAGCTATGGACTCCAAACCTTGAGTTTCATCCTAAAAAAGACTTTTGACTCCATGTTTCTATTCCTTGGAGACACATCATTCTAACTGGAGGCAAAAAAGCCCCTTTAGATGCAGGAGTTCTGCTGTGATTTCACTACACGCAGGTTCATTACAGACCACTCTGCCTCACTACAACAAAGAGGTGTAGGGGTTAGAGTGCTTCTGGAAATCACTAATGCCCATCACCACAAAGGTTGTGCGACCAAAATGTGCTGCAGAAACATCCACCCTATATAAATTGTCTTTTAAAGGTTTTGCTAACTTAAATCATAATTCTAATCATCAACCATTAGAACATTTACTTCTCTGAGAACTTTTGCAGTAAAGATTATGGGAGACAAAATGATTTGGAAGAAACCAAAACTAACTCTGGAATAAATCACTTTTTCACAAATTAGGGTACTCCTTAACACCAGATGTAAAATTACAAAGTTTCTCGACTTATGGTCTTCCCAACTGTCACTACTGGGTTTGTTCAGCTGCATGTTAATAGTTATACCAAGTCCAGACCATGTATGAAAGCAGGATGGTCTGGACTTTGGCTGAGCAGAAGTGGCAAGTACTACCTTATGTTTTGAGGGAATCTAAACAGGATTGTATCCTATGTTAGGCAGCTCTCCAAGAAGGAGAAAGACAGCCAAAAATAGCTTTCTGGTTGCAAATAAGTTAATCTACCCATAAGGATAGCAATCTTTATTGCAAATCATCCCAGCCTTAAAGTGGTAATGGTGGTGGTGTCCTCAAAACAATTTTTAAAAGGATATCATCATTCTACCACCAGGCCTGTGCACAGAACCAAGGTCCAGGAGCGATGCTTTGAGTCCCCAAATGCACAGCCCTAGGCATTGCATAGATCACAGCCAAAAGACACTGGGAAAAGCACCGACACAACAGCCCCAGAAAAATTCGGGCTCACAGTACCCCTTGTTCCTTGCTGCACTGGTGAACGGGTGCTAGGCCAAGGACAGGATTATTTATGTGCTGCTATTCGTCACCAGAATTAATCCAAGCACTTGGCTCTGCAGTTAAGTTCTCATCACTGTGAGGCCCCTTTACCACCATCACAGCCAACCAGCCCTCACACAACAAGAAACAGCTGTCTAGAAGGTCACATGCAGGACAAAAGTTTTCCTCCAGTGTTAGACTGTGTACTACTATTTTTACTTCACCTAGGACATCTATGTTTTACAGAATCACAAAATCATTAACGTCGGAAAGACCTCTATGATCACCAAGTCCAACCATGACTCCAGCACCACCACCTTGTTCAAACCATGGCCTCAAGCATCACAGTGACACATTTCTATACTTGTTTCTATACTTTCAGAGATGGGACTCCACCACATCCATGGGCAGACCCTTCCAATCCTTGAGAGCTGAAGAAATTGTCCCTAATATCCAATATAAATCTCTCCTGGCCCAGCCTGAGGCCGTTCCCTCTCCTCCTGTCCCTGTTCCTGGAGCAGAGCCCGACCCCCTCAGCTGTCCCCTCCTGTCAGGGAGTTGTGCAGAGCCACAAATTCCCCCTGAGCCTCCTTTTCTGCAGGCTGAGCCCCTTTCCCAGCTCCCTCAGCTGCTCCTGGTGCTGCAGACCATTCCCAAGCTCCATTCCCTTCCCTGGGCATGCTCCAGCCCCTCAAAGTTTGTCTTGTCATGAGGGATTCAACATGCCTCAGCAGTGCCAGATTGTCACTCTCCTGGTCTTGCTGGACACATTGTGGCTGGTACAGAATACCCTTGGCCATTTCTTCAAGCCTCTGAGTCACCTCCTGTTGGAGAAAGAAATTCAAACTTCTTCCTAGAATTTCCTCACCACCATTCCTGCATGCCACAGCTCAAGAGCACTGCTTACTATGTTCAGTTTACACAGATCAAAATGCTCCCTTTTCAAGCAGTAAGATTTTCAAAACGGCAGTAGTTTAAGTAGTTTCTATCTTGCAAGGGTACAAACTGATCCTTGTCAAAATGTTTTCCGCTCAGTTCAACTCTGCAGGATCAACCTCATGCTGCTGCAGCCTGAGCACAGATCACAGTGTTCAAGTGAGTCACAGTGCTCAGGTAAATATTCTCTCTGGTCAGATGCTGAAGTCATTCTGTTTGTGGAGCAATGATACACCAGGAATCAAATCTGCACTCTCTTTCCTTACTGCAACCAGGAAAAAAAAAAAAGATACAACCACAGAAACACAAGCTGTGACAGCAAACAGCAGGAAGGAAAGTCATTGATCTGTAATGAACTGTGCAATCTTTCTACCTCTCTCTTGTAATATTAAAGCATATCAACAAAAAGACAGAGGAAATAGGGAAGAATGGATTATTTACTTCTATTTGGATACAAAGCTGAATGCTTGAGGTAATTTTCTTAATAGAAAACTATCAGTTCTGATTTCTTACAAGGTAACTCCAAGCAAAGCTAGTGCAAACTCTAACGTGAGACAGGAAAAAAAAAAAAAAAAACCCGACGCAGATCTCTGCTCTTCCAACAGCTTTAAATAACTAAACTGCTGTATCTTGTCTGCTAACAAAATGCCTGCTTTGATGTAGAGACAGCAAAGAACATTTACCTGTGTTCAGAGCTGCAGCCCCACAGCTGCTGACATCGTGAATGCTCCCAGGATTTCCAGCTGGTTATTCCTGCTGCTGCTAGCACAGCACTGCCTGCCCACCCATCTGACCTACCATCTTGCACTTACATTTCCTTCCTTTCCAGTCTTGCTCATGGATCTACTCCAACACCAGCACAGCTAATTTGAGACTGAAGTAAGTTTGCAGTCTTACACTCAAGATAAACTATTTTTCAAGAAAAAACTAGTCAAATTTTGAAACAAAACCTGAAGAAGTTCAGTGTATCGTGCAGTTCTATTTGAGGACTCTGGAGGAAAGAAGAGGCCTGGGGTTTGAGTTATTAGTTTTAAGAACTGCAACTACAGAAATTTACTTTAAAGGGTACAAATATTTTCAGTGCATCTGTTACTGATGATTTTAGTCCTTCAATTTCATATAATCCAAGAGTCAGCATTCAAATCTGAAATGATGATTTTGCACTGCAGGAGTAAGCTAAGTATGCTCATTTTTAGGAGTCACCTCATTAGAAAGAGGATTTAGCCATAATTCACCCACAGCCCCAAGTGTGCCTCCAACTAGGGAGTACAAACACCCAAGCCTAGAGCAGACAGGACTCTGGAAGGATTGGTGGCCACTGCCTTCATGAACACACTCCATGGCAAAACAATCATACTAGACAATATTTTAGTGAGATATCTGCATGATTTGGGGCTGGGAGGCGGCTCACAGCTGCACCAGCAGACACACACCTCTGTGACTGGCAATGCAGGATACAGGCTACATCCAACAGCACTTCCAGCATCTATAAATACCTCCACCACAATGCCTGGTAAAGTAGGTTAAGCTTAGAGGGCAAGAAATTGCAATCGGATTAAGATTAGTTTCCTCAGACTGGAAACTCCCAGAAGCAAAACCTGAGAATGAAGTCTCTGGACTCTCCAAATCCAAAACCTACTGGTAGCCTTTAATATTATCCCTGATGCTGCTCTACATGGAAACACCATTTGTATAAATAGGGTTAAAGCTCCCTGCTCAGAGGGGAGTGCAGCACGTGGGTCAGACAGCACCTTCCAGCCCACACTGGGGTTCAGGCAATTTCTAGCTGGAGAGCAGCATTCAACACATGGCTCACAGACACAGCCCAGTGCCAAGCCTGGTGAAACACTGGTAGAGAGAACCTGGAGGGCTCAATTGTCCACACAGGAGGTGCTGTCAGATCAGGAGTCTGTGTCTGCTCTCACAGCAGCACTTTGTTTCACCCAAAATATTCCTGCGACCTGTGCCTGGGGCAGCCACGGCATAACGCTGCAGAGCTGAGCCTGTCACAGAGCAGCTGTCAGAAACAAAGGGTGACACTGCCCTGGGAAATTTATTGTGCAGCACCTGGAACCTCTCCTGGTGAACAACAACAACAAATTATGCAGAGGGCCGTGTCAGGTAACTTTTCCATATCAAAGAGCACAGCAACAATTATAAAATATACCACAAGAAGGAGGACAGGGGAGGAGATTTGGTTGATTTTATTACTTTTCTTTTTAATTTTAGGAGCCTCAGTACTCAGACTAAAAGCAAAGAAAAAAATCTGCCCTTGAGGCCTTTTCTTAAGGTCAACGGAAAGGATTTAGTTTCTTTGGATAAAGCAACAAGCATGTTTCCATCATACCTGTAAATACCTTAGGCCAGCAAAGCAGCAGTGCCAATCACAGCCTGCATCCCACTGGCTCCAATAAACACCTTGGATCCAGCCACCAGACTGAGTCCTACAGAGTCAGGGAATAAGAAGTCCTCCAAAGGCAGCGGAATAAGAATAGTTACAGGTTGTCTGTCATCAACTAGTTAAATAACCAGAAAGAATAAGCCGAGAAGGTGTGCGTGTGAAAATATTCAAACTGCACTTACATGCACAAATAAAATGTTGGAAACAACCTCCACTATAGTGAGGAGACTCATACTGGAATAGGCTTCCAACAGGCTTCAGACTTTTCTGGGGAGGGATAATGCTCTGACCCCAGCACTGGGCTGCTTTTCCACTTGACCACTATTTACACAAGAGATAATCCCTTGTGCAATGCAAGCATAGCAGATCTTCATGTCTGGATCCAAAACTTTGTAATACATAGGGTCTGGTTTTTTTTTTTTTTTCCAAATACTACCAGCCTGATATTCATGCATAACTAAAAATACACCAAGCCAATATTTCAAGTTTGGATCTGCTTCACATGAACTCGTCTCTTGCTTGTGAGTGCTCAGGTTGTGCTGTTCTCCTGAACATCCGATCAGTATCTTCACAACCTTAGAGAGCAACTGAGCCCTTCTGAAAACTTGGTCTCAGCTGCAAGGTTCTTTCTGCACTGTTACACCAGGAAAGATTTTGATCTGGATCTTAAGAACACCTTGAAACACATAGTACCAACAGGGATTTTTGCTTAGTTCTGCTGAATTATAATGAAGGTGTATAGAGCCGCTTAAGCAAGAAATTAAATCACAAATCTACAGAGCATATAAAGCTTTTGGTTGTCTTTGAAAGCAATCAGTTGGAGAACTTTTAAACACTAAATCCAAGGCAATTTTGTGCTAAGCTTTAGAAGTAGTATCTGTAGATAGATCTATCTGATCTGTTTTTGTACTTCTGAACAATCTGGATTTCAGAAAAAGATGTTCTAATTCCAGGAGTAAGGGCTAGATCCAAATACAAAGAGCATAAGAACAGCTGCAGTGGTCCATCAAGACATCATCTTGCCTTCCCACACAGCATTATCACAGAGATATCAGTGACAACAATAACCAAAGCCACAGCATCCTTCCTTCGGATATTCTTTCATCCTCCAGCCACTTCCAGCTCAAGGCCCTCCTCAGTCAGCCATGGTATCTCTGTATTTAATGGCTGTTGCTGGGTTTCATTTCCCCTGTCCTATCCCATCCTCTTGTCGCATTATGAGCGCCAGAACCCATCATGCCAGGTTGGCAAGAGCTCACCCAGATCCACCCAACACTTCACTGAAGCCTGAGGGCTGAACAACACAAACCCAACCTAGCAGCTCAGTCATGTGCAGGCTGTCAGAAGAGACACAACCTGTCACCTACAGCTGGTGCTCTGTCACCATCCACTTTCTCCCCCTGTCACACAGGACCTGCCCTGATGCTTGCATTTGAGACACAACCTGAGTTTGTTGAACTTCCATTGCTCTGTCCAGTGCAGCAGCAGCAGCACAGATCTCCCCATGAGCACACAACAGGTCTGGGTGTTCCCACTGGATCATTCCCTGTCTGCAGGAGAGCAGATCCTCGATGCCACAAGGGATGTACACAAGCCAGCACCAGGGTTTGCCCAGCACACCTCCACTATGGCCAGGAGTGCCTTGCTGCCATGTCTCAGCTCATCTCCCAGCACCTGAATTGCTCTACTTTCCAAGGAATTGGAGAGGGAAAAATGACGGAAAATTCACATAGCAAGGAATAAAAAAAAAACAAAAAAGGGCAAAAAAATATTAAAAAGTTTACTTAAATGAACTTTGGCTCACTTTTCATTACTTTGTTCAAACCTTTCCTCATGCTGAAATCCAGGAGGAACATCCATAAGCCAGCTATTTCTCAACACCAAAATAGCTTAATGAACACTCAGAGGCTTTGTTAAACATCACACCACAGCTCTGTGAACATCAGCTTTCAGGCTGATGTTTTTCTTACCCAAAAAAAAATAAAATCTTGTGCACTCATAAAAATTCTGGCTTTGTACTGTCTTGTGAAGCATTCAGTACAAATTAGCAATACCCTGTAGCAGGACAAGTACAGGAAGGAGCCCCTGATTCCCACTGCTGAGACATGTCAGGCATCGTCTAACGACTGATGTTTCCAACAGAATTTGCAGCTTTAATAGCCTGGCAGCATCAAATCCTCTTCAGAAAGACACATGTTGATGGCACTCTTGCCCAACATTGTCATTCAAGTGACAAAACACAGAGAATGCCAGGAATGAGCTGCTGCTGTGCTGGAAGGAGTGAAGGCAGCAGGTAAAAAATCCTTTTCACAGCTCCACTGAAGGCTGGAGTCAAACAGGGATTTGGGCACAGGCCTGCTGCCTTCAGGAGCTTGGCAGATTGCTGGAGCTGCCTCCAACAGCTGGCTGCTCTCAACAGCATTGTAGATATTTACTTATGTGGCAGAAATCTTCACCTTCTTGTTAGCAAGGATAATACTGAAGTGTGACAACAATTCAACTTCTTCCTGAAGGAAAAATGCACAGATGGACACAACAACTCTGACTCCAACAGCCAGGAGATCTGCAGCAAGACACTTCTGCAGCAATGAACAACAGACTGGCTTTGGAACACCAGTTGATGCAACTCTAGACAAAGACCTTGCATCCTGTCAGTGAAGAGAGAACAGATCTAAAAAGACTAATAATATTTTAAATAAAGACCCTAATTCAGCCATTCCTAAGGCAAGCAAACATTGCAGAAAGTGAAAGTACAGAAATGAGGAGCTGCAATTACGTTACCTGCAGAGCAGGAAGCTGAGGGTTTTGTGGTTTTCCTTTTCTGTGTGGTTCCAGATGAGTAAAAGCCCAGTGTTCCCAGCCAGGACAAACCCAAGTCTCTGCAGAGCTTGGCTCCAGCACATGGATCACAGTCAGGAGGTAAAACTTCTCTGGAGAGCTCTGGTGTCCTTCTATCTCTCAGCTCCCCCAAAGGACACACAAACCCTTTATTTCCACAGCATAGGAACTCTTGCTGCCTTTTATTGCTACAGTTTTTATAACCGAAAAAATGAGTGCTTTTTAATACATTGTATTTATCTTGCAGCACTATTAACAGGCCCTGACCATAGGACTGGGGTCTTGCTGTAATGAAATTACACTGGTAAGGGATCTTCACATCAAAATCTGGGAAATAAATTTCAAACAGCTTTGAGGTTTGCAACCCTGATAAAAACAGGAAAAAAAAGAGTCCCTGAACCTTTAATTTTCTTTATACAGACTTGTCAGCAAAACATAAATGGGAAGCAACTACCCCTGGGAACAGCCCTTCCCACAGACAAGGCAGAGCTGGGCACAGGCAGGAGCCCAACACGTGGAAACAGAGAATGGCTTGGGCTGTTGCCTGGGCAAGGAATGCCATGGGACAGGGACCTCAGCCAGGGGAAGTTCAGCACTGCATCCTGCTGCTCCACAGAGCTGCATCCCAGTGCACAGCAGAAGCTGCAAGCTAAAAGCTGCTCTCTTTAGGCCAGCAGGAATTCAGTTCCACTGCATACTTCCCCCCTCATTTCATCATTTATTAATACCCTGACTGCTTACTGTCAGGGTCTCCCAAATCTAGGTTAGCAGAACATCAACACAGCTCATGCCTCACCTGACAGCATACAGTTTTGCCAAATTATTTACTAAAGCAAAGCTGCCATCCTGAACTGAGACTTGCTGCTGTTTTCCCATGAAAGGGCTGTAGAGCACTGGGGATCAAATCCTGCCACTTCTCAATGGCTTACAAGAGAAATTCAGACACCTGTGTTACATTCCTTTCATTTACAACAAGCAGAGGATCTGCAAAGCATCTCTCTCCAGTAAAAACCTTTGATCTTCCAGCACTGAGAACAGCAACTGCCTTTTCCTTCTCAGCACAAAATAACCCCCACCTTCAAATTAAAGATGGTCTTCTGGAGGAAAAGAAGTGGAGGTACAGCAGAAACCATCACTCAACGGGAGAGAACAACAGGTATGTGTCAGCCTGTGCCAGGTCCAGGCCAGACCCCTCCTGCCCTCTGTAAGTGCCACCAGTTTCATCATCAACAATTACTGAGCACTGATTGAGTACTTGAAAAAAATAAATTCATGCCCAATAGCTCCCATCATTCTCATTGATAGCTGGTAAGCACGACCTACAGAAATTGCCTATGAAAGAGAAAGCTAAGTGGGTAAATGCATTCATGCTATTGTCATCCCTTCCTTCAAAATACATGTGACATTTGCATGGAACATGCACAAAGTCAGCAAATACACTTCCAGCACTTTAACAAGTGGTTTAAAGAGAAAACTACAATTAAAATATACTCTGGTGTAATTAAAGCAAACACACTGTCACTATTTAGCAGTTAACAGTATTTTTAAAATAAAAAACATCAAAATTTCTCTTTGCTGTAAACCACTTTTGCCAAGAACAAATGGGGTTTGTTCTGTCAAAAGAATTTTCTTGAGTGCTTTCCTAGCAGCTCATTTCTTAATCTGCCTGGTTAAAATCTAAAGGGGAAACAAGCCACAGGCACCTCTCTGGGCTGACACACGGTGCCCATCCTGCAGCTGCTCCAGCCATGGCTGTGCCCACAGGAAGGTCCCAGATCCACACAGCTCATCAGAGGCTGCCCCCAGTCCTACCCATCAGGCTGGACAAGGCCCCCTCCCATTACCTTGTATTAGGTTGAACTTCCTGACAAGGAGTCTCATCTTTACCTGCATGGGCTTCAAACTAACAGAGTACAGGCTTAGCCTGGACATGAGGAAGAAATGTTTTGCCATGAGGGTGGTGAGGCCCTGGCACAGGGTGTCCAGGGAAGCTGTGGCTGCCCCTGGATCCCTGGAGTGTCCAAGGCCAGGCTAAATACAATTTGGAGCACCCTGGTCTAATGGAAGCTGTCCCTACTCATGGCAGGGGGTGGAATGAGATGGGCTTCAAGAGCCCTTCCAACCCAAACCATTCTATAATTCAATGACTAACTCCAGAAACAGCCAACTGACCATGTTTGACATAGACTTCCAACGCAGCAATCCAGGCCAACAGCCCCAGCAAGTGAGCAGGCATTCGCTCTTCCCCTTAGTGAGACGTGAAACCTTCCCTGGAATAAAACTCAGGCAATGAACAACTTCGAGTGTGCAAAACAAGACCATCCACACTCAGATGCACAACAGCAGTTGTTCCTGGGAAAACAATCACAACTCTTCAGGAACTCCCCAGCAGCAGGAATATGGTGGGCACAACCCCATATTATCGACTATTCTTGTGTATCTTCTGCGTTTTTAAGGCAAACTGTGATGCTCTAGCAAAGAGGTGCTAAAGTATTGGTTTAAGGCTTTTTCTGGGTCTGACCTAGCTGCATTCCTGCCTCCAGGCATAGGAGTCAACAAAGTGAATTTAATGAAAACATTTTACAGCCTTCCCTGGGCAGTCCATGGCTGCACACAGCATGGCAGGTGAGAAACCACCAGCACATCACTGCTTGCAGGGCAAAATTGCACTGCAGATTCCAGAGCTGGAAGCACACATTTTCTCTCCAAAACTGTCAAGGTCAGAAAGCCACAGTGATGCTGTAGGGATTTTTGTCACCTGCTCGCTGGAAGCCCTTTGGCGGCAGGCTGGCCCCACACTACCAGCAGCTGTGCTCGGCAGTCCCTGCCAGTAGCAAAGCAGTTCCCATGTTTTCCTACACTCCCTGATAGCCAATACAGTGAACAGGCCTGGGCACAAAAGATTCACTGGTTATCAGTCCTCAGCTTGTGGCAGCCTCAGAACCCCTCGACTCCTGAAATGACAAAACAACAAATTCCCTTCCCTAAGAGCCCATTCATCACCAGTTGACTGCAGAGGCTACCTACCAGTTAGAGCCAGCTGCTGAGCTCTGGAAAAACCTCATTATATTGCAAAATCTGCTGATGACAAAACCTTTTTATTTCCCTTTTTTCTGTGGAATATCTTTTATTCAAGATTTTTTGTTTGGTAGCAGACTTCAACCCTTCTAACACTCTATCCCTGACAGCAGATCTCAGCTTCAGCTGAAAAGCACTGCTGGGGAAGTAACTAAACTCCTGCAGAAGCATTTACAGTCTTAACATGCCAGACAACTGAGTTGGCAGAAAGTCTGACACAAAAGCAAGCCATTGTCCTTAATAAATATTAATTAACCTTCCTGGGCTGCCATAGTTCATATGAACCATGGGATGCCAGCTGTTCCCAGCAAGTCCCATCTCTAACCCAGTCTCACCTGCACAGCCATTAACACAGCTCCATCATACAGTCAGGAGCAGGCCACTGCTCCCTTGTGCCCACAGGCCACTTCTCCCCATCCAGACACCTCCAGGCAACAGCTCCCTGGGGCAGATGCTTCCTTTCCATCTCTTTTCACACCTCAGTTACTGTCCTCTCTGGCACTCACCAGAAAGGTCTATAAATCTACCTCAATTCCTGCCACAGAGCTCTAGTGGCTCTAGCTCTTGCAAAAGGGGTTTGAAATTCCAGCTTCAAACACCAGGTTTCCTAAATATCTGCATATCCTGAGCTAATAGAAAGCTATTAAAGAATAAATAGGTGCTTTCCAACCCTGTCCTAGGGGACTAATTCTGACACATGGACTCACTCTGTGCTGGAACACTGAAGCCTCAGCTCTTCCAAGACAGAAAAACACCAGTCTATGAAAAGTAATGGACAACAAGGGATTTTCTATATATTTCTATGTATAATATTTCAGAGGCAATGTCTCTGAACAGCAGTCACAAAATATACTGAGATAAAACCCAGACACTAATTCTTTAAAAAACATTAACAATTATCTCTTCAGATATTAGAATTGCTGCGACAAATTTGCATATAAAAATACTTTATATAAATTGAAATAAATGCAAAAGCACAAGATTTCTAGAATTCATATTTATATTTAAAAAAAACAAAACTAAAAACTGAAACCATGCTACCCCTATGTGACAGGCAAAGCAGAAGACACAAATCTACCTCAACAATTGGTGACCTTTTAAGAAGTCTTAACTGAATTCTTGTTGCACCAGCACTGTGAGAAACAGTGGCTCTCTCAGGAGTGGGAATGGTATATCTGGTTAGTTGCAAGAAAAAGCAAATTCTTGGTACCAATACTGATTAAAAAAGCAAGGATAATTCTAAAAAAAGCACAGCTTTCTCTCTTTGTGCTTTTGCACAGAAGCTTATCTGAAAGCCTAAAGTAAGAGACCATTTCTCATTCACTCACTCAAAGGAGAGCACCAGCATTAAGAATCTCCTTTTGTCTTTCAACATTTACTCTAAAATCATAAATAAAATGGATTTTTTTCGATCAAACTTTCAGCTGCACTGCTTTGAATACAGAGCAGTCTCATCATCAGGATCCAGGGGACCAACACTGGCATCTGGCAGGAAAGGAGTGGACCAGGGCAGTGTATGAAGTAACAAACTCTAAGATGGAAAAGATTGTTTTGTTCCCAGAAAGCTGAAGATTTGGAGTAAATCTGCCCATAATTAAAGAGTATTTTAAAACACATGATCCAGCTGCTCATGCCCAGTCAATTTCCATGGAAGCCCAGCTCTCCATCACTGCCACCACAGCAAAAGACCAGACCTGGTGAAGCACAGCATTCCACACTTTCACCAAAGACACCTGCCCAGAGTAGGGAAGGATACTACAGTGGCTTATTGTAAAACTCCCCCGCTCTGCTGCTAACAACAGCTCACCTGTACTACAGCAACCTGGGCAAGCAGCACTGCCTGCAGCCCCCTCTTCATCCTCACCAGCAGCCAAGCTAGACTCACAGAATCTCAGAATAGTTTGGGTGAGAAGAGACTTTGAAGATCATCTCATTCCACCCCCTGCCATAGGCAGGGACACCTCCCACCATCCCAGGTTGCTCCAAGCTCCATCCACCCTGGCCTTGTACACATCCAGGGATCCAGAGGCAGCCACACCTTCTTGGCACCCTGTGCCAGGGCCCCACCTCCCTCACAGGGAATAATTTCTTCTCAAGCAAAGAAAAATTCCTAATCATATAGAGATCATACCAGATAACCACACTACAGACCTGGGTACAGATCCATTGCTTGATATAAGGGACAGGTCGTGGCAAAGCTCCCAGTCTTTGAGCAGTGACAAGGATCCAACCCACCAGCACTTGGAAGAGGCAGGTGTGATCCAGCAGGCTCTGGGATGCAGGCACTACAGCAATGTGCATGAGGAATTTAGCACCACTGCATGCTCAGGAAGCAGCAACCTTGTTGTTTACTCTTTTACTAGGGTAAATAACTAGGGACAAACACAAAATTTCACTGCTAAAGAAATAAGCACCATAAAACCTCTCAATAAAAATTCCCCAAGTGTACTGGATTTTGAAAGTCTGTGTAAGAAAGCTCTACTGGTGTGCAGAGGGCAGGCGGGCCCTCAGTCCGGAAGGAGTCTGAGAGTCTGCCCAGCTAATCCCCGCGGTCTCACGCTGGGTAACAGAAGACTGTTGCAAAAATATCAGCCAGTAGCCCCAACTCAGATCCAGCTATCTTCTTCCCTTGCCCTTGTCCCCATTAACTCCTTCTCCCTCCAAGCTCACAGGAAAAAGAATGCATGTACCAGCCCTGCATACAAACTGACTATCCCACACAAAAGCACCAAGAGTCCCCTCCTGGCTCCTGCAAGGTGTCCCAGCACCACAAAGAAGTTTTCCACCTTTGCAGTCACCCGTGTGTGGCCTGTGGCCAGAGCCAGCCCTGCTGTCCACCTGGCCAACGCTCATCCCAGAGCAAGCTGACCCACACTTGGTTTATGATGCTGCAACTTCTCCACTACAGCAGGGCTCCCAAGTTTTTGCTGAGAAGATGGGATGATAGCAACACCACCTTATTAGTGGCATCACATATTAGTTGTTTTTTCTTCTGCCTTCACTCAGAGTCAGGATTGAAACTTGAGAGATGAATTTTCTTGTTTGGACTTGGTTGTTGATTAAATCTTATCTACAGTACAGAGAGTTCCCCAGCACTTCTAGCTAACAAGATAAAAGCGAGAAATTGGAGCTGTATCTAGCTAGTTACAAGGTCTTTTAAAGGCTAAATATCCAATTAAAAACTAACATCTATATTATTTATACTTTTGACCAATCACCAAACACTTGCACTTCAGGATGTTCTATCCAACCAAAAACTACTACTACCTGAAATCATGAAGAAGGATTCCAACAGTGGGAGCTGCATGACCTTGTATTAAAGATGCAAGAGTCATCTCTGCTCATGGCACCAGCACAGCTTAGGCCTGCTTCTGGTGCTGCTGCCCTCAGAGGCAACTGAGAAGAGGGGAAGCTAAAGTATATCAACCTGGCCTTGCTGCCCATGTTTTCTGCTCCCATAAAACCATCAACGAACTCCAGATATACTGCAAATAACATCCCATCAATGGGAACAGAGCACTCATATGCTGGAAAGGGGAGAGGAGGCTGGTTCCTAGTCCAAGGCACACCAGAGCAGGAATACCATCACACCCTAAAACACCTCCAAGACACAGGCGTTACAGAGGGAGCAACACACACATGTTGAAGATGCCAGATCAACAGCTACACAGTTGCCATGAAATCACCAAGGTGTGGCAATAGAATGACTGAAATGGCCTACTGAAAGCCAAGAGTCCTAATAAAGAAGAGTTTGATATGCTTATGCACGAGGTAGAAAGGGATAACTAGTGAAGACAAAATATTAAACTTGTCATAGGAATCCCTGGGTACACAGCTTGTCAGTTCCCTTAGCAGGGGGTAAGGGCATTAGCTGGGCTCTGGTTGCTCCCAGCAGAATATGTGTGCCCATGCAGTGCAGACACAATTCTTTCACCGTGTTGCTATATGTCATTATTTTACTTTTCTTTTCCAAAGAGGTTTCCAAAGGTTTTTGCATTTCTTTGAGTCCTAACATGCACCAGATCATATGAAACCCACAGTCATCCAAAACAACTGCCATACTTGGGGACTGAATCATCAAGGTTGGAAAAGCAGACGAGTCCATGCTCCTGTTGGGCAATAAAGCAGCAGCAACTCCTGACAGCTTGGATGAAGATGACCCAAACTTCCCCTTTACCAGCTCAGCTGCCATGGAGTGACCTGTGCTGGCTGCTAAACCCACAACTCTTGAACACAATGTCTGAAGGGACAGAAGATGTTAACCCCAGCCTTATTACACCCTGCATTTCTGCACTCCTCAACAGTAAGGACATCAACCTGTTGAAGAATGTTGCCACAGAGTATTATCTGTGTTTGGTTTAGGTCTCAAGGAGTCAGGGCATGCCAGCACAGGGTTATTATGAGAACACTGGGCGGTCAGAGCTCTGCTGCCCAAGTCAGAGTATCACTAAGCTCTGAGAGGAAAACCCTACACAAACCTTCCCAGAAAGCTGCTATTTACTACGTGGAAACAACACTGTGGACAAGTGGCTCCTGGACTGTGTCCCAGGTCCTGTGAGAGCAGTACAGTGCCCTGGTATGGGGCAGGGTGCCGCTCAGACTTTTGGCAGCTCATGATGAAGCAGGGTTCCTGCTGCCAGTTTAGTTCCAGGCTCCCATTCAAGTCAGCCCTGAGTAAGGCCTGTCTATAATAAAGCAAATTACCAGACCTAGAAACACTGCAGGGCTTCACTGAAATAAACTGTGCATTCACATATTCTTCATTTCCCGTATTTTTGTAGGGCAGGAAAAAAGCAGCCATACTGACAAATCAGACTGGGAATTTCTTCAACTCACAGAAGATTCCAAACCATGGCCCTGATGGGGAAGTCAGCTAAGCCCTTGTGTGACTCTCCAAACAGACATACATGGGCCTCAGACACCAGCTCCCACCATTCCTGTCTCAATCTTTGCAATTTCCACACTTGCTGAGAAGATCCTTCTCCCATTTGCTCAGCTGCAGTCCTCATCAGCAGGATCAGCAGGGATGAAACCACAGAAACAGGCTAGAGAGTAAATTTTTGTTCTTAGCCCCCCCAGACATGGAGCACTGATACACAGTGGCAAAGCTTAACCCATAAGAAGCCTATATGGCTATGCATGACTCTGGCATAACCACCTGGGCCGATAAGCTCCAGGCTATTACTCCAATTTTTTTCAAAAAGAAATAAATTAATTAGAAATATATTTTAAAAGAGATCTTGCATTTCCAGGAGAATGCTGGTAGGCTTGTTCAGATATTCCACAACATGTGGCTCCAGGGCAGAAAGAACTCAACTACCAAGCCGCTGCCTAAAGCAGCACATATCCAAACCTTTGCATCCAACCCTTTCTTCTTCCAACAGAAGTCTGAGCTCGTTCACAACTCCTTTGTGTAAACTTGCATACTAACTCACACCTTAGTGTCACACTTTCTAGTGGCAACAACTGGGTTATATCAGATTACAAAGCTGACCTCTTCCCCAAATCACAAAGTAAACCAGCTCTAAAAGCTGACATGCAAATACCCCACTTTCCGCACACTGATTGCTGCAGCTACCCCAAGGCAAAATGGACCGTGAAGAACATCTCCTCAGCTCTTGGCCAGCATTGTACAAAGCTGTTCTGACCATCCTCACCCTTCCTACTTTCTGCCCATGCAGGTTTCTGAGTGGGACAAGAAGAAACAAGAGGATTTCAAAGGTAGGATGAGGTTTCCAGAAATTGGCATGAGACCAAGTCCTGAACTGACAGTGTTCAGGAGAGGAACTGGTCTTTACAGGAAAACTCGGACATAGTCCCACTGCTCCCCAGAAGAGATTTCCAAACGCAATGCTTTCATCTTAGTCCACAACCACTCCCAGGTCAAACAACACAGCCATATGTTTTTAAAGGAAACTGTTTTATCTTTGTCCACAAACCTCTTCAAAGTACAAACACTTTGCTTTGTGGTCCAAAAGCAAAGTGATAGCTAATTCACTTCCAGAGAATTAGGTCCAAAGCAAACCACACAACCCTTTGGGTCCAGAGAAAAAAAAATAAGCCTAGACAAAAACAGATAAAGGATAAATTCCCATTCGGCTCAGCTGTCTGCTCCCAACAGCTGTCCTCCTTACGCCACAGGTCATCTCCCGAAGCACCTCAGAAAGATCAGATAAATTATTCAAAACACAGACTAATTCCTGGCGCTTGGACTCTCTGTTTGCTCCAGGACCAGCAGAGCTGTCTGCTTCCTGAAGGGCTCGCCCTGCTTCCAGTAAAGGGCAAACACCAAGGCTTTGATTTACAGAAGAGGAAATCAATTTAGCAGCTAATAAATACACAATTTGTGCAATACACATACTCCCATCTCCCTTGATGCTCATAGGGAAGTTAATGGGCTATACCCACTGAACACTGTCACTGCTCTACCCATGTGCACGGCAATGCAGCTCACCTGAGAGGAGAAGCAGGAGGGAGATGGGCAGCAATACTTGGCAACACTGTGTTGTATTTCCTCACTAACAGTAATAGCAGAGATCTCACCACTGAGGGTACAGCCTGAGGTGTCAAGGTCACACATTTTGGAAGATGCTCTGCAGCACCACATGATACTCCTGATGCAAATCCAGGCCAATGATACCTCACATGCCCCGCAAAGGATCTGTGCAGGAATGGAGCAGGCACCCAACAGGGCTGCAGAGAGCTCCACTGGGACCCTGCTTAAACTAGGACATCTGACAAAAATCACATTTGCACCTAACCACGAGCAGACACAGACATGTTATACCTGCAAGAGCAGCAGGACTAATCTTCAACAGCCACCTAAACAGACCAGGAAATGCACATCATGGAGAGCTTCAAGATCTAAAGGTTCCCCTCAAACAAAAAGCAAACCCAGTAAGATTCCATAAGAACCAGACTAATGCAGCATAAAATAAAACTGGAATGAGAAATTTAGAACCAAATTCAACACCACAACCTGTCCAGAAAGAACACCATCTCCAAAATGCAAATGTTCAGGCTGACAAAGCTTCACTGGTGAGGCTGTGGCAGCTCAACTGCTGAGACAGAGCAAGTTCTCAACTCTCCCTTCCCTCCTTATCATTATTTCCAAATGTATTTGGCTGCCAAAGTTGATCAGTCTTTTACATCCTTTGGTTTAAAACACATACCCTACTGAGTGCTCCGAGTTTACCATACTAAATCACAGGAATTAATTCAAATCTCCCTGCAGTTTATCCTTCCATTCAGTTTAAAGGTCTCAGGAAAAAGGTCAAATTCACCTAGACACAGTTCCAAAGAGGGAAGTCAGGTCCCGAGCTGGGACCATTCATGAGGCAAGGGGACAAACATGGTCCAACACGGGAAATGCCTACAAGGTAAACAGATGGGCTGTGTATGCTAAAGGTAGGTGTATATAAAAGGTACATCCACACCAGCTCTTGCAGTCAGTTCAAGACTGCAAGATTTTGAAAGGCTGCCACACGAGGTGTCACCTGCAGTTTTCCAAGCATCTCATATACATTCACATAAATCCACCTAGCAAACCTCAGCAAGAGCCCTGTAGCAGAGAGAACTTGTCCAACAACTCAGCAGCAGTACAAAGAGGGGTGGGGGTAGAAAACAGGATACAGAGTCACAGCAAAAATTATTTTGTCCTGTTCAGACACTAACATAACCATGAGTAAAAACCAAAGCTCTAAGGCTGCATAAATCCTTCCCGCAATCCTGTCCCAGGAGAACCAAATTAAACCCACTCTCCCTGCATTTCACGCTCTATGAACAATGGCTTAACCCCTTGGCACCTTCAGGATAACTCTGAGCGCTTTCCTTCTCATTGATTTTGATAATCAAGTATTTGAATATTTTGACAGCCAAGTCAGTGCCAACTGCGAGGAGCAAGCCTCACATTCGTGTTCCAGATATCCTCCAAACCAGAGGGACAATGAACATGCAATAGCTGTTCCATTCTCAGCCTAGCAGAGACACAGTATTCAAGTCATCTATGAGCTGAACTGAGGAAACACAGTAATTACTGCACATTAAGTAAACCAGCTATAGTAACACACCTTTTTGAAAGACATTTTTCTGTGCTCAACAAGCACTGCACTTGTCATTTACCCATTGCTCACACATCTCTTCTGCAATCAAACAAATCCATAACATGAAAAGAAATCTGAGTACCCAGAAGACAGACAAAAGCCCTTTGCAGGGAACACCAGCAGCCTGGAATAACACAGTGGAAGAGTCACATTACTGAAGGCATTGGCCAATTGCAGCAGAACTGCACAGGGAGAACTGAAAACCAGAAATCAACCAAACTGGTATAAAAACACTTTAAAATGCAATAACTCCTAGGCAAATCTACTTAAAGACACAGATGCTTTTGAATAAGTGTCATCAGAGGGACTCAGTTTCTCACAGCAGAAGAGATGTTACAGCCCAGCAACCATAAATGACCAGGATCAACAAAGGAACCCTCAAAACATTTGTTCATATCCCCAAAGCCAGCAGACAACACTGTACAGTAATAAAAAGAATCTATCCTGACCAAAATATCCATGAAAGGGCCCATATCCCAAGGTGGTACTTCTTGAATCACAGTGAAAAGGTTCAACTGCCAGTTTCAGGCAGGTTTTCCTCTCCCTGCTGCTGCAGCATAGCAATCCCCACCTTCCTGAGTGGATGCTGCTGTCTCAGTACAGGGCAGAAGGGCAAGACACACATGCACATCTAAGGAGGCACTTAAATACAATGAAGCCCATTTTAAATGAAGTACATGAGAGCAGAGAACATCACCAGCACCTTTCCAATGCTGGTCCACATCAGTGCACTCCAGCCTTTGAGAGGATGCCAGAAGCATCACATCCATTCAGAGGTTTTTATACCTTCTTTATAAACATCACTTCAGTGGAGCCTGGAGATGGATATTTGCTGCCAGTTCCTACCCACAGGGCAGAGCACTACACAAACGCTCTGCATAGCTTCTTCCTCTCACAGTTTTCCTTTCAAGTCTCCACAGGCTACATCAGGTAACCTGCTTCCTCCACCAGGAAGTAGACCTCCACATTTTCTTTCACATAAAATCTTATCAAACCTAAATCCAATAGAAGATATCCAATTCAAAGCTGCAGAATGCTAAAAAGCTGTTTATGTGTGTTTGATACATGCAGAGCTTGATGTGGTTACATGAGATTCCTGTAACCAAAGCTTCACTGCATACACACAATTTAATTTCAAACATGAAGTTTGGAAAGTACACATTTTGGCTTTTTCTGCTTCCTCACAAAACCCATCTTTCTCTTACAGGATAACTCTCATTTTGACAGGCAACAGTGTGACTTTCACACCTTCTGGTTTCCTCAAATCAGCATAAAATAACTCAAAGGCCTCCCAGCATCTGAGGAGACTAACTGGGTGCTTTAGGGCTGCCCATTTAGCAGGAAAACAGACATATCAAAAAAAGTAAAACAAAAGAGAAAGCCAAAATGTAAAACCATATGCCCATATACCAACACAACCCTACACACACGACTCAAACACAAAGTGGACATGGCCATAAGGCCCATACAGGAATAAACTGGGGGCACAAATGAACTAAAATAGATTTACTCACCACACAACTGTTATCATTCTTAACAAATGCAAGTATATTCAAGTAGACATACACCCGTCAATCTGCCAGAGTCAGCCTGCTTCAGTGCTGTCTGCTAACACACACAGGTCTGATAATTCCATCAAGGGCAAGAGTGGGGAGGGGAGCAGCTCCAGTTACTCCCTGCACTCACCAAGGCAGCAAGCAACAGAGGAGGACACAGGAACCATGGCATCTCCTACTGAATTCCCATACTGAGGATCAGTCTGGTCACAGTGATGCCCACAAATGGTTTCAAGCAATATTCTGCTTCTGCCAGTGCTGTGAGTGGGAGCTGTGATTACTCCACTGACACAGTGTACATCCACACCAAACTCTGACCACCGGGACTGACAAAGTCCATCACAGCACTCACCAATACTGTCACCAGCCAAACATTAACAATTCCCAACCTCTCAAAAAGCCTCCCAGCAGCTCTCTTCTGCCAGAAGGAGAAAGGCACAGGACAGAGTTTCCTTGTAAATAGGAACTGATCACCCAACTTCAGGAAGCCACTGTTATCATTAATGGCACCCAGGGGTAAGAGAGGGACTCTAGTTCATCTCCTCATGCACTGAGACACCTCTTAACAACCTCCCTGCCCAGTCTCCTTGCCTCATACCCACCAAGGACTCTCACCAGAGACAGACCTCCTGTGATTTTTTGCTAAAATGGCTGGAGTCAGATGAAGAGGGCAAAGACACCAATGAGGAAGAAAACAGGGCCACACACATGTGAAGGGAATCGAGAATCCCAAATTCTGGTTGAACTGGTCAGGAATTCCCACCCAACACTCCTGAATCATGCAGTACACTCTGAGAAGACATATGCAGTAGCTCTGCATTGCTTTTTAAAGATGCCAGAGCACACCAGGAAGCAAGTACTTGGAGAAGTCCCAGTTGTCTCCAGTCTTCCTGAGTGCCCAGTGCAGCTGAACTGATTCCATAACCATCAGTTTTAAGTGCTTGCAGTTCCTCTTTGGCACTGTAGTTAGGATGAGTACTCCACAGGTTGTAATTAAAATCAAAATTCTCCCTACGCCTTGGAATAAACTACATTTCTAGATTTCATACCACCATTCTTCAAATTATCATTTTCTGATTAATGTTAGCAGTAATGACTATTACTAATTTTGGCAATGAGAAAAACACAAAATTGCTTCAATTACCGTTTGGGTGCTGTTTTTTCCTTAAATCACCATCAAAGGTATCCTACTTCCCACAGAATCTGTTTCCTCCAGAAAACATTCAGGACACTAAATATTCAGGACATTCCTGAATGTTAACAGTACACATGAGCAAGAATAATAACAATTCTTCACACCAGCAGTCACCAGCATCCAGACAGACTTCAATGTGCATGCAACAGACATTTAAAAAATTATGGAATAGGATCTGTTTTAATACTCAGAATTCCAGCTCTCTTTTGTCTCCAAGCTGTGCCTTGAACACAGCACCATGAACTGCACTGGCCAGGAGACTCTTTGGGAAGAAACGAAGCTCCGGGTCTTTTGGCATGGGCAGCTGGATCCAGGTAAACAAGAGAAGACATGAGAGTGAAGCTGGGACATGCAGAATAAAGGTGAATAATAAATTATAAAGCCTGAAGCAACCCCTTGCCTGATCACCAGGCTTAAGGGCCATGGCTGCACAGTGAGCCCAGCACAAGGACAGCACCGTGTCCCTTCACTTCTGTATTGTTGCCTGGAGCACTTTAGCCTGTGTGCATCAAAAACGGTGTAGGATACAGAATTAAAACCAAAACTGGGTGGCCTGCAGAAACCTTCTGGATCTCCTGCCCTTGCCCTGGACATCAATATGATGGGTATCAATTTTTCTGAAGATTTCTCCCCTGTACCACCATCCTCACAATTATTCCTACCCCCAAATCCTAATGAATGCCCTGACAGCTGACACTCCTTATGAAACTGCCACCCTTGACACCAAAACAGAAACCCCGTGCAAGGGACTCTTACCTCAGGCTAGCTTGCCCAAGCACATGGCCTCTGGGCAGGGTCTCCAAAAGCAACAGACTGCTGTCCAGGGGACCACTGTCACAGCCCTTTGGCATGGGAGTTCCACCCTCACCCATCTCCCTTGCAGCAGCAGTTGCACAAGCCAGGTCAGAGTGTTTCTGGCTGAAAATTAACTGAGCAAAACCTTTTTTTTTAAATTACTTGGTGCCAGCTTAATGACTTCCCTGCTCCACCTTCTCATACTGTTTAAGCCAATTAAATCAACACTGATGCAGTTCTACCTACTCTTCTCCCCACCCAGCAATGCGTTCCTGCACCTCCCTTGCTTCAGTGACAGCCCAGCCCCACCACAAGCTGGGCATCCCAACTGCACAACACTCGACACTTTTGTGGGGTTTTCTTTGTTCAGCTCAGCTTGCCTTGGCATCAGCAGGAACATGTTGTGGGCAAGGCCACTGTGCATCTTGGAGAGCAGCCAGAGCTGCCCCAGCAGCCTGCACACCACCTGCAGCCCCTTCCCATCCCACCTGGGTGGTGTAGCAGTACAGCTCCTCCTGGGACAGAGTTTCTAGCAGGTTCCAGGAACCATCACAGTCACAACAACCTGCTGCTCCAGAGCCCAGCTAGGATCCCACACACAACTCCTCCTGGGACACCTAAACACTCACCTGTTACCTTAGGAAAAAACACCAGCACTTGGGCACCATCACACTAGCCCATGGTCCTGAATCCATATTTAAACAGCCACTTTACACCAGCTACAGCAGAACCAACTGCCCTTCCTCCACTGGAGAGAGCATGCAGATGCTACAAGCTCACAGGGCATCACAGGTACCAGAGTGCAAAACCAACTCTCAGCCTTGGAAGATAAAGGTGATTCAGAGCAACGACTCAAATATGAAAAATGGCTCAGGTGGAAATACAGTGGGCAACACTGAGGGTTGTAACTGCACCACAAGAACAAGGTTTGCTTATATTAAATACAACTGCTTTGGCATATCATGGTCAAGTTTTTAATTCATGCATTTAATTCAGAAGGTCTGGGATTCTGGTTTTTGAAAGATGGATAATACTACCTTGACAAAGCCCAAAAGGTACCCAATCCTTCACACAGGAGAAGCTACAAGGAGCCAAAATTCACCTTTCTACACCAAATATACCAAACTCTTCAGTTTAACCATCAGTTCTCTGCCCAGACATGTTCCCACCAGTCTCAGCACAGTCCATACCGGGAAGACAGAACACAGAATATAGCAAATAACTGTGACAAACATTATTTCACAACAGTATCTACACTTCTGTCTCAGAGACAGCAACCGTTCCTTTTTCCTGGTCCCAAAACAGGGTAAACTGCTTCTTTAATATTATCGTCCATGTATTTAATTAAAAAAAAAAAAACAAAAAAAGCAGCACTGTGCCACCTCAGGCTAATAAGGCCTAGAATGTCTTTCAAGCAGAGAGTATTCTTCAATAGTCTAACTTTAAAGGAGAAACTCAAAGGGTTTGCTGAGGCCTCTCTGAAAAACAAATATCCACCGTTTTTGCAAGGCTGCTCAACCATCAACAAGTGCCGGTGGGAACCAACACGACCCGCTGCAGCACTGTAAATTTCCATCGGAACGGAACGAAACTGAACCGCAAGTTCGCACTGAACTGATTTTACTCAATCGTTTGTCTTGAGAAAAGCACACACCGGAGGCGGAGGGCCGGGGCAGCCCGCGGCTGGCCGGGGCAGTGCCGTGGTGCCGCAGCCCCGGCCCGGCCACACCGCGGGGCTCCTGCGGACACGGGCC
>VXBI01007985.1:33163-65947 GCA_013397375.1 Toxostoma redivivum | reverse complement strand
GCTTCCAGCTGAAGAGCGGGCGGACGCCGGGAAAACGATGTCTCTACTGGAGCGACGGCTGGAGTCCCACCGTGCTTCCATGATCTGCCTTGTTTCACCCCAGATCTGTCCCTGCAGAGCATCGCTTGCCTGTGCAGAGCACCCCGAGCTGCTCCCTGTCTCCTGCCCGACGCCCCGCTGTGCCCATGGGCTGTGCTTGCCCTGAGTCTGCAGCGGGAGCCGCCTGCTGCCGCTGCCTTCAGCTGGGCCTGCAGGGGACACGGGGGGCGAGCCCCGCTGCTGTGAGCAGCCCGGCCCTGGGGACAGGCTGTGTGCGGCAGGAGCTGCTGGCCGGGCACGGCTGCCCCTGCGTGCCCTGGGGTGTGCGAGCCCCTCTGACAGCGGCACAAAGCGGGGTGCAGGGTTTGGGGAGCCCAGGGCCGGGCAGGACCCTGTCCCGTCAGGGTCAGGATTCAGGGAAGGGCTCTGCAGTGGTTGCTCAGGCAGCCAGTATTCTGTAACCCAGGAGCTGCGGAATAAGGGCTGGCTGTGAGCTGATGGCCGGGATTTTGGGTGGTGATGGTGAAGATGAGCACTAGCAGGGCCAGGGCATGGTGAGAGACTGGGGATCTGCTGTGTGCCTCTGACAAACTGCTGCTGCTGCTGGGCACTTCTGCTTCCTGGCCTTGCTAAGTTTTGCTACTGAGTAGACTTACATGTCATTAACAGGTTGTCTACTTAGTGCCAGCTGCCCTGACACTGCTTGTCAGCATCAACCCTTCAATAACAGGTACGATACTGGTGTGCAAAACCAGTCTCTGGTTTTGAAGTCTCTGCTCAAATTTTGCCCTCAAAAGGTTGTTGTTTGGCTTTTTTTTTTAACGGAACCACAGATTAAAATCAGGCTATATGGAAACACATCCTGCTACCTTCTGAGGGCAAAAAGCTGCAGGACCTATTTCTACAGAAACTGGTCATTGCTTTGGTGCTGGTGGCTGGGCATGCTGCAGGTGAGGAGAAGAGCCCAGCAGAAAGCCCAGATGCTGGGATGGGCCTGCCTTTGCACCCCAGTTCCAGCTTAAAGCATAACTGGAGCAGCAGCCTGGGAGTATGCTCTGAAGCTGGCTCTGTGTTGACCTTAGCACTTAATTCACTTTGTTTCGTTGTTGTAAATCTGTGCCTTTATTTATCTACCTCATGCAAGAGCAGCTGAGCTTTGCACAGTCCTATGAAAGTGCTAAAGGTCTTGTTCAGTGCCAGGAATTGCAGCTGCCCCACAGAGCAATGGGCAGCAATGGGAACATTCTAAGGCTGTTTAAGCTGTAGGGCTGTAAGGGTGTTTACTGTGGGGGCTAATGGCAGTTCAGAGGATCATTCAGATCAAAATTGTTTCAAGATTTCAGAACATAATTAAGATTTTTGTATTTTAATTTAGTGGAAATAATTTAAAATAAGGCCGTTTTATATACACAGAGTGACTGTATCTGTTCTGGATGAATACTTATGCTGAATAAACTAAAATCACACTTAAAAATGAGAGCCTTCAGGAGTGCACAGTATTGTCACAAATTACACCATTGCAGTCTCTTGGCATTTTGGCTACCTTAAGCTTATAAAGTGGCAGCATTCCTAAGTTCAGAACTCATGAGGGTTGATTGCTTGTGAATTTTGAATATTTCAGGAGAGGTTTACTGTGTAATAGGTGGCATAAGGGCATTTGGCTGGTCAAGGGAATCTGCATGTTAAACTCATGGTTAGGGTTTTCCTTGTGCCAAGATCTGTGGAAAATAAAGATTATAATAGCACAACTTTTGTAAAACTGTAGGTTTATGTAAATTCACCAAGAGGTATTTGCCATTCGGGTCTGTAGAAGACCCAGATGGGTTTACTTCATGCTTCACGATAGTGGCTGACAGTCTATTTTTTTAACCCAGACAATGGTGTTTGGAGGAGCCTCTGTGACCTTCATTCTGCTGGCTGTGTTGTTGGGACCATTGCCTTGGCTTGCTCTTTGTTTGCTTACGCTCAAGGAAACATTTTTCATGAAGAGGAAGGCAGGTAAGCAGTGGGTTTTATTTGCCCCTGCCCAAATCCAGCTCACCAGGCCATCTCCTCCTGGTGTCTCCTTCCAAAACTTTATTTCCTGGGCTGTTGAAGTGAGTGCTGTTGGTGCAGAGGAATCAGACCAAAGAGGAGGGACCATAATGCTCCAGACCAGTGACTCCTTGGACACAGGGAAGTGAACAGTCATTGCTTCCCTGCTTGTGGCAGGCAGTTAGATTTACTTGTCTGGCTTTCACCGGGTACAAGCACAGTGAAACAGCTTTGTGCTCTTTTCCTGGAGCTGTAGGAGTGGTAATCAATGTTTTAAAAAATCTCGAGGCAATACCAAATGCACGTTTATCTGGCATGGTTTGCTGAGTCCTCCAAGGGATTGAGGACAAGGGAGAATTTCTCACCTGGACATTCAGGAGTTGCCTAAACAGTAGGTGCTTCCAAAGTACTGAGGCGAAGCCCTGGCAGCTACTTCTGTGCCTAATCAGAGTCTGGAAAACGGGAATGTTGCTTTGCTCTGTTTCAATGAGAGAAATGTGCCTACTCTGCCTATGTTGATTAGAGAAATGTGCTGTGGAATATAAGTCCAGCAGTAGAACAAAACGTGGAGGCAGGAATTTGAATTTCTGCAGCTGTTTAGCTGTCATGTCGATTTGTAGATTTGTAGTGTGAAGCAAAGTTACTCTTTGTAAATACCTTTATAATTATAATCCTTGCAAAATATATTGAACTTCTACAAAGGCGAAGCCACTACTGTTTTGGAGGCAAAATTTGTATTGTTGAAATGCAGACATCTGTTGGTATTATTTTCTGATCTGTTTTTTGTTTGGCTTTTTAGAGAGTTGTTTGGTCTGGTGATTATTACAATATGGATGAGTCTTTGTCGCAGTTCAGCAAAGTAAGTTTTATTTTCTCTTTTTTAATAATCCATTCCAATGTTCACATTTACTGACTAGCTCCTTGAAAACACACAATTGATTTTGGCAGCTTGTTTTCCTGTTTCATGGCACCCTCTGAACCTTCCAGATGCCCAAGCAGTAGCAGCTGGTGCTACAGCCTGGAGGATCTTGCACAGATAAAAATTGGGGCAGGGGGGAATGTAAGTCTACAGAAAGCACTTTTTCTGGCCCCCTGCCATAATGGGGGCATTTTCCCTTTGCTTAAGGTGCTTTTTAAAAATTACAACTAGTTTCTGTAGCCTGAGTTGTCAGGAAATTCTTTATGCCTCTCCAGTAAAAGACTCTGGTGATGAATCCATAGGAGCCCCATTAAAGTGACCAAAGGCTCTCTGCTGTCTTTCCAGCTGCAGACAGATGTGAATTATGTGGCAGCTGTAGTAGTGGCCAAGAAGGCCAAGGACGTCCTGGCCTGTCCCAGCCATGGTGTGGTCAGCAAGATGAGGACAGTGCCTGTCACTTGTGCTGGCACTGCTGAGGCACCTGCAGTCCTGGGATCAGGTTTGGGTACCTCACTTCAAAAAGGACTTTGAGGGACTGGACTGTGTCCAGGGAGGGGAACAGAGCTGGGGAAGGGTCTGGAGCATCAGGAGTCACCAAGGGAGCTGGAGTGGCTCAGTCTGGAGAAATGGAGGCTCAGGGGAGACCTTTTCACTCTCTACAACTCCCTGACAGGAGGGTACAGCCAGGCGAGGGTCAGGCTCTGCTCCCAGACAACAAGGGACAGGACCAGAGGAAGCCTCAAGCTGTGCCAGGGGAGGTTGAGATTAGATCCTAGGGAAAATTCATTCACTGAAAGAATGGTCAAGCATTGGCACAGGCTGCCCAGAGAGGTGGTGGAGTCACCATTCCTGGAAGTGTTAAAAAAAACCGACTGGATGTGGCCCTGCACCAGAGGGTTTAGTGGGCAGGTAGTATGGACTTGATGATTGTGGAAGTCTTTCTCAACCTTAAAAGATTCAGAGTTTGAAGTAGCTCTGTTGGATTTGTTCTGTTCCAGGAGTCCCCTGGGAGGAGTTCGCTTGGTTGCTGCAGTTGTCGTTGCCCTCTTCCCCTTTGTTTCGTGGCTGTACATTTATGTGAACAAAGACATGCGAGAGTCTTGGCCAACACACTGCAAAACAGTGATGTAATTGGGTGGGAGAAAGTCTACAGTACTACACTGACCTTACTTGCCTTTGTTTTTGGTGCTTAACAAAAGGTGAGTGTCAGTTTGATGGGACCCAAGAATACCTGGCTGCTTCCAGCAATGCCAATTGAGATTTGGTAAAATGTTGAGGAACACTCAAATCTGAGTAGGGAATTTTTCTATGGAAACTGTTCACCTTGCTGCTTCTTACATTTTCCAAGCACCATTGATCTAATGTCTGTTCTGGTGGTATATTCAAGATATCATTGCATCCCTGGCTCACTCTCCAATCACCTCATAGTTTGGGAAATCTACTATTCTGTAACATAAGGGACAAGTAAAGCAAATACTACTTTAATAAATTACTATTTACTGCCATAGAACTTTCAAAAATGTGCCTGGACAATCCATTTCAAACTTACTGGAAAACTGACCAGCCTGTACTTCTGTCCTGTGCTAAAATCATATGTAGAATATATCTGAAGAAATTATTTTTGCTATTATCTTTAACTGAAAATCACTGGTTTTACTGAGTAATAAACACTATTTTTTTAAAGAAAACTCAATGGAAGTTTCCATATCTTTTATTTTCTGGGAGATGCATATTCAAGCCTGTCACCAGCAGATGTGGGCACTGTCACAATTCTGCTGTTCACCTGATTTTTCTTGGAAAGCAGGACCCATGGAGTAGCCCTGCAGCAGCAAGCATGTCCCACTATCCATCCTGGAGAAAGAAGCACAGGTAGATACACTGGACTCAGGAGCTGGCTGGAACAGAGCCAGGACAGCTCCAGGTGTAACACACACCTTTATTTAGATGGGTGTCAGGGTTTGCTCTCTCAGCACTGCTGCAGGTGATCCCAGCTGTACACACATGGCACAGCCCCAGTATCTGCAGCATTCCATGGTGCAGCACAGATGATCTCCATTCTCCTTAGGCTCAGCTTTTTCTGAGGATTACTTTAGTCTTTCAAAGCAATGATGGAAGACTGAATTAGGCGACAGGTTGGATATATTCTGCCAGACATGAGACCTCACTGTAATGTTCACAGAAAAGAAATAAATAGATGTGGCTGGGAATTTTTTTATAAATAAATTTATTTATTTATAAATAAATGAAGATTAAAGCTCTGCATTCTTTAATGCTCACTGAGAGAACAGCAGTGGGGCTTTTTTTGAACAGTATTCGTTATATGGTTTGCATCTTTTCACAGCAGCAATCCAGTCCGGATTGGGTGTTTGAAATCAATATTCTGCATTCCAGTATTTCACCTACTGGCCTTCTGTAGTTCCAAAAAGAAATCAGGTGCTTTCTTACAGAAATGTAATTTCTAGAATTCTGTATCCAAGAGAAGAACGCCTGAGCTAAAGCAATAAGGATCAGCCATGCACAGCTTTCTAAAAGCAAACAGCTGAATCTCCTATGTTTTTGCCCGAGTCCTTCCTGAAGAAGAGCAGTCTGTATTTTCCCAGTATTTCAGAAATGCATCACTCTGTCAGGAATTCTGCCCCTTCCCTTCAGCACCATTTTATCTTCATAGACATGGACAGTTGCGAAGGCGTTGCTGTCGGGCGGGGTCTCGATCACGCCCTCCAGGGTGAGGTGATGAACTCCGTGGCAGTCCCGGCAGTAGGCGCCGTCGTGCAGGTGCCCTGCGAGGACGCACACCACGCACCGGTGCGCGTGGATCACCGACAGGGCAGCCTCGAAATTCCAGGCCAGGCAAACCCCATTCGAAGCAGAGGGATGAAGGGGCACATGAGCTGCAGACCAGAGGGAAAGAAATAAAGAGAGTTAAACTGTAACAAATCTGCCTCATTGCTGGGAAGTTCAGTCATCCAACTGAGTATAAAAGCTCACCCCCAGAGTGAGGTATGGTTGCCCTTCTGCTCTTTCATGGGTTCCATCTGCACCTCACCAGACCAACTACATGTTTCCTGTAGCTAACATATACGGGGTAGCTAACAATTTTTCCCCCACATATTTCCATGGGAATATACACCCCCCATGAAATATGGGAGTTGGAACTAGAGTAGCTGTAAGGGCCCTTCCAACATAAACCATTCTGATTGTCAATTTATCCCCCTCCACATCCACCTACCCATAACTATAACTTTTTCTTCATTTTCATCAGAGAACTTGAGGACTTCATCGAACCAGTCCAGCTGGGCTTGGCTAAATCCTCCATTAAATGCTACAAAGTGAGGTTCTTTGAGCCCTGCAATGAAGAATAAGGTTAGGCACAAATGCATATACCTCCCATGGCTCCTGTATTTGCCTTACGAAAATCTGCTTCGTTTATTATCAGAACCTTTGGGGGTTTTCTTGCATTTCTTGGATCAAAACTACAGCCCCCTTGCACAAAGAAGATTATTTGTCAGTGTTTTCGGGAGCTTTGGTCACACTACACAAACAGGGTTTCCACTGTTGGGTGTCCCCCCGGCATGGGGCAGGGTGGCACAACTCGGTGCTCTGCAACAGCCGCTTCCCCAGCAGCTGTGTGGTGTTCCGACACTGCAGGGCACAGAGCACAGCACAGCACAGCCCCAGCCCAGAGGCACCGCGGCAGCACCGGGTGTCCGGGGAGCATCTCCTGTTCCCGCCTGCGGCCGCACTGACGGCAGGGAGGCGGCGGAGATGGCAGCAATGGGGCTTGAGCATCCCGCTGTCAGCACCGGCAGCTCCGGACAGCGAAGGTTCGGCCGCCCGCGCCCCTGCCAAGCCGGAGGTACCTTCGGGGCTGTTGAGGTCATCGTTGGGGTTCTTCTCCCGCAGCACCCGCAGGGACTCCTGGTAGCGGAGGCTGCCGGGCTCCGTGCCCAGGGTGCTCGCGTCGTAGGTGTCGAGCACGACGAGGCGGAGGCGCGGGGCCGGGCTGCAGTGATAAGCGTGGCACTCCCGGTCCGCGGGCCCGGCCGAGCCCGCCGCGGCCCGGCTGTACAGCCCGGTCTGCACCAGCCGCGCCCGGCTGAAGTTGTAGAGCTCGTGGTTGCCCCACGCGTGGTGAACCGGCACCGAGAGCTGCCCCAGGACATCCAGCACCTGCTGCAAGGCGCTCTCGGCCTCGCCGCGCCGGGCGTTCTGCCCATCGATGATATCGCCCAGCTGCAGCACGAAGTCTATCGGCGGGCTCTCCCCGGCCCACGCCTGCACCGCCTCCCGCAGCAAGCGCAGGCTGTGCCGGTAGTAGCGCCGCCGGCAGCCGCCGAAGTCGTACCCGTCCTCCGCGTCCGCGAACTGGATGTCAGCGACGACCCCGAAGGCGAGGCGCGGCGCAGCCTGCATGGCNCCGGGCCGGGCCGGGCCGCGCCGCTCACCGTGCCCTGAGCAGTCACCAAACAAACCCCTTGTTCCCGCAGCTCGTGTCGTGGAGGTCGCTGGCGGCCACGGTGGTGCTGGGGGGAGGGCTACTGGCCGGCATGAAGGTGATGAAGTGGCACAAGGAGGAGGGTGAGTGCGGGGTGCGGGAGGAGCGCTGGGGGTGTCGCGTTTCGTGTTCGGACGGAGCGCTTTTCGTGTTCACATGCATTCAGATATATTTTACCTGCTTGGACACCGTCACTGTGTCGCAGCTTCGTGTGTTTACGGAAGTGCCGCAAAAATTTTTCAAAAATTAAAAGCAACTCGAGGTTCAGCGTTTTAAAGTTCCCAGGTTGGAGCAGTTGTGTTGGGCCGCGTTGTGCCAGCTGGGTGCTGTGCGCTCGCTGGGCTCCTGCCCTGCTGCCCGTGAGCTTTGCCCTCTCTGCGGGAGCTGCCCGCACGTTTCCTTTTCATGCATTTACTGTTGAAAACAGAGGTATTGCAACTTTTAGGGTATGTTCGGTTTTCAATGCGTGCTGGTTTCACAGCAGGCCAGATATCTGTCTTTATTTTTCCCTTTTTAAGCAAAAATGCAGGTGGGTAACAATGAAAGATAATACTATATTTCAAAGGGATGTAGTGATATTTGATTTTGTCCAAAAGGAGCGCTTTCTGGAAGGCATATGCACGTTGGGTTTCTGTCTGACAGACGTTGGTGGATCTTGACGTGCCCCTGAGCTGTGTCTGACTCGCTGCTCCCCAGGCTTGCCCGGGTAGCACTGTGCATTGTGGCATGGGTGTGTTTGATTCCCACTTGTGTTTTGTAGAGCTGGAGAAGGAACGAAACCGAGGCATTGGGAAGCCGCTGCTGGGAGGGCCCTTCTCACTCATCAGCCATGAGGGACAGCCCAGGACCAGCAAGGACTACATTGGCCAGTGGGTGCTGATCTACTTTGGCTTCACTCACTGCCCTGACATCTGTCCTGATGAACTGGAGAAAATGATTGCAGTGGTAGATGAAATTGGTATGGGAATTCAGTTGGTGTAGGAGTCTGTAAACAGGGGTTTTGGGAGGGTCAGGTTTATTCTGATAAAATACTACAAATGGTGATAACTGGAAATACTTTTTTTTTTTAAATGCTGCTGGCTATTATTCAGTAATTGAATTGATTTCTAAGAGGTACACAAATCAATCCCTAGGGTCACTAGGGTCTGACATGACAGCACTGATCTTTCCACAGCAGGGGATTTGGGAATAAAAAGATGGTGGCAGGTTACAGGAAGTACATTGCATTGTATTTTTGCCAAGAAGTGACTGTGAGGTATGTTAGGATTTTTTCCCCCCTCTGTTTTTTTCATCTCTATGAGATTCTCTCCTGAAGCAGAGTGGCTGTGCTGTGGAATGGAGGGAGGAGGAAGGCTCTGTGTTAGCTGTGTTTCCTTAGCCTGCAGGCCCAGAAGAATTACTGAGCAGGGTTAATAGTTCCCCAGCATAGGGGAAATCAGACCAAAGTGAAGGCTTTGGCTGGAACATGAAGGAAAGAGCCTGGATTGTTTTCATGTTTTCTCCTGCTCCACCATCCCAGCGTGCCTACCTTGTGTCAGCCAGTGTTCCAACACATGCATCACACCCCAGCATCTTCTGCAGCAGAGCCAGTCTGTCATCCCTGATGAGCAGGGCAGGGCCTCTGGCTGGGGGGCTGGAAGCTCCCAGCACACNATGTTCGGTTTTCAATGCGTGCTGGTTTCACAGCAGGCCAGATATCTGTCTTTATTTTTCCCTTTTTAAGCAAAAATGCAGGTGGGTAACAATGAAAGATAATACTATATTTCAAAGGGATGTAGTGATATTTGATTTTGTCCAAAAGGAGCGCTTTCTGGAAGGCATATGCACGTTGGGTTTCTGTCTGACAGACGTTGGTGGATCTTGACGTGCCCCTGAGCTGTGTCTGACTCGCTGCTCCCCAGGCTTGCCCGGGTAGCACTGTGCATTGTGGCATGGGTGTGTTTGATTCCCACTTGTGTTTTGTAGAGCTGGAGAAGGAACGAAACCGAGGCATTGGGAAGCCGCTGCTGGGAGGGCCCTTCTCACTCATCAGCCATGAGGGACAGCCCAGGACCAGCAAGGACTACATTGGCCAGTGGGTGCTGATCTACTTTGGCTTCACTCACTGCCCTGACATCTGTCCTGATGAACTGGAGAAAATGATTGCAGTGGTAGATGAAATTGGTATGGGAATTCAGTTGGTGTAGGAGTCTGTAAACAGGGGTTTTGGGAGGGTCAGGTTTATTCTGATAAAATACTACAAATGGTGATAACTGGAAATACTTTTTTTTTTTAAATGCTGCTGGCTATTATTCAGTAATTGAATTGATTTCTAAGAGGTACACAAATCAATCCCTAGGGTCACTAGGGTCTGACATGACAGCACTGATCTTTCCACAGCAGGGGATTTGGGAATAAAAAGATGGTGGCAGGTTACAGGAAGTACATTGCATTGTATTTTTGCCAAGAAGTGACTGTGAGGTATGTTAGGATTTTTTCCCCCCTCTGTTTTTTTCATCTCTATGAGATTCTCTCCTGAAGCAGAGTGGCTGTGCTGTGGAATGGAGGGAGGAGGAAGGCTCTGTGTTAGCTGTGTTTCCTTAGCCTGCAGGCCCAGAAGAATTACTGAGCAGGGTTAATAGTTCCCCAGCATAGGGGAAATCAGACCAAAGTGAAGGCTTTGGCTGGAACATGAAGGAAAGAGCCTGGATTGTTTTCATGTTTTCTCCTGCTCCACCATCCCAGCGTGCCTACCTTGTGTCAGCCAGTGTTCCAACACATGCATCACACCCCAGCATCTTCTGCAGCAGAGCCAGTCTGTCATCCCTGATGAGCAGGGCAGGGCGTCTGGCTGGGGGGCTGGAAGCTCCCAGCACACACACAGAGCATTGCATCTCATGGCATTTGCTTCCTTCACAAATTACACAAACAAAGCTGCACAAAATGGTCTTTTTTTAGTCACTTGGGGTGGGGTTAGATTGATGTTACATGGCTATGAGCTTGTTTGAAGGAAGATGTGAGATGATACCTGGTTTTCTAAAATAAATAATAATTGTTAATGTCACAGATCGAATTCCATCTTTGCCTAATCTGACCCCACTCTTCATCACCATTGATCCTGAGAGGGACAGCCAAGAAGCCATTGCCAGATATGTTAAAGGTATTCCTGCTTTCTTCCTCTGTGTCTCATGGCATGTAGTACAGAGCACTGAAAAGGAGCCTCTTGAAGGGATTCTTTTCACTAAAATGTGTAACGGTCTTCTTTCTCTCTAGAATTTTCTCCGAAGCTGGTGGGATTGACTGGTAGCAAGGCACAGATTGACCAGGTGGCTAAAGCATACCGTGTGTACTACAGTGAAGGGCCCAAGGATGAGGACAACGATTACATAGTAAGTATAAGGAACCTTTGTTTACTGAAAGACTGCGGATAAGAGCAGCATGAACATTTTAAAACCAGCTATTGGATCTTTACAGAAGCCCCATGTGCAGTGGTATGTTAAGCTGTCAGAACCACAATGCCCTCCCACAAGCTCAGAACCTTACTAAAGTGTGTTCTAAGCTATCCCAGAAATGCAGAGAGTAGCACAGGAGCTAGCAAGCCTGGCAATAGTCGAATTTCTTTCTGATCTGTAACATTTGACTGGCTGTTTTCCTATGTGGTCCAAAGTTGCTGTGATTTCTCACTTCTAATGCAGCTGAACTCAGGGCATGGCTGTGTTTCAGTCCTGAGCAATAATGCTTCCTGTGCCAGAACTCTGTGTCGTTCTGAGACATCTGAGAAAGATGTTGTCACGGTTAGGTGCTTAAATAAATTGCAGTGGAGTTAATTTTGATATAAATGCAATTAGAATATCCGGAATGTGCATGGGTGAGGCTGCTTAAGTGCGCCAGCAGGGAGCGCTCCTGTCCCGCGTGTCCCTGTATCCCACTGCCTGTCCCGACCCCGCGTGTCCCTGCATCCCACTGCCTGTCCCGATCCCGCATTTCCCTTCTGAGCTGGAGTTCTGTGATTTTGTGATCTCTCTTACCAAACCACTCTGTGCTCTCTTGCAGGTGGATCACACAATAATTATGTACCTCGTGGGCCCTGATGGTGACTTTGTGGACTACTATGGCCAGAATAAGAAGAGTGCTGAGATTTCAGCTTCTGTTGCTGCACACATGAGAAAACACCGATCCTAAATCAGAAATTCTTCAAAGATTGCTGTGAATGTCACCTGTGGGTTTGGCTGTGATTGGACTTTGGAGTTAAAGCAGAAGCACACAGATGTAACATCCTGTCAAGCAGGTCTCCTTTCTTCCAAATAAGAAAGGCATCCATGTTTCTGCAATTTCCATGACCAAAAATCTCTACAGAGTCTTCCCCATGGATATCATTTCCAGCAAGATCTTGGGTACAGAATGAAATCTGGGACTTCTCTGAAGCATTGTTGGGAGCAAAGGATGGAAAGCACTTGTCACTTGGGAAGAATGCATGTGTTGCTGGTAAAATATTGCTGGTCAAAAAAATTGCTGGTCTGGGAAGACATCACCAAGGACACCAGTCACTGCAGGAGGATTACTTGATGCAAAGCCATGGGACCATGGTGTTCTCAGAGGAGCTCTGCCCTCTGATTCTCTGCATTGTTTTGCCTTCTGGGAGAGGCAGTTGCACTATTAGAAGCTGGGGAGCCTTAAGAGTGCTTCTTTATCCAGGTTAAGAAGGTGAAGAGGTCTGAAAGCACTGGCAGCTTCCACGTGTGGGACCAGCCCTGTAGCAAGCCTCATCATTTCATCTGAATGCAGAAATGAAATGTATTTTTCTGGTGATTTTTTTTCAGGTGAACACTGTTCACTTGTAAGGAAAAGAGAATTGGGTTGCAAATAAGTTTTTGTTCTGCTGCAAATGATGGTGTGTGTAGTTGCTCTGCTTGTGGTGTGCTGAATGGGGATGGTGGAGGGGGGCTGTGTCCACGCACAGGGCTGGTAATCAGATACATTCTATGCAGTGCAGCATTTGAAAATAAAGATTGATTTGTATAGGCAATATATATTTTTATTTCCTTAGGTGTGACTAGAATATCATCAGAATTTTGTATACTGGTCAAACTTCATATTCTTGGTCTGCTTTCCTTATTTTTAGAAAGCAGTATTTATTTCTAGTCATGCACATCAGGAGCTGAATGTGCCTTTTTAAGCTGAACCTCAGAGAATGGCCCACAGGAGACAAACCAGAGCAGTTCTTGGTGTGAGTTCCAGAGAGTCTTAGACTGAGCACAGGTGTTGCTGCAGGTAGCACTGGTGTTCTCCTGAGTGTAGGGGTTGAAAGAGCATTCCCACTCAAGGGAAGGTGCAAAGCCTGTGGAAAATTACTGTCTTTCAAAAATGGCAAAAAACATTAAGCTTCACCTGTTTCACAGCATTGACATCTCCCATAGGTTTTCTACATTTTTACAAGTCTCTTCCATGACTTTCACCTTCAGGTCTGTATTTATTTTGTCCCTTGTGATTTATTTGTGTTTGTGGAGTCCTCAGGACCCATCTCTGCCCCATCTCTTACCATCCTGTGGCTGTGCTCTGCACAGCAGCCTTTGTCTGCCCTTCTCAAGGTCTCTGCTGTCACATCAGGCCTGTATTTTAAATATTGCAGCAGTGTGTTAGGGCTAAATACCTTTTCTGCACAGAGGACAGTCTGGAAAATCATGATTGTATGAAGAATGGTAAGTAAAAATAAAACAAATCAGTTAAAGCACCTGCTCAGAAGAAAGAATTGGTGTTAGAGCTGAGCCAAGTTAAAGTAGAATTTGGACAAGGCAAACCTCTGTCCCGAGGTTTGCAAAGTCAGCACATGAGCTGCATCCTGGGAAGAGTCACCTGTTACACTGATTTCTCTAAAGCTCTTTTGCAGCTCACTCGTACTACAGAGACAATTACAGGATTCCTGTCTTCTCCCAAATGTTTTGGCAGCAGTGTCATGTCCTTTGCCTTGTTTTTCTGTGCCCTGAAAGGCAGAACCAGCTGACCCAGGAAGCTTATGGTAGATGGGGGAGTGTGGCAAAGGCCCAGGAAGATTTCAGATGGAAGGACATGTCCCTTGCCTTATGGCAGTGGGAGCAGTGGATGTCCTGCTTTTTTCAGCCTCCCAGTTTGACTGTGCCCATCGCTTTTCTCTTGCCTTTTCCAGGAGAGAGACTTTCTTTGGAACTGAGGAGTTTTATTTTTGTTGTTGTGTTTGGTTGTGGGGTTTTGTTGTTCTTTGACATTTGTTTTTTTTCTTTATTTGGAGTTTTGTTTGTTTATTAAAAACCCAAAAATGCTGTTTAGGTAATTGTTAGGATTTCCCTGCCCCATTCAGTGACAGTAGGGAGCACAGATATGTTCCCTGCATGTTTAGGAGGCCCAAGGGTTGTGCTAAGTGCTCACTGGGAGGAGGCAGAGCTGGTCAAGGAGGGGAAGGGGAGGTGCTGGAGGTGGTTGGAGATGCTTTGTCATGGATATTCAATATTTTTCCAGTCCAATATTAGAAATGAAGCAAATTCCCTCTGTACTCATTGTACCCACATTCCCTGTATCCCCAAGTGCAGTGCCCAGGCCACAAGGAGGGAGCTCAGCTCTGGCAAGGTTTGTGATGGGGCTCCTCTCCTGGGGCTGTGCTGTGTGCTGGTGTGGGGCCGAGCTGGGCCAGGCTGCCCAGGCTGGGTGTCCTCTGGAAACTCTACCAGGTGACAGGTTTTGTTTGGGAACCAGATTTGTTGGAGTCTGGTGCTGTGTAAGGTGAACCTGTGTTCCCCAAGGCCAGCAGGGACCCCTGGCTACCCCACAGACAGGGGAAGGACAGAGCACAGTCCTGGCAGGGGCCAATCCACAGAGCTCTGCTGTGTGTGCCCACAGCACACCCAGCCCTAGCCTGCTTGTCCTGGAAAATACCCGTGGAAAACAGCATCTCCTCTGAGGGGCTGACATCCATAACCCCAGCTGAGGAGCTGCTGCCATCCCAGGCTGGGGACCAGTGACAAGATGTCTGAGGAATGAGGATCAGCTCCATTTGTCTACCCAAGGAAGGCAGCACATTCCTCATGTGCTGCCTGCGTAGCCCATAGAGGAGCTCTGTTAATGAGTGATACTTAAGCCACAGGGATGAAGCTTGGCTGTTTTAGGAATGTTCTCAGCACCAGCATGGGCAGAATCAGGGCCTGAAGAGCTGCAGAGACTGTGACCTTAAACAACTGCAAAAGCCCTGTGTTGCATTTTCAGTCCAGATCGTGGAAAGACTCAGGTAAGAAGGAGTCTCGGGAGGTCTGTGGTCCAACCTCCTGCTGCAGCCACCCAGAGCTACTTCATCCTTGTTCACAGCCTGAGGAAGAAAGCAAGTCTTCCTCATCCCCAGCTTGGGTCAAGGTCATGTGTGGATGGAGATGCTGTTGCTCTTCCTCCCCTTCTCCAATGCCTTTGAAGATAGCTACATTTTCTGAGCCTTTTCTCACTCATCAGACTTGCATGGTCCCAGCACCAACCTGGCATTCCAAAGATGTTCTCCCATGAGCCACAGTCAGGATGTGAGATGAATGAAGGCTCTCATGTGGTCTTCAGTGCTCTGCAGGATGGAGCTGGAGGCTGAGAATTGAGTTGGACTCCACCACCTCTCTGCAAATCAGTATGTGTTTTCAGTCAGGTAGAACAAGCGCTGCATGGACTACTGAGGAGTCAGAGCTGGGAACAGACAGACCCAATGCACTGAGGTTGCAACCAAGGCTTTGCAGCCCCTGCTGCTGCAGCAGTGTACTCAGCTGGAGCTTCCAGGAGCTGTGGCTCCAGCACAGTGTGTGCTGGGGCTGCTCAGGAGCTCCCCAGCCTTGGGGCAGTGAGTCTATACTCAGTGAAGCAGATGTGCTGCTCTGTGCTGCAGGGGGAATGGCCACAGTCCGTCCTTTAGACATGAACTGACAAGCCCCTCATTTTTACTGGACTGCTCTTAGGCTTGGTGGCCTAAAAGGAAAAACAAGCTGGCTATTTGCCTCCTGGAAGAGAATTTTAAAATTGGTTTGGTTCAATTGGAAATAGTTGTTTTTTAAAGGAAGTTATGCTAGTGGTGGAGTGTCTAGCCCCCGACTTCTAGCAGCTCTACATCAGTTGTACATGTTGCTGGGAGTGTGAAGATTTGTTCTGGGGAGACCTGGGCAGGAATGATTGCACCTGTCTCAGTGCAAGAGCCAGCTCATTCCATGTTTTAAGCTGTGTATTACTAGTTTAATAAAGCAGGTTCCTTTAACGTGCCAGGGAACTTACTCAGCTGCAGCTTACAAAACCTCCTTGTTCTCCCAAAGTTCTTTGTGCAAAAATAGATAGACACCAACCAGTAAATCCACCTTTAATTTGCAGGGGTATATTGAGCTATGAATGTGCCCTTTTCTGAATGAAGGGCAGCAATAAAAGCTCCCTGGCAGCACCAGGATGGGATGAGAGAGCCTTGCAAGGCAATGTGGCTCATGGTGACAGCACCCTCATGACCTTCACCTCAGGACACCTCTGTGTCTGCAATGATGTTGGCAGCACAAAGCAACAGATGCACCTGCAGCTGCCATGGGTCATTGCTCAGTGCCACTTGTTTTCCTGCACTCTGCTCCCACCTGGGCACCTGAATCAGCAAGGGAAAACTGGGACAGTGGCTCTTGCTGCCTGAGGGTTCTCTGTTCTGCTTCCACAGCTGGGGGTGGGGACTTTGGCCAAGAAGGCCAACGACAGCTGGGTCTGTACCAGCCATGGTGTGGCCAGCAGGTCCAGCAGAGTGACCATCCCCCTGTGCTGGCACTGCTGAGGCACCTTGAGTGCTCTGTCCAGTTCTGGGCCCCTCATGACACGAAAGACATTGAGCATCTGGAGTGTGTCCAGAAAAGGGGATGGAGCTGGAGAAGAGTCTGAGGCACCAGGAGCAGCTGAGGGAGCTGGGAAGGGGCTCAGCCTGGAGAAAAGGAGGCTCAGGGGGGCCCTTGTGGCTCTGCACAACTCCCTGACAGGAGGGGACAGCCGGGGGTTCGGGCTCTGCTCCAGGGACAGGAGGAGAGGGAACGGCCTCAGCTGGGCCAGGGGAGGCTCAGGGTGGACATCAGCAGGAATTTCTCCACTCAAAGGGTGGTCAGGGATTGGAACAGGCTGCCCAGGGAGGTTTGGAGTCGCCATCCCTGGGGGTGTCCAAAGAAGGACTGGACACTCAGTGCCCTGGGCTGGGTGACAAGGTGGGCATGAAAAGTGGACTTGGTCTTGGAAGTGTTTCCAACCCCAATGATTGTGTGGGTGAGGTCCAGCCCTCTTGCCTTGAGCATGCCTGGGAGCAGGAAATGTCCTTTCTGAATTACAGTTGCAATTTGGTGTCAGGACAATGCCCCAGGCTGCTCACTGGTCTGGTGTGCCTCAGCTTTTTGCTCTCAGCACATCCACTGTGCTGAGTTCAAAGGGCTGATCACAAGGGATGCGTGCTAAAATAAGCTTTTCCCTCATCCCCCGGGCTTAGGGGATTCTAGGAATTTATGGTTCATGAGATATGTGGCTGTGGTGTCCATTTTTAGTGACCTTAAATGAAATTAAGGGCAACATGAAACATGTTTTTCAAAACACTAGTGACAGTGACTCTGCTGCAAGCCCATAGGCTCAGCTCTTGTTGGGCCAACACAAACAGGGTCAGCCACTGTCCAAAAGACAGGGTGACATCCCCTGTGCTGTAGCAGCAGCTACAGGTGTCCCAGGGTGCTCCAGCTCAGAGTGGTACTGTGGGAGGTGGCAGGAGCTGTTTCGGGAGGGTGGAGGGGGCTTCTGGCTTCACACAAGTCTTGTTGGCTCCATTTTGCTGAGGGAAGGCTGGTCCTGCAGCCTTGGGTGAGCATCCATGCAGTGCAGAGAGCAAACAGGGGCTCCTGAACAGTGGCAGAGGACCAGAACAGCCAGAATGGCTTGGGGTGGAGGAGACCCTTCCTCTCCTGCACCAGGAGCTCACTCCAGCTGTGCATGAAGGCTTCCACTGTTCTTCCAGCTGCTGCTTGCCAGCCTTTGCCTGACTGCTCTGTACCAATCCCAAAGCATGTTTGGGACTGGGAGACCTCCACTTAAAGCCCACTTTCCCAGTATCCTTCTCATGTGGGAATTGGCAGTCACACATCTGAGAACCTCCTCAGCATGGTGTAATGGGACTTCTGCAGCTCCTTTTGGCAGCAAGGGCAATGAACGTTGTGGGCAGCCAAAGTTGTATTTGCAGCTAAACCTGTGTAGTGTATTCATGATTTGACATTCATGAACTGTACGCCGCTGGACAGATGTGGGTGGTGTTCTTTCTGATTAGAAGGAATTAGATCTTTCTCTAATATGCCATGTTTGTCACATCGTATTTCAGTCATGGCCTCTCATCCTGTCCTCCCTGACCCATGCAGTGGTGTAAGCCACAAGAATTACCATAACTGATCCTACATGAATCCTCATTCTCTTTTTCCTTCCTGTGGCCTTGCTCTCCACCCCATACAGAGCTGATTTGGGTTCCTTCAGCACTGTGCAGCTCTGCCCAGGCAATTGCCCAGGCAATCTGTGAGCAGGAGCAGTGAGGCAGGTCCCTTCTGTGCTATCATTTGTTTGATATGCTGGTGAGAGTGAAGTTCTGGCTGTGGTCACAGCTGGCAGGAGAGCACGTTCCCAGTACAGGAAATTTCCATCAAAGAAAAGTCTACAAACCACAGCTAGATCCCAGAGTTACTAAAATTGGGAGAGAAGAGCAGGTCCTTTCTTTACACACTGTATATGGCAAAAAAATGAACATGAATTGGTGAGCAGGCGGGAGTGTAGATCCCTTCCTTCCAAATATAGGGAAGGGGCTGAACCAGGGGAACTAAGCTGAGCCCATAAAAGCTGTCAGGGAGAAAGCCCTTGTTGGTGGCTCCTGATGTCCTGGCCATGCTCTTTGCCATGCTGTGACTGACCTGCAGAGAGACACAGGACTCCTACCACAGGTGCTGTTCCCCATGCTTGGAGCCTCACAAGGCTGTAGCACTGTGGTGGGAATTCTGCTCTAGATTCTCCACTGGGCCATTCCTTGGCAGGGAAGGAGTGGTCTCTGGTGAACTCTGCTGGCTCTCAAAAGGCAAAGTTACTTTCCAGGAGAGGTGTTGGGCCTTTGGAGAGACTGCAGCTTAGTTGAAGTCTGACCTTTGACTGTTTCTCTTTCAGATACGAGATGTCAGCCGGTTCCTTCCTGCTTTCTGTTGACTGATTGTCAAGGTGAGGATTTGAGGCATGAAAACTAACAGCTTGCCCAGGCTGGCACGAGTGGCTTTTGTCCTGTGCTCACCATGGGCAGGTCCCTGGTTTTTTCCCTCCATGAGGAGGAAACAAGGCACAGAACATTTCCATTCCTGCCCTCTGTGGCTGATCACCAGAGGACTAGGACAGGTTCCATGTTAATAGAGAGTGGGGAAAGTCATAAATTAAAAACCAGAAGAAAAATAATCTTCAGGGCTTCACTTTTTCTAAGGGCTACATGAATCCTTCAGATCTGACCACTTTCCTGGGGAGCCCTCCCCCTCCTTTGGACTTGGATCTCCTTTCCTTGGGGCTATGAAGGGTGGTTGCTCTTCTTCACTGCCTTTGTACCTTCCAGCTTGGAAAAGCAAACAACTCCCTCAAGATCTCACTGCACACACCTGAGAGCTGGGAGGGCTGAGCTTGGAGCAGACAGCTAGGGGTGAATGTTCAGCTCCACTCTGCCCTAAGCACCACACAGGGTGCAGCCAGCAGGGTCTGTCTTTCAGAGCCATGAGCAGAGATGCTAGCATGGAGATTTTTGGTGAAGCTGCACCGTACCTGCGCAAATCCGAGAAGGAGAGAACAGAAGCCCAGAACCAGCCATTTGATGCCAAGACCTACTGCTTTGTGGCTGACCCTGAGGTGGAGTACACCAGGGGGAGGATTAAGGCTGCACAGGATGGGAAGATAACTGTTGAGACAGAGGATGGCAGAGTAAGTGCATTCCTTCTGGCTCTTCTCCCAGCCCTGCTCAGGGACCCAGGGCATCTGCTGGGGATGAACAGAGACAGCACCAGGCTACCTCAGGCAAAATATGCCCTGCCCTCCCTTGTCCTCTGACTGGGACCAGCATAGCCTCCACAGGAAAGTATAGCTTTGGTTGGTAGAATAAAATTAATTGTATAATTATTCTTGGTTTGGCTCTAAAAATCAGGCAATGCTCTAAACCATGTTGGATCATAGCCTTGCTGGTCTTAACTTAGTTTTTAACACTTTCTCAGCTAATGCTGTCATATCCAGTTGTAAATTCCTTCTTTTACTGGTAGCTGAGCAGGCAGATACCTTGCAAGTCACCTTTGCATGTGAAATTGTCAGTGTCTCTGGCTGCAGTTTCCCAGAGGAGCATCCAAGGTGTTAATCTTCCAAAATGCTGAAATGTCTTAGCAGCTCATGTCCCGTTACCTTTTGTAAGAATAACTGCAGCAGTTCAAAGAACACGACCAACCTCTTGGCAGTAGGTGCTACAAGGCTTTTAGAAAGCAGTGGCTGAGTGAAGCTGCTGCCAGCTGTGAACATCTGCTGCCCCAAAACATATCCACAGGCTCTGGCTGTGTGATAGGATGGTCCCACACAGTGTGAGCCCAGCAGACAGTGCTGTTTGGTAGAGACAGAGCCTTTCTTTATTTGGGAATGGCCACAGGCAGGAGTGGAAGAAGTCTGTCCCAAGGATGGATTTGCTGTTGTTGAGTCTTGTGCTGTTTGTGTCCTGACTCTCTGGCACTGTCATGGAAACCCTGGAGGTTGGGAGGTTGGCTGGGCAGCAGATGTGCCCCAGGTTCTTACAGCCATGAGCAGCAGAGACCTAAAGCTTATAAGCAGTGATAATGTGTTGAAAGATCTGGTCCAGCACAAATCATGTCCATGTGGTCATAACAGTTCCAGTAAATTTACATCCTGTCAATATGCCAGTGTTGTAGAGCTCCTGGCTGGCTGCAGTGTTTGCCCTGAAATAGCCATATCTTGCTTAGCACAGTTAAACAGGAAGAAAAATATTAATTAGAGTAGCCCTAGAGATGTTATTACTTCTCTGTGGTTGTGGACGGACTGTCAAGAGTTGCTGGACCAAGGTTTGCTCTTTCTTTCTGAATTATAGATAGTTGCTGTGAAACCTGATGATGTGTATGCCATGAACCCACCTAAGTTTGACAGAGTTGAGGATGTGGCCATGCTGACCCACCTGCATGAACCTGCTGTCCTCTACAACCTCAAGGACCGCTACAGCTCCTGGATGATCTATGTAAGTTCCTTCTTCTGGCAAAGGAGAAAATACAGCTGCAGGAGCTGGACTTCAGGGACACCTCTGTTTTTGTCCTGCAGACCTACTCGGGTCTCTTCTGCGTCACTGTCAACCCCTACAAGTGGCTGCCGGTGTACAACCCCGAGGTGGTGTTGGCCTACCGAGGCAAGAAGCGCCAGGAGGCCCCTCCACACATCTTCTCCATCTCTGACAACGCCTATCAGTTCATGCTGACTGGTGAGCTTTTCTCTTTTGACCAGACTTGGAGTAAAAAAGTGTGTCAGGACCTTCTGCCAAGTGCCATTCCATACTGCTGCAGCTCAGTCACCTTTGCCATCTGCAGCGTGCTTGGTCTGTGTAATATTGCAGATTATCTGCTTGGTTTTTATTATCAATCCTAACTGATGCAAAACCAGCTCCAGACAGTTTTCCCCATCTCCTGAAGTATTTTCTGTATTTTTGAAGCACTGTGATGTTGTGCTGCACATTATCTGGTCTAAGTACTAAGCTAAGCAGTCTAACAGGGACCTCTGCAAAGAGCAATAGTACTTGGACAGGACACACTGGGAAGTCCCTGGGCAGCACACCTGCATGTAGGAACAGCAGGTAGATCTAGAACAGAGCTGGTAGAAATACTGTCACCAAAACACATGATTTTTAACCTGAATAAAGTCCTGTCCCATATTTAATAGTGTCAAAGGTAAAGAATGGAAAAGACAGAAGCAAAAAAAAGCACAGGATAAGCAGAGGAGGAGAGAAGACCAAAAGTGGAGTATAGGGAGGGAAAGAGATGTGGAGAGTCGACCATGCACCTTTTCAGCTTTGCCTGCAGAGATTTTGTTTCATTCCCCCGATGGACACCAGGTCACAGTTAGCTGAGGACCAGCACTTTCCCTACAGCTTCTCTGACTGCAGGTGTTTTTCCCTTTGACAGATCGTGAAAACCAGTCCATCCTGATCACGTAAGTGCATCTGCCACTTTGGACTTTGTCCCCAACAAGACATGGGCAGATTATTCTTCACCCTGAGCCTTCCTTCTGCAGTGGAGAGTCTGGTGCTGGGAAGACGGTGAACACCAAGCGCGTCATTCAGTACTACGCGACAATCGCCGCCAGCGGGGACCCGGCCAGCAAGAAGGAGTCCCAGGTGAAGGTGTGAGGAGGAAGGGCTTTGTGAAGGGCTCAGGATGTTATCTCTTGTGGCTATGGACAGCACTGGTGACACACACTTACCTCAAAATACCTTTTATTGCCTTCAGCCACTCTTTGAAAGGCAGCAGGACCAGGGGCTGATGTGCGGTTAGGACCACAACAAATACGAGCCACCAGAGCTGCCACTGCCAAGGTGTAGCTTCACCTGGACTGAAACCAGGTCTGCAGGATTGGTGCCCAGGAAGAATCAGAGGCTCCAGTTTCTTAACATGGATCAATCTGTCCCTGTGGTTGAGACCTGAGAGCTCTGACTGTGGGAGAAATTCTGAATAAGGACAATGAGTTGTTGTTTACCCCCAGTGCTGGTTCTTGGTGCTGGAGTCAAGAAGGTGCAGCAGTAGCATTGTAGAGCTGAAATGAAGTGCACATGGCTGCACATGTAATCATGCCACAGAGTCATTTCTTCCAACCACATAGCTCATGGTGTTTTTGAATAATTATTCAATTATCCCTGCAGAGTACACTCAAGGATCAAATCCTCAGTGCCAACCCACTGCTGGAAGCCTTTGGGAATGCCAAGACTGTCAGAAATGACAACTCCTCACGCTTTGTGAGTCATCCTGTGTCTGTCCCTCTTCCCTCCTGTGTTTTTAATGCTCTTTGCCTGCTTGTTAGCTGTGACTGTGGGCCCCTTGGCTGGGAAAAATGTTCTTGCTGACCAATTTCTTGGTTTTGTATGAAATGCTGATGTGTTAGCAGCTGTTTCATGCTCACATTGCTGCAGCAAAGTGCTCCCCTTTATCTCTCTTTATATATCAAAGCTAATCAGACTGATTTGGTGATGCTGTCACTAAGACTGAAGAGATAAAAACACTCAGATTGCTGCACTGACCACCACCTTCTGTCTGCTTGCCAGGGTAAATTCATTCGTATCCATTTTGGAACCTCTGGAAAACTGGCCTCTGGTGACATTGAGACCTGTGAGTAACTGAGGGGGGCTGACAGCCTTGCTAGAATGTAAAGAACTTGAAAAATGTCTAAAATGTGCATACATGTTACAGACTTGCTGGAAAAGTCAAGAGTCACTTTCCAGCTGAAAGCTGAGAGAAGCTACCATATCTTCTACCAGATCCTTTCCAATAAGAAGCCTGAACTGCTTGGTAAGGACAGCCACCACCTGGTGACATTGAGTAAAGTCAGTCTGGGAAACATTTCCATGTGCTAGCTCAGTGACAGAGGGTCCAGTGCTACCAGGGCACGGTGCCCTGTGTCTCATGCCCCCAGGTGCCCCTTTGTGAGTGCCTCAGGCTGTGCAGAGCAGGGATCATGTGCTGATTTATGTCCTCAGCATTGCAGCATCAGCCCTGCTCACCAAGCTGTACTTGTGTCTCTGCATGGCAGGGTCACACTGGGGCTTTACTCCATCTCCATTTATCCTCCCTGGGTGAGTTCTAACACAAACTGTGTGCAGGTGAGGTGCAGGGGTGGCCAATATACTCTGCCTTGCACCTTGCCATTCTCCATCATGTGGAAATTTCAACTTAGATGGGCCAGATCCTGTGAATAATCTTCAGTAGAAAGGTAAGCAACTCTGGGTGCAGGATGGGCAGGTACCCTGATTTACAAACCATTTATCTGAACTTTTCATCACATGGGCAGAGGTTATTTCCTGTTTCCAGTGAAATGCCTCTGACCTTTTCCCCCTTCCCCCTGCCACAGCATTCCCTACCCATGCCCCACATCTGTCCCTTTTGCTACACACCCAGCCACTGCACTCATCCTCAGTCTACTCTGCCCATCCTTCCCAACTACCCACAGAACATTTCCCATCCTCCCACTCTGTGTGTGTGTCATGTATGAGAACAAGCACAAATGAGCCTTATCTAAAAGCCTCTTAAAAGCTGTTTCTGTGGGTGGCCTGTGTTCTGGGTCTGCCAGTGCTGAGTGCCAGGCTCTCAGTTCACAACATATTAAACTGAAAGGACTGCTCAGCCAGGGGAAGGCAGATGAAAGGCTTTACTCTGTCTTTCTGGTATCTTAATAGAAAACCAAGAGTTTGGGATGCAAAAGGAAGGAGAGCTTGTGAAACCTTGCTGAACCTTTGTTCCATCTTCCCTGCCAGGCTCTGACTCCTGTGTTTTCCTTTCAGAGATGCTTCTTGTCACAGCCAACCCCTATGACTATCCCTTCATCAGCCAAGGGCAGATCTCTGTGGCCAGCATCGATGACCAGGAGGAGCTTGCTGCCACAGATGTGAGTTCAGTTAGTAAGGAGAGATAGTCTCACTTTTCTTCTCACCACTGTTTAAAGCAGCTGATCTGTCTGGTGTGCAGGTGGCCATTGACACTTTGGGCTTCAGCCCCGAGGAGAAAATGGGGATTTACAAGCTGACAGGGGCGATCCTGCACTATGGGAACATGAAGTTCAAGCAGAAACCGCGTGAGGAGCAGGCAGAGCCTGATGGCACAGAAGGTAATACCCTCATGGCTGGGACAGAACTATTTCCAACTGTTTCCATGCCATTTTTCTCTAGAAATGGAGGGAATCCTCCAGGAGAGATGCAATTGTTCCTTGATAAACACAAAAAGGAGGTTTGATTTTCAACTAACTGCCTCAAGTAGAGGCTCTTTCTGCATCCAGTTTATTCCTGAGACTCTGCTGTAGGACCCTGTGCCTGGGACACATTACTGTAGTGTTCTCCAGCTTTTGGTTACACATACACACTTGTTCTACTTGGGTGACAATGTGGAGAAGTGGCTTGATGGGAAAAAATTCTGTGTTGTCCCATCAACTGTGCACTCATGGGTTTCATCAGATCTGTTGGGGCTGCTGTAGCCACTCTGTCATGAGAACCAGTCCTACAAGGCTGTTCAGAAAAGTAAATGAGAATGTTAGTCAAGATTTGTGGATGGGGTAAAGCCAATCAAGTTGCAAGTTTCAGAGGGAGCTCTGGCTGGTTCCAATGCCCTGTGTGTATCCAAGCTAAGAAGAAAGTATTTCAAGTTATTATTTTGCTTTCCAGAGGCTGACAAAGCAGCGTATCTGATGGGCTTGAACTCAGCAGACTTGCTGAAAGCTTTGTGCTATCCCCGGGTGAAAGTGGGAAATGAATATGTCCTGAAGGGCCAAACAGTGGATCAGGTGAGTGTCGAGGAGCAGCAGGGACTGTCCTGTCCCTAAGGAAAAGGAATGGGTGCAGGTCACAGCTGAGAATGGTGGGGGCCATTAAGGCCTGTTAGTGCAGTGTATGTGGGCATGGTGAGGGGTGTTTTCTTCTGGGCATGCACTAGCAGTGCCCTGACACAGGTGTGTGACCCTGTCCCTGCAGGTGCAGCAGGCAGTCAGTGCCATTGCCAAGTCTGTCTATGAGAAACTCTTCCTGTGGATGGTTGTTCGCATCAACCAACAGCTGGACACGAAGCTGCCAAGACAGCACTTCATTGGGGTCTTAGACATTGCTGGCTTTGAGATCTTTGAGGTTTGCAATACTCTCAGACTTCTGCCTGTCTTTAAATGCTTTTTTTTTCATTTTGTTTGTCTTCTCTGACCTTTCTTCCTCCTCATCCCAGTGCAGCCCTAAATAACAGGGCAAATCTGTCTGAAGCTGCTTCTGCCAACACCCACTTTGTAAGAGAAGGAACGTGGCAGAAGCATAGCCATGAAGCTGCTGTCTCTCTCCCCACATCGTTTGTATTTAGGGACATCAGGGCCACCCAAACCATGGCCAGTCATGGCAGACTGCAGCAGCCATGTGCTGCACTGCACAACTTTTCTGTTAGCCTGGACACCCATGGTATATTCTTTACACTGTTATCAAAACCCTTTTCAGACAGTCTGGCTGACCTTGCCATGACATCTTTGTAAAACAAATTGATCAGAGGCAGTTTAACACTACTAACACACTTACTCAAATATTAGTTTAACAGCTTTGAGCAGCTGTGCATCAACTTCACCAATGAGAAACTGCAACAGTTCTTCAACCACCACATGTTCGTGCTGGAGCAGGAGGAGTACAAGAAGGAGGGGATTGAATGGGAGTTCATTGACTTTGGCATGGACCTGGCTGCCTGCATTGAGCTCATTGAGAAGGTGAGCTTCTTAAGCATCTTGTGCAATCACACAAATTGGATCTGTAAAGTGCTCTTGAGAGTGTTTGCACTGAGTGCCTTCAATATAATCTCTCTGGGAAGCTTTCAGGTCTCTTCACCTCCTCTGTTTCTTTAAATATTAACCTAGTAATTAATTAATTATCCACTGACTGGGAATGTATCCTGTCTTCTAAAATGACACTGATCCTTCCTTTCCTTCCTTCCATTCCTTCCCTTTTTCCCTTCCTTCCCTCCTTCCTTCCATCCTGTCCCCCTCAGATTTTCTCTCGGATAAATTGAACGCCTCATGTCTGGTTGCTTTTTTGTTCCTTCTGAGTAAGAAATCACTACTGTATTCTAAGAAGTTACTGCACAGTTTTTGCCTGACTTCTTTTGTTTTCCACACACTGTCTGGGTAGTTCAAGACTGTATATTAAAATCTTATGAGTTCTTTTAAGTATCTTTCCAGCTGTTCACAAAAAAATCTTAGTTACCTGCTCCTCCCAGGCTAATTCTCTATAAAATATCTCCAGTACTTCCAGTACAGCTTATCTTTCACTCTGTATTATTATAGCTTGAATTTCTCTTATTTGAAAACACCATTTTTCTATTCAGCCCATGGGCATCTTCTCCATCCTGGAAGAGGAGTGCATGTTCCCCAAGGCAACTGACACCTCTTTCAAGAACAAGCTCTATGACCAGCACCTGGGCAAGTGCAGCAGCTTCCAGAAGCCCAAGCCTGGCAAAGGCAAGGCTGAGGCCCACTTCTCCCTGGTGCACTATGCTGGCACAGTGGACTACAACATCACTGGCTGGCTGGAGAAGAACAAGGACCCTCTGAATGAAACTGTTGTTGGGCTGTATCAGAAATCATCTATGAAAATTTTATGCCATCTTTATGCCAATTTTGCTTCCATGGATGAAGGTAAGCTCAGAAGATTATGTTAAGTTTGGGATTTCCTACTGTACGTCTCACCTGACATGGGTCAGTGCTGAGTCAGTGCTTGTGTGCTGTGTGTTGGATGCACAATTATAACACTGTCAGAGGGATCTGCAGCAGTTCCTCAACTGGACTGTCATCTCATTTTCCAGCTGAAGGTGGTGGGAAGAAGAAGGGAACCAAGAAGAAAGGCTCTTCCTTCCAAACTGTCTCTGTCCTCTTTCGGGTAAGTGTGTTCTCTGGCAGAGACTGTCACACCTGTGACAGCCACACTTTTGTTTGAAGACAGAAGGGAAGTTCTTCAGCAGTTGCCATTTACTTTGCTGATGCCTCCACAGGATTGTAGAATATTCACTAGAAGAGTAAGGAGGAAGTTCTGAATTTTTGCTTTTCAGCAGAATCAAATCACTTTGAGAACTGAGATGCAATAGAGATTAGAAATGATCTCTGTTTTGCAGGAAAACCTAAATAAGCTGATGTCTAACTTACGAACAACTCATCCTCACTTTGTGCGTTGCATTATTCCCAATGAAACAAAGACCCCAGGTAATTCATAAAACATGGAATAGAAAGGGGCAGAAAGAGCACTGCTAGAGCAATCAGTATGTCCCCATGCTGCTCTGTCACAGGCCTGATGGATCACAAGCTTGTTCTGCACCAGCTGAGATGTAATGGTGTTCTGGAAGGCATTCGGATCTGCAGGAAAGGATTTCCTAACAAGATACCCTACGGGGATTTCAAACAAAGGTCAGTAATAACATTCTTGTGTTTGCATTGAGCCCAATTCAATTGAAAAAAGAGTCTTGCTAAACCAGTCCATGATACAGTTGTTAGGAAAAGACTGTTTTAATATTTAACATGCATGGAAAGCAAAAGACATATCTAATAACATGGTCTGTGTGGGCAGTGCCCACCCAGATGCCTTCCTCAATTACTGTATGCCAAAACCTATTTTTAATTCATTGCTGTTAATCTGAATATTTGGATATTCTTTGCTTTAATTCTCAAATTGGGCACAAGCATGTTTCAGCAAAAATACAGAGGGTGGTCTATGCACATCCTGTATTTAACTGCTATCTAGTAGAGGTTTGAAGAGCATGGTTTAAATAACTCTAGCTAGAATGTTTTACAGAAAGGAAATTATGTTAAATCCAATACCACTTCTTGATGAAATGCTAGGTTTGACTGACAAATAGATCTGCAGTAACAAAAGGGATTCCAGCAGGAAATCCAAGTTAGTTCCACATGGCCCTCTCATTTTGTAGTGGGTTAATATTTCTACATGCTAACATTTCTACAGCATTAGCAGATTCATTTATAGATAAAACCCCACTACCAAAAAATCTTGTCATGGGAACTGCTGCAAATAAGACATTTATAAAGAGTTGCTAAATTCAGGTCAACCCAGCTGGGGTCATCTGCTCATTGTGGTAGAACAAAGGCAAATGCAGAGTGAGATCTCTAAGAACAAAGCAGTCACAACTCTGTGCAGAGTGTGCTGGAGAGCAGGACACTGAGAAGGGCTGAAATGGTGTTTTGGGCATTGGCCCAGCCATTGATGTAGGAGGGCAGATTTGTGTATTGATGCTGAAAATAGGTGTGGAGCAATCTCTCAGTGTAGGATTAGGAAGTCCATTGCTGGATACAAAGTGCAATTCTGGGTTACATGGTTCAGTAGAAATGTGAGAAGCTGGATATGGCTCAGAAAAGCAGTTCCCCTACTCTTAAAATCCATTCATTTTTTGAATTTACAGCTAACCTAATGATCTGGACCCCTAGAGTAGGCATAATAACTGTGACACAGATGAGCAGAGTGTCTCAGTTCCAGAAAACAGACTGTCCATGCCTTCAGTCTCAGTGAGGGCTGTAACACATCCTTGGAAATACTGCACTGACCTGCTGCTATGTGCTGCTTTTCTTACTGCTTTGCTATTTGAGGCTGGAGGTGTGAGTCAGACTCAGCCTTCCTCTGTATCTTCAAACTGACAGCTGTTCTTGTGGCATCCTGTACACCAAAATGGCACTGATGGGTAAGCTTTTTTCTTTATTTTACCAGATACCACCTTCTGAATGCCAGTGCCATTCCAGAAGGAATGTTTATTGATAGCAGGAAGGCATGTGAAAAGTTGCTGTCTTCCATTGAGATAGATCATACTCAGTACAAATTTGGACACACTAAGGTAAATGTTTAATTTTGCCATACAATAAGAAAACATCCATTGCATTGAAATGCAAACCCAGTAACGAGTGATGTCTGTTCTCTGGCTGCAGGTGTTCTTCAAGGCAGGTTTGCTGGGTGTCCTGGAAGAGATGAGAGATGACCGTTTAGCACAGCTGATCACACGGACCCAGGCTTTGTGCAGGGGATACCTCCGGAGACTCGAGTTGAAAATAATGTTTGACCACAGGTGTGTGTCCTCTGCCAGGTCTGCTTGCTCAAAGATGGGCTTTATTCACAGTACTGATGGATCACTTTGGTTTCAGGGACTCCATCCTCTGCATCCAGTACAACATCCGTGCATTCATGAAAGTCAAGCAGTGGTCCTGGATGAAGCTGTACTTCAAGTTAAAACCCCTCTTAATAAGTGTGGGAACTGAGAAAGAACTGGCCATGATGAAGGAAGAGTTTGAGAGAACAAAAGAAGAACTGGCTAAATCAGAAGCCACAAGAAACCAACTGGAAGAAAAAATCGTGGCTCTGGTGCAGGAGAAAAAGGACCTACAGCTGCAAGTACAAACTGTATGTAATTTAAATAATTTTCTGCTCTTCAGATTACACCAGTTTTGTCTGAGTGTTCAGGAAAGGGTTGAAAGGAAATTCTGTTATTTCATGTACCAGCCACTTAATAAGCAGGTAATTTCTGCAAGTGTCAGTGCCAGTGTGTGATAATGAAACATATTTCTGTTCTCCATAAAAAGGAAAATGAAAATTTGGCTGATGCTGAAGAAAGATGTGACCAGCTGATTGAACTAAAATTCCAGCTGGAAGCAAGAATAAAGGAGGTAATGGAAAAGCTGGAAGATGATGAGGAGATGAATGCTGATCTGGCAGCCAGAAAGAGGAAACTGGAGGATGAATACACTGAGCTGAAGAAAGATATTGATGACCTTGAGTTAACATTGGTCAAGGCTGAAAAGGAAAAGCATACCACCGAAAACAAGGTGCTGTTTATTTCTGCAGTTTTTAATACCAGCTGCTCTGTTAGGTAATGTATATGCTGGAAAGGTAGAGTAAACTTGAATGCTTACATGCTGCTGTGTAAGGAGATCTATGGGCCTGGTATTGAACCTGGGTACCTCTGTTGTGCAGGAAAACCAAGCCATAAGCCTGCAAAAATGCATTAAAATTAAAGTTCAGCGTTGCTTTGTGACTTCTGAAGGATTGATATATAACAGAGATTGTAGAGTGTGACCATACAATGGTCAAAGCCTCTTTGGAAGTCTAACAGCAAGTTCATTGTCTGTGTTCATTGCCTATGTGAGGGCCAAAATTGTTAGTGACCTTTAAGTATTTTGCCTTACAATAGGTCAAAAATCTGACTGAAGTAGTGACAGGTTTGGATGAGACTGTTGCAAAGTTAGTCAAGGAGAAGAAGGCCCTGCAAGAAGCCCAGCAACAGACACTGGATGACCTGCAATTAGAGGAGGAGAAAGTTAATACCCTCACCAAAGCCAGGATCAAGCTGGAGCAGCAAGTGAACCATGTGAGCATGTTCAACACAAGGAGAAGGAACAGATTTTTCAGTTGTTCCATCAGTCATGTCCATATATGTTTATGTTGCAGGTTGAAGGATCTTTGGAACTAGAAAGAAAAGCATGTATGGACCTTGAACGAGCAAAGAGAAAGCTTGAGGGAGACTTGAAGCTTGCACAGGAAACCATAGTAGATCTGGAGAATGATAAACAACATTTAGATGAAAAATTAAGGAAGTATGAGAAAAAAATAGTGAAAAAAATTATTGTTTGGCTTTAACTGGACATATTTTCTTTTAATAAAAAGAACATCTCTTTCACAGGAAAGACTTTGATTTTAACCAGATGCAAAATAAAATTGCAGAACAGCGAAATTCAGGTACTCATTTGCAGAAGAAGATCAGAGAATTGCAGGCAAGAGACTTTATGTACCTACTTCATCATTAGCGTTTGCTTGTTTTAAACTGTAGTACCATGAATAATGCTTGTCCACAGTTTGGCTCTGTCAGACACAGGGGAAGCTTCCAGCAGCTTCTCACAGCAGCCACCCCTGTATCCCCCCCACTACCAAAACCTGGCCATGCAAACCAAATACAACAACAGAAAGCTGTGATCTAAAGCTAGAATGAGTTGATCCATAGGTCCTTTCCCATCAGTAAGTCTTTACCTACAATGCCAAAACAGTGAAATTCGAAGGAAGTTTGTTTTGCTTACAGTCTCCAAAACAAGGTTCTTGGTGTTCTACTGTGACAAATATGCAGTAACATAAGCACTGAATGACTTGTTCCCTATTTAATTCCTGATGTGCTATTCCCTCCTGTTCTGCAGGCCCGTGCTGCAGAGCTGGAAGAGGAGACCATAAGTGAGAAAGCAACGCGGGCAAAAGCAGAGAAGCGTTGTGCTGAGCTGGCTCGGGAGCTTGAGGAAATCCGTGGGAGCCTTGAAGAGGCTGGAGGAGCCACCACTGCTCAAACAGAGCTCACCAAGAAGCGTGAGGCAGAATTCCAGAAGATGCGCCGTGACCTGGAAGAGGCCACGCTGCAGCACGAAGCCACGGCTGCCGCCCTGCGCAAGAAGCACGCGGACAGCACAGCTGAGCTGGGGGAGCAGATCGACAACCTGCAACGTGTGAAGCAGAAGCTGGAGAAGGAGAAGAGTGAGCTGAAGATGGAGATTGATGACTTGGCTGGTCGTACAGAGATCATTACCAAGTCCAAGGTGTTTAAATACTCGAATTACCAATATTTCTGTGTGATGGGAACTCTGCAAACTCACAGATTCCACTTTCTTATTCTCCTTCAGGCTACTCTGGAAAAAAAGTACCGCACCCTGGAAGATGAGATGAGTGAGATGAAAGCCAAACTGGAGGAGCACCAGAGGAATGTGAATGAGATGGTGAAGCAAAAAGCCCAGCTCCAGACAGAGTCTGGTAAGGAAGGCACAAAGATGTGCTGAGAGGATGTTTTTCCCTTTCAGTAGCAAACAGATTCTCTTGTGTGTACCATTCCCTGACCAGTTTGCTGTAAGGTCATTGAACATGGAGCTCAAGGGGAATCTTAGAACAAAACTGAAAATTTGAGAAAAAACGTAAAATGGTTCAGGAAATATCTGGAAAAGACAATATTGGAGGGCTACAAGAAGCACTGAGTTTTGGAGATGATGCCATAAGCTATAGGCACCACTCCAAGAAAGGGGAGAGATGTACTTCAGCCCCCAGGACACAGGGTGATATGGAATAAATGTTTTCCAGTTACTGTAAATCTTATTAAATGAAAATTTCAGGTTTATCTCTTGCATTACAAGGCCAATTATGGGAAACTGCTACAGCATTTGTGTCAGTTCAGCCAGTGCAACAGCATAAAATCCTACTGCTTCAAAATTAAAATTGGGCTTTAAAAGAAACAATTGAGCAAATTTTTGAAAGCATTCTTCTTCAGGGAAAAACTAGCATCTAGTGGATGAGAACTGTAATAAGGGATACAATTAGAATTAAGGAATCAGGTGAATTTAGATTAAGAAAGAAAGAACGATAACAAAAGTATTAAAATACATTGTTCAATGGTAGATGTATTTACATAATGGGAGCAACTTATAGGTAACCAGTGCTGTGTGATTCCACTTACTATTATTACTATTATTACTATTATTATTATTATTATTATTATTACTA